>VWZD01004555.1:84621-112379 GCA_013396695.1 Sakesphorus luctuosus | reverse complement strand
CCTGGAGAAGAGAAGGCTCCGGGGACCCCTGAGAGCCCCTGCCAGTGCCTAAAGGGGCTTCAGGAGAGCTGGAGAGGGACTGGGGACAAGGCATGGAGGGACAGGACACAGGGAATGGCTTCCCAGTGCCAGAGGGCAGGGTTAGATATGGGATATTGGGGAGGAATTCTTCCCTGTGAAGACGGTGAGGCCGTGGCCACAGGTTGCCCAGAAAAGCTGTGTCTGCCTCATCCCTGGAAATGTCCAAAGTCAGGTTGGATGGGGCTTGGAGCAACCTGGTCTAATGAAAAGTGTCCCTGCCCATGGCACAGAGTGGAACTGGTTGCTATTTGAGGTCCCTTCCAGCCAAACCACTGAGTGATGCCATGATTTGTGTAATTATGCAGTGGACTGCAGGTGAGTATTGGAGGCTTTGTGGAAAAAGCACATTGTTTTGCCCTACCTGCCCAGCCAAATAATCACAAAATTCCCTCAAGAAGAAAGGGAAATGGCACCCATAAGCTGCTGGGAGTCTGGTGAAAGACCATATAGCATGAGACTGTCAGTGAAGTCACGGCACTGGCAACAGTAAACTAAGAATTTTTGCTGGGTCTCATGTTTTCTTGGCCTTGCTCAATAAGATAAAACCTGCCAAAGCGAGCTCCCATCTATCTGTTCTCATACTCCCAGCCGCTTCTGCTTGAATTATTCATGTTCAGTAAGTGATCTGCAAACAGCTCCTGTGATCTCCCTGTGATCTGTGGGTATGAGAGACTCACCCCTGCTTAGGTCAGGGCATTTTCTTGTTTCCTTCCCTCCGGCAGGGAGTCTGTGGGAATCTCCAGATTCCTCACCTCCCCTGTCTGATTAACCCAGCGGTGTATTTATTATTTACATGATATGAAGAACGTATTGTTCAGCTGTCCAAGGCACATGGAATTACCAGTGGATAAGCAGGGAGACTCCCTGCAAACATCTGTAGTTGTTGCTTGACAAATCCAGTTGTATAAATAATAGTAGGGAGCTGCAGAGTTTCTTATAGGGTAAATACCCTTGTGACTTAAGGCAGCACTACCAGCTTCTCACCCAGCTTTTCACCTGCATGTGCATCTCAACAGAGATTTACTGGGCTGTTTTTTCATACATATATAACATATATATGGGTTGAAGATGTATATTTAAGATGTCCCAGCTTATTGCAAGGGGTTTGGACCAGATAACCAACCTAATTTGGTTGTGTAGTTTTTGGGTGGTTTTTTTTTAGTTTGATCTTTTAGTTTACAGGTTTCTTTCAACTCAAATTATTATGATTCTATGATTTATATGTGTGTATATATATATACATATATATATATGTTTTATGTATTTACCTGTTTTCCACCAGCTCTTCCCTGTCTTTATTTCAGATCTTAGTATTTTCTTCTGATTTGGTTGTATAAGGAGGTTGGCAAAACTAGTGGGAAGGGCAGTTTATGGGCCAGGTATTCTGTGTACTTTGTAATTAATGAAATTAATTATGTAATTAATGAAATGGGCTGTATGTCTATTCCACCACATCCACCCCAGGTACATCTTGGATCTGCCCTTCCAGTATCATCTGCTTGACCCCAGCATAATGCAATAAACCACTTTGTATTTTGGAATGAGGACTTGAATGCTTCAGGAACCCATTTCCAAGTGGAGCTAATGCTCTGAGCAAGGGACATGGGACCCCCAGATCCCGTTTCCCCAGCTAAGGGAATAATCTCTCGTGCAAAAAGCTTCATTTAGCTTACCTGCTTCTGTGTACTAACCCTGAGGAAGACCTGTGTCTTGCCTAGGATATCCCTCACCTATGGCATCACTGGGATACAGCAGTGAGTTTGTTAAAATGTCCTGTCTCTGTGTTCTGGAAAGAGGATTTTCTATTAAACCTTAGGGAAATTACTGGCCTTGTTAACTAGTGTAGAAGTAATGAACCACAGCAGGGTGACTCGAGAGATTTGGGCCCTTGCTTTGTAAGACTGCATTGTTTCTTCAAATGAGAGAAATAATTTAAGCAAACAAACGAACAAAGAATTTCTGGAAATTAAAGTACGGTACAAATGGGATGATTTGATCATCCCCTGTTTAATAGGAGCAGTGCAGCGAACAATTGCGTGGTCGACCTCAGAAATCTATCCATGGTAACCAGTCACAGGAGAGAAAAATAGACAGCCTGCCACCAACTTGGTATTAAAGTTCTATTTTCCGCTTTTTCCACGGTTGTGGGCCAGTCAGGGACTTTCCATGAGCAGTCAGCACAGCAGAAATCCCCTACTGCTCCCCAGCAGACACTGCTGCTGAGCAATGAAAGGTCTGATGCTGTTTTTGTACTGGTTTTCACTTTAGTGAGCTTTGGTCGCAGCTTTCAGTGGGATCAGGCTGTGGCAGACCCTTCATGCCAAATGCATCCTGCTGGGCCCAGGCTATCAATAGAATGGTTAAGGTTAAAAGGGTCCTTAAAGATGTTCCGTAAAGGACCTGAAAGATGTAGTTCCACCCCCTGCCATGGGCAGGGACACCTTCCACTAGCCCAGGTTGCTCCAAGCACTGTCCAGCCTCACCTTGCCTGTTCCATGCCGTGGCCAAGGCATGCTTGTGATGGGGTCTGGTGGAGGAATCTCACCTTTGGCTTCATCACCCTTACAAGGTGCTGGGTGTAAAATCCCCAGTGGGATTTGGGATCCGTGCAAGCCCTGCACGATCCCTGCAGCTTTGGGTGATTTCTGCAAGAGCCCAGAGAAAGGACAAAAAGACTCTGGCAGGACTGGAATTCATCCAAAAATAAATAAACCAGAAATACTGGGCCTTCGGGCTTGATGGTCTGTTCCTCAAAAGACAATTTTGGAAGGGATCACTGTGCTTTTGTTCTTCCATTAGGCCACTGAGGAGAGAACATTGTTTTCCTCCCCTCATCCGTTCCCCTTTTAGGGAAAGAAGGAGCACTTGGCCACTGTGATCTGAGCATCTCAGTGGACCTCCCAAAACAAAAGGCTGTGTGGAGGAGCCATCCTGTCCTCATCATCCCCTTCCCTGCCTTCACCCTGCCCTTGGCACGGCCGTGCTTGCCCGGGGCTGTCGTGCCACGTGTCACTGCCAGCCGACAGGGAGCTCCGAGGGGTGTTCCTTGCCTTCCTCCCTGGAAACACGGATAACTCCTCTTATCTCCAGGTTTATCGCTTCCCGTAGACTTGGCAGGGCAACCCTGGAGTTTGTCTTCTGCCAGGAAGGGGTGTGAGCTCTGGGATGGTGTTGTCAGTGTAATGTGTGCAGGTGTGGTGTCTTGGATAATGCAGAACTCCTGAGGAATGTCATTCAGGTGTTTCTGGATGTGGATTGAAGCTCTCTGGGCACATCCATCCCAGTGTAACTTTTCTCCTGTGTGCTGAAGGTATCCATTGTGGATCTGCAGAGGATGCCTCTAGGTTGGAGAGCATCTCCTCAGCCATGCTCTGCATGACCCTGTTAATTCCCTGTGCAGGAAAATTGGGCCAGCACATGGAGCTGGAATGTTTTGGGGTTTGCTTTTTTTTTTTAAATTATAGGTGTTTTAGGGGACTTTTTATAAATACTGGACTAAGACCAACCTGTCTTATTTTGCCCAGGCTCCAAGACTGACCCTGCTGAGAGCCCCTGAGCGGAGAACACTTGACTGCACTCAGCACCTTTCAGGACCAGGCCCTAGGTAATTATTCTAATTCTATGCCTGGGTGATGGGGGAAATTTAATATTCTGGGCTATGCAGGGCTTTTGAAATGACATTCTTAGCTCATCCCATGAATCTGTGGATTTTTTTTTTCTACTGGAGGTTGTCACTCTCGTGGCTTGACACTACAATAATACCAACAATGAAAACGTGTACCTGCTTTGCTTCCCAGGGAGGAATCATAGAATGATTTGTATTGGAAGGGACTTTACAGGCCATCTGTCTTGCAGTGAGCAAGGACACTTTCCACTAGACCAGGTTGTTCCACGTACCCCATCCAACCTTGGATGTTTCCAGGAATGGGGCATCCACCACCTCTCTGGGCAACCAGAATTACTGGATCACCATCCTGGTAATAGTCCCCAGCTCTTCTGCTTGGAAGGTTCTCCTGAAGTTAACTCTCAGAAAGCTGCAAAAACATAGAAACAAAAACAACAAAAAGTTTTCACTCCCATCAGAAGCAATCAAAGGCTTTCTGCCATAGCAATATTTGTTGGCAAGGGATGTTTTTTCAGGTCAGGCTTTTAAGAAGTACTCAAAACCTACAGGTGCAGGTGCCTGCTTTTAAAAATGAATCCAGCTTCCATTTTCTGCAGAAAAATAAGTTGTGAGAGTCTTATTCATCTGGGTTTACAGTAGCTGCATTCTCTCCTCCAAACCTGGTGTCACTGTTGTGCCTTTGAGAAACTTTCAATCATGGCTCCAGGGTGGATAGATGGAAGTCAAAGAGCCTAGGACCAAGCACTGTCCTGCTCTGCATTCTCATGGAGATGCAGTGTCATCCTGGTGCCTTGCCTGGGGCACATGGGTAGGCTTTGACTCAAGATTTGTTCTTCTATCCCAGCAAGACCAGCTCAAACTCAGAGCATGAGCTTGAGAGGTGAGGATCTCAGGGCTGAGTTTTAAGAGGAGTAAGGAGGAAGCCAGCAGGATGCTGTGGATGTTACTCTGAAGCACTAAAGATGAAGGATTTCCTGTAGTGTTGGCTTCCTGAGCATGATGATATTCCACACAAAATTCCCTCTGCCAATAAAAGTAACAGTCAACAGAGGGTTATAATTTTTAACCCCATCTGCTGAGTTTTTCCCACAGTTAATAAAAACCAGCTTTACACTGATTTCAGCAGAGGTTAAAGCCCAGCTTCCAAGATCAGGATGGCATGAGGGCAGGGCAGATGGTGTGTCGCTGGCCAGTCTCCCAGAGCATCCTCTCTCTGTGTGGGAACAGAGGGCTTTGCTCCATCCCTTGCAGCTCTGTATGGTGACATTTTCAGGATCCAGGCCTGAGGACTTTGACTGAGTTGCTTCCTGTTTTGACAATTTCCATTTCAAATACTCTATACACAGCATTGTGCAAGGAATTAAACCACAACCTGTATCCTTCTCTCTTGAATGTTGTGGTGGGGAGCTAAGCTGAGGTTTCCAGCAGGGAGGGAAAAGACATGGATGGTGAAACAGGCTCAAAGAGTGAAGGAGAGGAAAATGAATAATGAGAAAGAAGAAATACATTTACCTTCAGGGCTGCAGTATGATATTTTTCCCCATCCACTCTGAATTTGTGGGGATGGGGTACTTCCTCGATGCTGAAGCTCATATGCATTGTGTTTAAACTGCTGCTGTCAAAGCTTGGGAGAGTAACTAAAACAAAAAGGTCGCAGGTCAAGTGGATGTTTTCCAATTGACCAGAGCGCAGTATAAATCCTGGGGAAGGAAATAACCCAACAAACATCTACCAGCCCCGTGTCTGCATCCCCTGCTCCAGTGCTGGCTGCTCGTGGCAGGTCCTACAAGGATGTCCTGGAATCCACTGGCAGAGCTGGGCAGGCAGGCAGCTGCCTCAGCATCCTGAAACACACCTCAGGCAGCATCCCCTCCCCAGTAAATTTTAACAGTACCAAACCCAGGTTTGATCTAGGCCAGTGATTAGGAGGATCAAGAAGTTGCTTTAGGTGAGCGTGGTAGGAGAAGAAACACCTGCCTGTGAGGACCTTGGGCCTGGAACTCATCCTGAACCCTTGAAACAGATCTTCAGCTGGGGGATGATGTTTGCTGCTGTAGATTTAGGGGATTTGGGCATGCAACGCTCCTGGTGAACATCAAAGCAAACATGTCTCTGCCACCACTTTCTGTCATCCCTTGCACAGTCGCCCCTGAGGTTTCGGTGTGGCCAAATGCTCTTCGATGTGTTGTAACCTGAAAAGAGGGATAGATAAAGGCAAAGTGTTCTGGGAGCTTTGCCAAGCCAAAGGCACTGAATTATTAAGAGATCTGGATCTCGATAACGGATTTATGCTCTATAACAACTTTTAAGAGAAAATATGGTGTTTGCAGGAACAGATTGGGATCGTCCTAAGAGTTGGAGCTCTCCTTTTTAAATTGCATTGCTTTTATTATTATTATTTTAATAATAATAATATTTCCACAGTGAAGCCATATATGAGAATATTATTTGTGTAGGAACTGGAAATGAACCTGAAATGATCAGCGTATTTTTTAAAGGCACTTTACAAGTCACTTGGCATTGGAAAAGGTACAACTATCCATCAAAGCAAGGCTTGGGGATAAAATAATTAGAAATCACACAACCATAGCAAAGGAAGATTAGTGCTAAAATTAGAAGCCATAAAGTTGTTTTTAGATTAGGCTGGAATCTGGGCAGGCTGCTTTATTGTACCATGTTACTTTAAAAAATGCAAGGTGAGAGGTGTGAATTGTCTGCATTTGGTTGTGCTGAAATGGAAATGCTATTGTGAGTGCTAGATGGGTGATCTATGAGATAATTTTCAGGTAAATCCTTAGGGGATGGACGTACAGTGCCCAGTGAAAGATGACCAGCTGCTAAAGGAGTTGGATTTGGTGCTAAGCTCCTCTCCCAGCAGATATCCCATAGGGTGGTTTGCTCCTTGTTTTGTTTCAGCATTCTGGCCAGCTACCCGTGTTGCATCCTAAAAAATGTGGTGTGATGGCTGGATGAGGAAGACTCTGCCGCCCCACAGGTGGGGTGGGTGCAAGTTGGGGTTGCTGTGGTCCCCAGACCTGAGCTGGGGCTTTGGGGCCAGATAGCAATGTCAGATGGGCATAGCCCATGAACCTTAAGCGCTTCATTTATCTGCTGTAACTGCTTAGTCATGAACAGGAATGTGTTCTTTATCAGAGACAAACACCAAAGTGATCACTGGACAGACTGAGAGAACTGGGCCTGTTCAACCTGGAGACTTTAGAGCCCTTTGAGTACCTAAAGGGGCTCCAGGAGAGCTGGAGAGGGACTTAAGAGCAATAGAACAAGGGGAAATGGTTTTACTCCAAGAGGAGAGATTCAGAAAAGATAGAAGTAACAAATAGTTTGGGATGAGACACGTCTCTAGTTGCCTAGAGAGGTGTATGTTCCATGTATAAATGCCCTCACCAAAAAGTGTCTTGAGACTGAGAGGCATTCTGGTATGGCTGGAAAGGCATAACATGAGCAGGAGGTTAGAGGACAAGATCAGGCACATCCAGCTGTGTTCACCTTGGGGGACACCCACAGAAAGGTGGCTTCTTCAGTCCTAATGCCTTTAAATGGGGAGTGGAGGATTTCTGGGCAAGAAACCTGAACTTTGTGGGATGTGTTGACTAAACATGGACACGATTAGGTGAAGCCTTTCACATGTTCCCAAGTGAAAGGGTCTCAGGTTCCCTACTGGCCAGGAAGCACCAGCCCCTCTGCGACCACCCACAGCATCTTGTTGGCACATGCATTTCCCAGTGCCTGCAGGGGGAAAGTGGAGTTGAGCAGACTGCCTGCTCCCCCCACAATGCTCCCTGCTGTGCTTCCAGCTCAGTGAAAGCAGGACAACTCCTCACTGACTCTTTGTAGCCCGAGAACAGAGCCTTGGAAAAGTCCGGCAGCGAGAACTTTACTAATTCCAACTAATGACTCCGAAATACTGACTGAGGGGAACAATTGCACATCATCAAAAGGCACAGACAAAAGAAATGCACTGTATTGTAATAGCAAACGGAGCTGAATTTGGTCTGATGGAGCACCTTTCATATTCCAAGCATTTCAAAGCCTTTTGCAGAGTAATGAGCTGCATGCTGACAGCAGGCCCCGTGGACCAGGCTTTATGTGCCCAACAATAGCTGGCACAGTTGTTGGCAGAGGACCTGATCATGGTAGGAGAGGGGATGGTGGCTGGGATGCAAGGGTTATCCTGCACTTTTCTGTGTTTTTTCAGTGCTGTTGGATCTCTAGCTGGTATTTGGATGGGTACTGAAGGTGATAGGGCAAGATTTGTTGGTATTTCACTACTTAAATGGGGCTTAGAAAAAAGATAGATGTTTTTAGTAGGGTCTGTAGTGGTAGGACAAGGGGTGACGGGTTTAAATTAAACACAGAGAGATTCAAATTGAATGATGGAGAAACTCTTTATGATGAGGGCGGTGAAGCACTGGCATGGAGAAACTGTGGCTGTCCCATCCCTGGAAGTGTCCAAGGCCAGGTTGGATTGGGCTTGGTGTAACTTGGTCTAGTGGAAGCTGTCTCTGTCCACCACAGGGGGCTTGGAAGCAGATGATCTTTAGTCCTTTCCAACCCAAAACATTCTATTAAAGAGGGGTGGACCAACATACTCTGACATGTGAATCCTTTGGCACAGCTGAGAATAGACCTCAGCCTTCCAGGTCAGCATCTAGTCCTCTAATCTTGTGGTCCCTGTGACAGCTTCATGAAGGCCCACATACAACTTGAGCTCTTTAATTTTAGCTAAGCCAGAATAGCACTGGTGCAGCTGTGGGAACAGATATCTTAGTCCTGAAACTATTTCTGTGGCAGGGAAGTTTCTTGCCTCTTACAAGGAGAGGAAAAGGTTAATTGCATATTTTTTTCCTTTTTTCTTTTCTTTTTTTTTTCCAAAGAGGAAATAAATGTACCTACCCCACCCTAAGGGGACAGCACAAATCTGTCAGCCCTTGGTGGGTGGGGGCAGGCAGCTGGGCTGCATTAAGGAAGTCGCCCTGGGGAGGGAAGGGTTTGGGGGCATGGGTGGGGGGCCTTGGCTGCCTGCCCAGAGCTGCAGGCAGAGAGTGGGATGCTGTGCTGGGCTGTACTTCAAGAGACCGGTCAGTCACAGGATGGTCTGGGTTGGAATGGACATTAAAGACCATCCAGTTCCACACCCTGCCATGGGCAGGAACACCTTCCACTAGACCAGGTTGCTCCAAGCGCCATCCAACCTGGCCTTGGCATGGGGCAGCCCCAGCTTCTCTGGGAAACCAAGAATTTCTTCCCAATATCCCATCTATACCTGCTCTCTGGCAGTGTGAAGCCATTCCCTCTTGTTCTGTCCCTCCATCCCTTGTCCAAAGTCCCTCTCCAGCTTTCCTGGTGCCCCTTTAGGCACTGCAAGGGAGTCCAAGGTCTCCCTGGAGCCATGGGACTTGTGATGAGTTACTCTTCCTAAGGGTTGAAAGAAAAGATCTGTAGCAAAGCCTGGTTTGGAGTTAGAAAATGAGCTCAGAGGTGAGGAAGGAGATCTCAGACCTTGTACCCTGTGACGCAGGTCCTTCACTGCACCAGCTCCCTGCTAACCAAGATAACCAGATTCCAGTAGCCATGCTGGAGGTGCATGCTGTGTTGTTTTGGGTTTGCTGCATCATCCCCATCCCAGCAGGTAAAGGAGGATGGGAAGCTGCCTAAGATGCTTTGGAAGCCTGGTTTCTTCTTGCTCCATCTGTGTTTCTGTGCCTCCTGGGCTCCAGCTGGGTCGGTCTGATGCCATGGCAAGATTCCCTCTTGCAGACAGCAGTCTTGCATGCTGCCATCCCAGCGGGGATTTGATGGTGTGCAGATGGATTTGCTTCCTGTTTCCCTTCCCATCAGCATCATCTGAGGCTGCCCAGTGGTGCTTTCCAAGCAGGAAGATGTCAGTGGGCTGGCTGAGCATCTGCTTTAGCAGATACAGCTTCTCCATGATGACCCAACCTCATGCAGGTATTTTGGTTCCACTTTTGAACTGATGTTGAAAGGAATATATAAAGAGCCAACAGTTAAAGTTTCTTTGGTAGCTGATTACAATAAAAATACACACAGCCTACCAAAATCTTTCTTGTTTTGCTTTTATATCAGCGGTGGCTGATGTGAGTAACCTGTACTCAACTTGTGAGCATAGTAGGAGGTAAGTCAGCTCTGGAGGCTTGGGGGAGACTGTGCTCAGAGAAGGTGGAGTTGATGTTGGCCTTGGTGTTGTATCTGAGGTGGATTTACATCACTGCACTTAGCCACATGGATCCTTTGCTTTGGTTCTGGTTTCAGTTGAATGTTGTGGCAGGGGCAGGAGGGGAGACATTAGGACGGCAGGTATTGGACTGATAATACCAGGCCAGCACTGTTTGGTCTAGGAGAGCAGCAGTGGAGCCCCAGTGGTGTTTTCCAGAGGAGGGACAGACTGGCTGAGCCTGGTCATCCCTGTAGGACTCTGGGAAAATGCTGTGCCCCCATAGCCCTGGGACAGAGGGGCTCTCACTGCCCTCTCTAGCACAGCTACAGGGCAAGGGGCTCATCTGCATTGTGTCCTGTCTGGGATTCACCATGTGTCTGAGCTTTTAATATCACATCATTCTTCCTCTCTACATCCCATGCCCCTGTCCCAGATGTGTTTGTTTAAGTGGCTTTAATTAACTTACATTTTCCTCTGCGTGACAGCTCCTTGAGGCTTTGATAGCTGTTTTCTGTCCTTCCACAGTTGTCACTGACATGTAGCACTTTCCCTGCAGACCAGCCTTCAAGCCTACCATGTTTTTATCCTGATATGTGGAATTATTTTAACATACTGAAGGAAATGGTTTCCGTGTGGTCATTGTTACACACAGTCAATTGATTATTAGGTGTGATTTTCCTGATCCCTGCTGGTATCTCTGAGCATTTTGAGCAAGGAAGCCAGAGGAGTGTAGGATGATGGTTTAGGTCAGATAGATTTATCTCATGAGTGACAAGACTGATAACTCTGGAGTGGCATGGCTACAGGTGTTATCATTTGGGTGTCTCCTCAAGAGTGAAGGTTAATGTCTTGCCACTACTGATCCATCACGGTGTTATCTGCAGGATTTATAGGCCTTCTTGTGCCTTTCCAGCAGCAGTGGGTTCAGTTTTCCAGAGTTCAGAGCCATGTACCTGCTCCCTGGTTGCGGCAGCTGTAATGATCATGTCAGCAAATACTTGTTCTCTTGGATTTGTTTGCTTTTAAACTCAAAGTCAGGGCTAATTTCAGCTTATTATTATATAGTTTAGCTCTTCCCCAGTGGAGGAAAGCTGATTGCATGGGGACAAGCCCAATGGTTGAGTCCTCTCCCAAGGGAAGGCATCATAGAATGGTTTAGGTTGGAAGGGATGTCAAAGCTCATCTCATTCCAACCCCCTCCCATGGGCAAGGACACTTTCCACTAGACCAGGTTGTTCAAAGGCATCAAGCAGATGAAGGCAAGACAAGCCTTGATCCTGCCTTCCCAAGGATCACCCAAGAAATATGACCAGGAGGATGGAAGGGAGCAAGGAGGGACTCAGATCCTAAAGTAAAATCTCTTGGGAAAAAAAACCCCAAAAAACAAACAAACAAACAAACAAAGAGCAATAAATCCAGCAAATTAAAATGAAAAGGCAGCTCACATGAGTTACAATTGTACAGCATCAGATAGCACAGCATCCTGAATTCCTGTGGGATAGGAAATATGAAGCAAAAATCAGTCAGGTGCTTCTAGATAGCGATAAGGAAAGCAATTGCCATTTACCGGTAGAAATAAAATAAGAGGTCCTGATAAACCCTCCATGACTAGACTGGATTAGGGCTCTAGCTGTGAAAATTCATTACAGGCATGCAAAAGAATGCATATCGCAGCAAGCTAAACTGACTACACACACCATTTATCTGGAGCAGAGACGATTCTCTCAGAATAAATAGATTTCTTTCAAAGCGAAGGGGGTTGATCTGACAGAAATCTATATTCCTGCCTTGTCATTTATTATGCAAATAAGTCTCACACCTTTCTAAGCCATGAAGGATGAGTTTATGTTGGATTTTATACTGGAAGAATGATCTCAAGCTGTTTCAGGGACTCCAGGCTGGGGATTCTTTGTGCGCAGTGCCAGGAGCTGCTGATTTCAGGAGGGGTTCTGATGGTCATAAGTCCTGGTTCTTGTCAACCAGGTTTATACAATTTGGTTAGGTGCTTTCAAATTCCCAGAAACAAATCGATTGCTTCACATTATTTTCTACTATTTATGATGTTTCACTTTGGATAATTTTATTTATTTTTGTTTTGCTTTGTTTTATTCTGATTTATTCTATTCTCTTGTATTCATAGAATCACAGAATGGTTTGGGTTGATAGAGACCATAAAGATCTTCTAATTCCAAACTACCTGCCATGGGCAGGGACATCTTCCACTAGCCCAGGTTGCTCCAAGCCCTGTCCAACCTGGCCTTGGACACTTCCAGGGATCCAGGGACAGCCAGAGCTTCTCTGGGCAACACTTGTAGTTGCCCATTTTCTGCATCTGGTTCATGTGCAGAAGGGAGCCCATGGCATATTCTCCTCTCTCCTTTGTGGCATCAGCACACAAGAAAGCTGCATCACTCTGCTGAGTAGGGCTCATTTGAGCTTCAATTTGTGGCTGACACTGAGGTGGTTGTAGGTGGCTGCAGAAGCACTTAGCATGATGTGCAGAGACCAAAACGTGACCTAACACCCTTTGTTCTAGCAATTACATCTCTCAGGATGCTAATTTTAGAAATAGAATTGAGCTAGTAGAAACCACAAATAGTAGATGAAACCTTGATTCTGCCTTTGGTGGAGAAGGGACTGAGCCAGTGTTAAAAGAATGGAAAATGAAAAAAACACAACAAAACAAAATGAAACAGAAAAAGATGTCTAGAGGGTATTTCCTGACAAAGAGGTTGTGTGTTTTGGTCCTGTATTTTGGAAAGGCTTCTGATTAATTAAATATATGTGAACAAAGCTCCAGATTTGGAATCCTAGCCCACAAATCCATCAAGGTCTCATCTTCAAGGTGGACTCTGGGCATGATTCAGGACAAGTGGGTCCTCTCTCTAGTGCAACATGAAAATCAGAGGGATCCAGGTGGGACATTGTATGTCTCTGTGAGCCAGTTGTAGGGCACAGAGAGAACCTGGGTTACAGCAGAACACATACACAGGACTTTCCTAAATGCTTGATCCCAGATTTCCTAGGTACCTTCTCCATCACAGCCAGTCAAGGTATTTGCACTGATTTCTGTGTCTGGTGATCTTAGGAGACCATGGCAATAGGTGGCTTCTGGTGGGAGGAAAGGGACAGGATGGATGAGCAGGAGGGACCGACCACTGAGCATCTGCTGTGGGACACTGAGGGGTGGTGTTGGCCATGGCATGAATCTCTCTTGCTTCTTCAGGGGCATTTGACACTTGTGTTTTTTTTCCTGAGCATTTCTGTGGAGCTGGGCTGGCCGTGTCTTGCAGTGCTCTGGAGAGATTCTGCTAATGGGATCTGACCTGATGGCTTTGCATGTCTTAAGTAAATTAAACACAGCTGCTAGGAAAATCCAGTAACCTTAACAGCACCACGGCTCCGTTGTCTGCATTGTAATTACAGCAGCAACCACTGGGAAGTTCTACTTTCTGGTTTATTTTTAAATAACTTCTGAGCCACCCTTTGATCAACTACTTCATCCCCAAGTCTTGCCTGTCCTCTTGCAAGGCTTAACCCTTGCTGCTTCCTCAAGCATCCATCTCATCACAGTTTCAGTCAGTCACAAAGGCAAGTGGCTCACTGCAGAAAAATTACTTTCCTCCCCAAATACATCCTGTAATTTTGAGCTGAGTGTGAATCTGGGTAGGGTTTTAAGCCAGAGCTTACAGGGTGCATGCAGACTGCAGGCACTGAGTAGTGTTTTATGGCTCCTGAGGAAGTGCATCTTGAAATATGCATTTTTTAGTTCTGCTTGAGCCAAAAATCCTTTGTACCCATTCAGAGAAATGGGCTTTCTGTCACAATGACTGCACTTCGATGAGAAGCAAAAGGACTTAGATTTATGTAGGAAGCAAAATTAGGAGCCTAATTAGTTTTCCCTTGTCAACCCATGAGTGGAACACGTGCCTGCAAGAGCAAATGGTCAGCTCATGGCACGGATATAGCTGCATTCTCCTTGCCTTCATTAAAAGCTCACACCATCTTCTGTGTAGGAGCTGCATGGGTTTAAATTTCTGAAGGAAGTGCAGGATTAGGGAAATGACACTGCCTTTTGGATCAGAGGCTGCAAAAGGGCTTAAGAAGGAGCTGTATTTTAAGCATGTCCCAGTGCAAGGAGATTGGCTGAGCATCATGGCATGCTGGTCCCACCTTGGGGGCAGCATGTTTGGGACACCAGAGCTGCTGCATCCAAGGTTATGTTATGTTTGAGTACAGAGGATGCAATATATGTATATGTATCTGTGTGACTGATTATTTGATAATAGATTTATGGAGTGGTTTGGGTTGGAAGGGGCCTTGAAGACCATATAGTCCAACATCCCTGCCATGGGCAGAGAAACCTTCCACTAGAATAGGTTGCTCCAAGCCCCTTCCAACCTGGCCTTAAATGCTTCCAGGGATGCCCAGCTTTTCTCAGCAACCTGTGCCAGTGCTTTATCACCTTCACTAAAAATCATGGGATGAGCTGTCTCACAGAGGTCGGAGGGCACTTCCAACAGGTGCATTTGATGGATTGTTTTCCAACTCTACTTCTTTTCTTTTGAACTGGACTGCCCAGGACAGGCAGAGCTCAGCTGAGGTGCCCTGGTCTGCTGTCCCATCTGCTGTCAGTACTTTGTTGTGTATCTAGAAGAGCAAAGTGGTTGCCTGTGCATTTGATTTGGATGAAAACACTGAGTGAGTGTGGTTGAGGTTGTAAACTTTATGAGATTCTGCATTTTATGGTAAGTTTTAAATTGACAATGCAATCAGGAGCATTAGAGTTTGTAAAGGAAAGTTGGTGTGATGTGTTGCAGAACACAAGGTGGTAATTTCCTCTGTTATATTGATGCTATCAAAAGCAAAGAATGAAGCAGCTGCTTCTTGGAGGATTGATTTTTTAATGCATTCATTTTATGTAATTTATAAAGTATTATTTATTAAGCAGGGGGTTTCCCCCTTTACTGGCTTTCCTTCTCCATTCCTAGAAGAAGGCAGCACTTCTCACCTGTAGATTTCAAAGCCATTCCAACCACAGCCAACATTGTTGTTTCCATTATGACACAGGAAGGGGAAAACTGAGCATTGGAGTTTGGAAAGGATGTCAGCAAGATGTAGCCAGGCCACTCTTCCTTCTGAGCATGAACCACACACTCAGTTCTTCCCAGGTTGGGAGGGATGATCTGTCTCAGGGCATTTTTTGATGGAAGAAACAGTCCTAGGCAGTAAAAAACCCCAACAATAATCGTCACAAACGCTTACTTAGTGATATGTCCACATGTGTCAAGGCATGATAGAAATGTCTTTCAAAGTATGTTTGCCAGGTGGGATTTTCTTCAGGGGTGGGGGTGACTTGCCTCCTGTGATTCCTTGGTTCCTGCACTGCCCTGCTAGAGGTTTTCAGTGAAGCTTAGGCTCTGAAGTTGCCCTGTTAATTGACAGAAATGGGGTTTTCAACTGAATGAAGTATTTTCTGTTGAGGTGGGATTCATCTGTCCACATTTGGGTATGTGGATGGTGCCACCTCTTCTCTTGCTGCCTGAGCTGCCTTCACCATTCGTGGTGAGCAGTAAGGACAATTTCAGTGGTGTGGTTTCTCTTCTCCTAAAGTAGATACATAGCTGAGATCAGCTGGATCTTGGCTGGGGCTTCTCTCCTTTGATGATGGACTCCAGATAACTAGCCCAACCTAGCTAGGTGTGTGAGGGGTATGTGACCCTGGGTGTCTCCTTCCCGCATCACATTTCAATAATGTCTGGAAGGAGAATTATCCCCAAAATGTGGTGTATCATGGGTTTTTCACACCTGATGATGTGTGCTCTGGTGTTCCACCATGGACAGGCTCTGTGGTTGCACTGCAGGTCCTGATGCACCATGGTCAGGTATCATCTTACCTACCTATACACACATCCAGAAGGATGGGGCCACCCTGATCTGGTGCGTGTCACAAAAGGAAGGTTTAGCTTTATTTTGTTGATGGCAAAGGGGCCAGTCTGTCAGCTCATTGCTGTCAAAACACCTCAGATGCTCAAGCTGGGTTGGGTAGCCAGCATCTCATAGCTTTCTCCTGAACTTCAGTGAAGACAGGATTCACACTCATTTCTGTCTGACAACATGACGATGTTTGCCTGCAGCTCCAGATTTTGCTTGTTAATGCTAAGGCTGCTAGAAAACAGTTCTGGCACCATCCTGATCCACTAATGTGTCTGGTGAGGTCAAAGACTTTTGAGAGCATATGAAGGAAGTGGTAAGAGTCCTCTGGGAGGAGTTTGGGGCTGGCTACCTGTGCATGAGGGAAGATATGAGATGAGCTCTTCCCCCAGCTTAGGCTTGTTTGTTGAAGCTGAATCACAGCAAAGGTTTTTTTATGGTGTTAGATTTTCAGATATGCCAAGAAGGTGTAAAAAAACTGATTGCAAAATTCCTGGGCATTTAAAAATAATATTTGTTGGGGATTTATTGAAGATGCTGTAACACAGCCTGTAGTAGCATCTGCTTCCCAGATTAACAGAGGGTTTGCAAACAGCACTTTGGAAGCAACCTCCAAGATTATTTGAAAACTGGAGAGCAGATTTGGTGAATGATTCATGACACGGGTTTGCATATCAGTTGTTCCTTCTCTTTTCTTTGTCAAATTTATTTATTTCAGTGCTGTTATGCAGAAGGCACACAAACACTGGAACCATCCTGGAAGTGTTGATGTGCCAGGGTTGTGCTGCTCATCACAGCAGGGACCTGAGAGTGCAGAGCTGGAGGGCATCCTCATCCAATGCAAATGGGTTTTATTTTGGAGCTGTTGAAACTTGGACCAGGAGCTGGAGGTGGGCTGCAGTGAGAGATAAAAATATTAACTCAGTGCTAATCTCCTGTTAGAGTTGCTGGATGTTTGATTAGCAAAGTCTGGAAGGTGTTTCACACCCCAAAAATAAGTACTGGTGTTTGAGTAACTAAATGGCTCACCAAGCACCCCAAAAGATGCTGACTGCACCCCCATGGACTGCAGTAAGAGTTGGGACAGCCATCACACACATGTACATCACAATTCAGCTGCTGGACATGGGTGTCTGGTTTTACCTTAAGAGTGGCTTAATCTCTGTTTGTGAATCAAGGAGGATGCAGGTCCAGAGTTGTATCTGACAAAGCTACACTTGGGTCTTCGATGCCTTAGGAAGTCCAGTGAGACAGTGGCAATGAGAACCTGTGTTTAGGCAACCAAATCCAGGATTTGCACATGGGCAACCCAACTGAAATGCCTTAATCTGGAGCTGAATCCTGCCCAGCATGCCAGGGTATGGTACAGCTTTATCAGACTGTTTCTGAGGGTCACCCCATGGCATGGAGCCAGGGAAGGAAATGCCCATGGTCTGTGCTACTGGCTGTCAGACCAGGGCTATCCTGTGCTTCTGGTGAGCTGAATTCCAGCTGCTGGCTGGTCAGGGATAGAGCATGGATGGAATCCTTGGGAGTCCACTGGGAATGTGTGAGTGCTTGTGCTGTAAGGCAGGGCTGTTACCAGTGTGGACACATTACAGAGAGCTCTGGGAGTCCTCAGCACAGGAGGGAGGTGGAGCTGACGCTGCGAGTCCAGAGGAGGCCATGGAGATGCTCCAGGGCTGGAGCCCCTCTGCTCTGGAGCCAGGCTGGGAGAGCTGAGGGGGGGGGTTCACCTGGAGAAGAGAAGGCTCCAGGGAGACCTGAGGGCCCCTGCCAGTGTCTCAGGGGCATAAACTTTTTGGCAGGGTCTGTTGCAATAGCACAAAGGGGTGATGATTTTAAACTGAAGGAGGATCAATTTAGATTACTTGTTAGGAAGAAGTTTTTTATTTGAGTTTGGTAAAGCACTGGCACAGGTTTTCCAGCGAAGATATGGGCGCCCCAGTCCTGGAAACATCCAAAGTCAGGCTGGACAAGGTTCTGATCTAGCTGAAGATACCCGTGCTCATGGCAGGGGATTTGGACTAGATGGCCTTTAAAGGTCCCTTCTAACCCAAACTGTTCTGTGATTCTGTGATAAAGGCTGTTTCCTCACTTGGGGTTGATGTCAAGAGCAGGACAAGCATGGCCCATCACCAGTTTGGGAATGTCTTTCCTGGCTGTGCTGCTCACCCCAGCCAGGCAATGGAGAGGTCAGTGTTCTGAAGAAAGGCAGAAGCTCCATTTCGAGAGACACGCGGAGAGAGCAACAGACCCACCAGTGAGCTGATGTGGCATGTTAGTGATGTATTCAAGGAGGGTAATTAGAAACTTGAATGTTATATCCAAGAGGGTGTGTTTGATTCATCTACAAACCACCCCAAGAAGCTAAAAGGGACCTTGTGGCTGAGGGGGAAGCCACAGACAAGCCTGGTTGATCCATAGCTTTTCATTGCACGTGTGTTTTGGGAATGAAGCCTGGGCTGCTCTCAGCAGTACCCATCCTATTTTGGAAACTGCTACAAGGACGCCAGGGCATCCTCCTCAGCCCCCTGTTCACTGGCTCAGAGGGTGGACTATGGCTGTGGTTGTTCGTAGCCACTGTTCTTCATGGCAATGGGTTAATGAAACTGTGACTGAGATGCAGCCTTTACTTAGCCCAGAAACTCACATTTATTGGCCCATGAGGATTCTCCTGAACCTTAGAGATTTTTTTTTTAAGTGAAATCATGAAATTAGGCACTTATTTAGGTTGGAAAACACCTTTAAGATCATCAAGTCCAACTATTCCCCCAGCATGACCCGAGCCACCACTAAGTATCCTCAGGTGGCACATCTACATGGCTTTTAAATCCCTTTAGGGTGAGGACTCTACCACTGCCCTGGGCAGCCTGTTTAGGGCTGGACAACCCTTCCTATGAAGAAATTTCTTATCATATCTAATCTAAACTTGCCCTTGTGCAACTTGAGGCTGTTCCCTCTTACCCTTTCACTTGTGAAAAGACACCAAACCTCACCTGTCTACAACAACGTGTTGCTTTGCAAGCTGTTGTGTCTGTGAGTTTCCCTTGCCATGGAAAGCAAGTGCAATGAAGAACCTCTAGAGAGAAGGAGACTTTAGCTGGAAGTTAAAGCTGAAGCCCAGCATTGCTCCAGGGAAACACAGGGCCAGCCCCTGCCCTGATGCCAGGAGGAGATAGTGCATCAGCCTTAGCAGAACTGATGAGCTCTGGAATGAAGCCAAGGCATGGCAGGATTTTTGCAGCCTTCTCTAGGAATTTTGTCCTAAACAAAGATGATGGTGCTGACCCACGTGGGCATGTTGACAGTGGCTTGCATTAAGCTCTTTGCCCCTCTGCTGAGCACTTTTGGTTGTTGAGTGGAAAAAGAGCCATTAGTTCTCAGTAGTGGCAGTTCCTTGTCAGCTAATGATCTGAACAGAGCTGGGGCTAAGGAAGGAGGTCGTGCTGGAGTGCACAAGGTCAGACCAGCTGGATGCTCTTGAAAGCAGATGGACTCATTAGCTGCAGGGAAATCCCATTCTAGGAGCTGATCATGGCTGTGTTGCTGGTCTGCAGCCACTCTGTGCTCCACCTGTGCTCCATGCATGCTACTGCCTGAATGTCCCCTGATTGGTGGTTGTAGAAGCATGAGAAGGACAATTAGAGGCCATCACAAAGGTTACCCTTTGTGGGTTTCCTCTGTTCCTTGGGTGTACATGCAAAGCAATTATCTTACCAGTTTAATAAATTGGGTGGGGTGTTCAGGGCCCTTTGGTTCTTCCATCCTGGGATAGTCATCCACGGGTCAGCTTCACTTGAAAAAAAGGCTATTGGCACTTTCCCATAAAAATAATGAGAATGAGAATCCCATGAAGGCTGACTCAGGATCAGTAGCTCCATCTAAAAGTAGTGAGTGGGTGGGAGAGGGATCCCAGTTGCTTCCTGTGTCATGAGTAATGGGAAGTAGTGCTGTGGGACCCTGCCCAAGTAAATCCATTGCAAGGACTGCCTGGAGAAGGAAGGAAAGGATATGCTTAAGTAGTTGATCCAGCTGGGAACTTCTTGTGGACCCTGGAAAGAGAAGGCAGTGTTTCCATCTCCAGCTGCCCCATGATAGTAAGTGTCTCCTTGCTGTGATTTCAACCCCCTCATGTAAAATTGAGAGACTTCACACAATGAGTGGCTGTTTCCTTGATTTGCACACCACTAAGCCTTGGCATGGAGGTCCTGTTTCCGTCACAGCTTCCATGGGTTGATGGACTTGACCCTGACCAGAACTCAGGTGCAAACCCAGGTTTAAGGAAAAGGTGTGAACTGATGATGCCATTTCAGGGAAGATACCCCAGATCATCACTTTTTTTGGCATGCAAATACTGCATCTGCATCTGATTGCTGAACCACAGGAGCAATTTCCAGCTGGCACTTACATATCATAGGTGCCCAGTCTTGTATTAGCCATGGTGGTCTTTCTCTCTGTCCTTACCCAGGAGGAGACCTGGACCACTTCTTAAGCTGTACTAGGGGGGCTCAGGACGTTGTTAATATGATGGCTACCGGCTAGTGTGGGTCTCACACCTTGAGGTTGTCCTGAACTGAAGTCAGGTCCCCCAAAGCACCATCCTGCTGATGTCATCAGCCCTGAATCCTGCCCACCTCCAGCCAAGCTGCTGGGCCAGCTCATCCCTCAGCAACCAGCCCCTACGTAACCTGTGTTATCAACCGTCAGTGTGTTTTGTCATCTTCTCTGGCACGTGCTGGTGACAATTCCACTCACCTAACACCACCCACATGGAAATGTCATCTTCCTGTTTGGAGATGCCAGCCTGCTGTCTCCATCATTTGGAAGTGCACGTGGTGACCAGGAGCTTCTGTAGAGCTCCATTTCTCCAAAGTTTTTCCCAAGCTAAGAGGGACAGGAGACTTTTACAGTCAGAGTTGGGGGGACACTGGTCGTATACCTTCCCTCTCTGCACCCCAGCACCTGTGGGATGTGGGTTTGTTGCAGGTACTACTGCAGGTACCATCATGGGTACCACTGAGGTACTATTGACAACTGAACTATGGTTGTAGAAAGCCCTGGGAAGTTGATAATCCCACAGGGACCAAAGCATAGTGTTTAGCTGGAGGTTGGATGGGTGAAGCAGCCAAAGCTGCTTGGCTGTGATCTGTTTCCGGAGTGTTCATCTCCCAGCTGTCACAGGAGATGTGATACAGTGGGAGGATGGGGTGGGTTTGCACCTCCATGGCACGGTGTTGCTAGGTGATTTTGTGATAGAGGGACGGATGATGAGCAGATGAACTGACCGTGGTGGTGGGAGAGCAGGAGCAGGCCTGGCTCAATGTTTTCTCATTTTGCAGGCAGAAGGTTTCTCCAGAGCCAGACTTTCTTAACCAGACACTCAGTCCTGGATCTGATGAAGGTTTTTGTTTTGTTTTTTTTCCTCTCTGTTGTTCCTTAGGAAATGGTCAGAGGAGCAAAGGGAGTGTCGCTGATTTGAGACAAAACCAAGGGTCCTGGTGAGTACTCATCTGGGTGAGCTTTGTGGGGAGAGCAGGTGGCTCCTGGCAAGCAGGACACAAATTTGGGTTCCCCTGATATCCTTCTGCAGTCTTGGGGGTCTGATCCTGCCCTTCAGCCACCGAGATTTCCTGCAGGAGAGGAGGTAGTTTGTCATGTTGATGGATCAGCACAAAGCATCTTTACCACCACCACAATTCTCTGCTGTCATCAATGAGCAAACCTCTAATTGCTCTTCCTGTAAATCCATAGAAGATGCTCTCTTGAATGTGTGTGTGCTGAGTGCTGCAGTGCTGGAAGGAGCAGGCAGCAGATATGCTGGCAGCTGCAGAGGAGTGCACTGAGCAACAATATTTGTTAATGCTTGGAGTGCTTTTGGCTGTTGTTGTGCTTGGCCCCGTCGCAGACCCAGTCACGGGGCTGTGAGCTGGGTGACATTTCAAGGTCCTCTCCAGACCTGTTTTCTGCAGCTGTCACAAAGGAGCCTGTGACTTGGATGCCTGCCTAAAGGTCTTGAACAGGAAGAAAGGAGAATCCATTTTTTAATTGTCTAAACTGGTTCAAATGTGCCAGAGCCAGATCCTGCGTAGATATTGCTGCAGTGAGGTGTTTTGCATTGCACCAGGTAGAAGGCCCATCTTCTGATGAGCAGCTGTGTGGTTTGCACTGGCCAAACCCTCAGCAGGGCCATGCTGTGAGTCCCCACAGGTTCCCATCTGTCAGGGACCAAATCCCCACATCTCCCCTCTGGGCCCCATGCTGCACATGTCTAATGGATGCTGCAGATCATTTCAGTGCTGGGTTATCACAGAATTATAGAACTATCATTTGGGTTGGAAGGGACCATTAAAGCTCATCCAGTCCAACCCCGTCCCATGGGCAGGGACACCTTCCACTAGACCGTGTTGCTTCAAGCCTCATCCAACCTGGCCTTGAATGTTTCCAGGGATGGGGCAGCCATCACCTCTCTGGGCAACCTGTGCCAGGGCCTCACCACCCTCATCATAAAGCATTTCTTCCTTATATCTCTTGTGTCTCTGCTGTAGCCTGGACTATGTAGACATGTGGGAATGGTGCTGGTGGGTCAAGGGGACAAGCAGAATTTAAGAGACACCTCAGCTTCTACAGTATAAGCATGAGATTAGATGAAGGGAGAAGGTGACACAATGTGGCTTCAGGAAGGAATCTTCAGACATTTAAAAGGATGGAGGCCCTTTGTGTTTAGTGGAGATCTTTTTGTCCCATGTTACATCTGGTCTAGTTTGGACAGTACTCTAGGATGAGCAGAAGCCTCTCCTCTGGCTGCAAGAGCAGGTGAGGGGATGGTGTGTCTGCAGGGTCACCTCCTGACAAGGCAGTTGGGGAGAATGCTGAGACCCAACACTCATCCCAGAAGAAGAGCCTGAGAAGTGATGCTTTGTTCCCAGGAATCATATCTGAGTCCAAAACAAGTGCTAGCCAGTGTCTGGAGCAAAACCCAAACTCCTCTCTGGCTCCCACACCTCCCACTGCTTCCCTGCTGCTTCTCTGCAATCAGCTAGAAAATAAACCCAGGTCGTCTTCCTGGAAACATCAACACCCTTACCTATAAACAGGGCAGCCTTCAAGGCCACCAGCTGCAGACCTGAGTCCATCAACAGCCTCGGGCTAGAGAATTATGCTTCTCAATCCCAGGGACTCTTTGCACCCATCTTCTCCCAAATTCCAGCTGCATTTCCCCTCCCTGCTCCCAAGCCCTGCTCTCCTGGCAGAGATGGAGGACCAGTGTGTATCTGAAGCACAGGGTATTTTATCATGCTGACTTTCCTGATTTACACCAGCAGGGGTTTGGTCCCTTGAGCTCCAACAGTCCTGAAGTGATTCAGCTTATTAAACATTCGTTTGCACTGTCTTTAGCGTTAAATAATTGGCTCCTCAGCATATTTGAGTTGGAGGGTATCTAATAATCCTGTGAACTATCCATCATGCTCCATTATCATCTCTCCACTCCTGCACTGGCTGCCTCGTGTCAGCTCTGCCTGGGGTTTACAAATAGATTTCGTTTCTCCTGCAGTTTTGCTCCTTTTCTTCTGTCTCTGTCTCTCAAAGGAGCCATTTCAGGCTCCTTAAAATTTGTGCAGACGCTCCCGTCAGCATCTTTCTGCTGACTCGTGAGCAATGGGTCCCATCCTTGTGCTGCCTCCATTCCTGCCAAAGTCCCCAAACAAAAACTCTCATTTACCACAAAGGAATAGAATTGTTATCTCGATTGAAAGAATTTCAACCTGCAAACTGATAAATCATCATATTGTGGAGTTCCCGTGTTGGCTTGGAGGATTTGTAGGACACACAATAATGACCTGTCAGCTCCCGTTCAGCAGACCATCCACTGCAGCACTCACACACAGGGCACAAACCCTGTCTGTCCTGATGGTGTTTTAATAAGGACACTTAAGAGGGCTCCTAAAAACCCTCCTAACCAGGGGGGTAATGTGAGAGCTGAGAATAAACTAGAATAGAATAAAATATTTTGGGTTGGAAGTGACCTTCAAAATACATCTAGTCCAACCTCTGCAATAAGCAGGCACATCTTCCACTGGACCAGGTTCCTCAGAGCCCTGTCCATTCTTTATCTCCACATTTTTGGTACCTGTTGCTGCTACTGCCGTGCCAGTGATGAGAGAGATGCTCAGCTTGTGCTCACCTTTCTGGGTCTGCAGCATCCTGAAGGAGGTGAAAAGGCTGGCATATTGCACCCTTGCAAATATACATATTCCCATTTTTACAGGCTCTGGAGGTGCTGCTGGATATTTTACCATTATCAGGAAAGACACAGCTAGGTTTTAGTCTTGCAAAATGAAATTCTTCCTTTTTATATGGCTTAAGAAATGGTCTTTCCAGTGAAATTTTGGAATCATCAAGACTGATCTTAGGGTGACAGACTGGGATTGCATACCAAGATGTAGCACAGGGGCAGGAAAGTGGAATCATGGAAGAAGGACCAGTCTCTCTTACAAACATCTTCCTATATAGTCTGAGCACTCCTTTTCTGAGTTGTTCTAGACACATCTTTTGCTCCTAGGGTATAAAACATTCAAGGCAAATTTGAGCAGCTTCAACCCATTTAGGATCTCTCCAGCCCATACATTAGATTTTACCCCATCATTTCAAGATCTCCCTTTAAAAAATCTTTCCTAGCTCTAACGTGTCAAGAAGAGATTGATAAGAGGAGATTAAAATCCTAAAATAGCCACCTGGTACTTTTGTAAAAACATGTCAATGCAATTGTCTAAAGGACAAAACCACTGAATTTTGTACTGAAACATGTTTGCTTTTGCAAGGATAAGTTTCACTTTGCCTCTCTGTCCTAGGTCCAGCCTATTATTGGGCAGGAGCCACCTCTAAGCTAGTGAGCTTGCAGTGTAAACAGAATAAAACCGGGCAAACCCCCCAGCAAACAGGGGGGTAAAATTATTATAGAACAAGATATATTAATTATGGTTAACACATGGAGGACACCGCTGCTGGATGGCGTAAAGTGACGCAGTAAAGTCCCAAATACCTTCAGCGGAGGCAGAGACTTGGCTATCAAGACTTTTGCAGGGTCTTAAGGACTGCAAATTTTCCTTCTCCAGGAGATGCAGCAACGCTGCGGCGTCATCATGAGACAGAAACCTCGCTGGTTCCTGCGCCTCTGCCCTAATGGCATTACTCTCCTTCTCTTGCAGATCCTCCTAATGACATTCATGGTCACACACGCTCACAAAAATACTTTATATAAAGAAAATGAATCTGGCTTCAGCCGGCTCTCGCCTCCTGCTGAGGTTACCTCCAGACCTCGGCTTGCCCAGGGTGAAATGAAAAGGGGAGTTAATGTGGCGGGGTCATTCCTCACTGCTGAATTGGTCAGCCGTCTACGGAGCCAATTTCTGCAGCTTTCAGTGGCGTAGCAGACCCCTGGGTAATATTTGCCTGAATAGAGCCCTAAGTGTTTAAGCTGTGTTGCCAGGGATGGCTGTTTTATCCTATGCATCTGAGATTTCAACTCATCAGACATGAAGCAGGTCAAGACTCTCATGCCATTGTGTGCATTATAGTGAACAGAACAGAATATGCTTGATAAAAGGGAGGACTTAAAAGAAATGCTTCTTTAGACCTGAAACTTTCAAGTCCCACAATACATCAAAGACCCCTCATATAGACTTTGAAAGGGGCAAAAGACATTGCCTAATATTTGGAGGAAATGAATAATAAAGCATCCCAAGTGCCTGGAAACTAATTTAGGAGTGCACGTTGCACTGTATTGCCTCTGCTGGATTTGCTCCCCAGAAGAGTTGCTAACAAAAGATTTAAAAAAAAATAAAATTACGTTTGGAGACCAACTTTTTCTGCCTTGAAATGCCCCCTTTTTTGTAATGTTTCCTGGTAAGAGTTACTTATGAGAAGATGAAATACAGCCTGTGCTGCAAACACCAGGTCTCAAATGAAGCTCAGGAGCCCATAAGGTTTCCCACCATTCCCCTCCCTGTCGCAGCCTTTTTTTCCTTCATGTTGAAAGTGTTGCTTGCAGGATGCTGAGGCACTACCTGCTCATGGAGTTTAGTCATAGCTTGGGGAAAAAAGAAAAAAATCAGCCTTTGCTTTTGTTCCAGCAAAACCACCTTTGGGTAGAGTTGGGGCTGCTCTGTGGGTGACCTGTTGCTCCTTGCAGCAGGAACTGTGAGCTTGGTACTGTTCTGAAGGTGTGTCATGTTTCTGGTATCCCCATGGATTCTGAAAGTGCTGTTTGAAGCCTGAAATACTTACTGTAGAGTCACAGAATGTTTTGGGTTGGAAGGGATCTTAAAGACCATCCTACTCCAAACCTCCATCCAACCTGGCCTTCTTTCCAGATGCTTATTTACATCATTTTGTTTCTAAGGTGCAGTCATTCCTAGTGCAGTGGTCTCCAAGGCTCCCATGGGATTTGGGAGCTGCAGAGCTTGTGTGGGCTCAAATTCTGCCTTGTATCATGAGATCAGTATCATGATGGGACATCTGCCCCACTGGGATTGGTGGGACTGGCCTAATGACTCAGGGAGCATAGGATTTAGCTTGCAAGGATAACCTGCTTCAGAGTAGAGTTTTCCCCTGAGAGTTAAACCTTCTGATATGCAAACTTCCTTCAAATTCCGTGAAGTGAGATTTGATAACATCTGGGCATCCACAAGGATGTTTGGGCAAGAAGGACTCTGCTGTCCTCCTTGCCTTGCCCTTGCCCATCCATGCTGCCTGTGTTTGTCACATCAAGTGGCAGTTTTACCATCTGCAGAGATCAGTTAAACTTGAGTGCTTTCTTACCTGCTTCTCCCCCAGGCCACAATTAATTGAGGGCAGGAGGGCAGGCAGGAGTGCTCAGGCAATATTTACAAGAAGAAGGGGATGTTAATGGGTCACTGGGGCCAGACCAGTGGGGGATGGAGATGATGGGCAGTGGGGGGGGGGGGGGGAGGGCAGCTCCGGGNCTTTTTTTCCTTCATGTTGAAAGTGTTGCTTGCAGGATGCTGAGGCACTACCTGCTCATGGAGTTTAGTCATAGCTTGGGGAAAAAAGAAAAAAATCAGCCTTTGCTTTTGTTCCAGCAAAACCACCTTTGGGTAGAGTTGGGGCTGCTCTGTGGGTGACCTGTTGCTCCTTGCAGCAGGAACTGTGAGCTTGGTACTGTTCTGAAGGTGTGTCATGTTTCTGGTATCCCCATGGATTCTGAAAGTGCTGTTTGAAGCCTGAAATACTTACTGTAGAGTCACAGAATGTTTTGGGTTGGAAGGGATCTTAAAGACCATCCTACTCCAAACCTCCATCCAACCTGGCCTTCTTTCCAGATGCTTATTTACATCATTTTGTTTCTAAGGTGCAGTCATTCCTAGTGCAGTGGTCTCCAAGGCTCCCATGGGATTTGGGAGCTGCAGAGCTTGTGTGGGCTCAAATTCTGCCTTGTATCATGAGATCAGTATCATGATGGGACATCTGCCCCACTGGGATTGGTGGGACTGGCCTAATGACTCAGGGAGCATAGGATTTAGCTTGCAAGGATAACCTGCTTCAGAGTAGAGTTTTCCCCTGAGAGTTAAACCTTCTGATATGCAAACTTCCTTCAAATTCCGTGAAGTGAGATTTGATAACATCTGGGCATCCACAAGGATGTTTGGGCAAGAAGGACTCTGCTGTCCTCCTTGCCTTGCCCTTGCCCATCCATGCTGCCTGTGTTTGTCACATCAAGTGGCAGTTTTACCATCTGCAGAGATCAGTTAAACTTGAGTGCTTTCTTACCTGCTTCTCCCCCAGGCCACAATTAATTGCGGGCAGGAGGGCAGGCAGGAGTGCTCAGGCAATATTTACAAGAAGAAGGGGATGTTAATGGGTCACTGGGGCCAGACCAGTGGGGGATGGAGATGATGGGCA
>VWZD01004555.1:41372-80512 GCA_013396695.1 Sakesphorus luctuosus | reverse complement strand
ACTTGGGGACGTGGGTTAGTGATGGCCTTGGCAGTGCTGGGGGTAACAATTGGACTTGATGACCTCAGGGGGCCTTTCCAACATAAATAATTCTGTGATTCTAAATTGGAAGGGGCACATAAGGATCACTGAGTTCAACTCTCCACTTCTCACAGGATTATCTAAACCTAAGAGCATCATCCAGGTGCTCCTTGAACTCTGTCAGGCTTGGGGCCATAAACACATCCCTGAGGTGCCTGTTCCAGTGACTGATCACGATCTGGGTGAGGGGCCTGTTCCTGATTTCCANACTTGGGGACGTGGGTTAGTGATGGCCTTGGCAGTGCTGGGGGTAACAATTGGACTTGATGACCTCAGGGGGCCTTTCCAACATAAATAATTCTGTGATTCTAAATTGGAAGGGGCACATAAGGATCACTGAGTTCAACTCTCCACTTCTCACAGGATTATCTAAACCTAAGAGCATCATCCAGGTGCTCCTTGAACTCTGTCAGGCTTGGGGCCATAAACACATCCCTGAGGTGCCTGTTCCAGTGACTGATCACGATCTGGGTGAGGGGCCTGTTCCTGATTTCCAGTCTAAACTTCCCCTGCTGCAGCTTTGCTCCATGATGCCTTGGCTTTGGCCATGGGAGCATCAGCTTGTGAGATGACAGTAGCCATACCTCATGTCCCCAGTGCCATGGGGTATCCTCTCCAGCCCCCAGCTCCCATGGGTTTGAGTGGGAGCCACGGGAAGGAGGTAATACTGTGGAAATCCCTTGGACTTCCCTGGGGGCACCAGGTTGCTGGGGCTGACTGCCTTGAAGCTAAATGAGCTGTTGGCTGCTTGGTTAGGAAAGAAACGGGACACTTTGGGAGGCAGGAAAAAGGTCATTTATCCTGTTGCTGCTCATCCTTGTTAATTCATTGTTTCCGTTGAAAACCCTGCACTTAGCTGCTTCATGAATGAACCTAGTGTCTGTGCCTCCAAAAACAACTTGGCTTGGTGAAAAATAAGACCTTCTTTCACCTCCTCTCTGCTCTGCTGTGTTTTCCCCCCGCCTTGTTTTCCTCCACTCCTATCCATCCTGCCTGGGTGGCAGTCCAGGTTATGCCTATGGAGTGGGGCTGGAGCTCAAGGGACGGGAGTCACAGAATCACAGAATAGTTTGGGCTGGAAGGATGCCTTGTAGGCCATGGAATCCAACCCCCTGCCACAGGCAGGGACAACTTCCACTAGCCTATGTTGCTCTGAATCCCATCCAACCTGTCCTTGGACACTTGCAGGGGTGGGGCAGCCACAGCTTCTCTGCCCATCTGTGCTGGTGCTTTACCACCCCTTGCATAAAGAATTTCAGCCCAAGAGCTGCTCTGTGGGCACAGAGGACCCCCTCTGTGTTCTGGGCTGGAACTGCAGAGGCTCTCACAAGCCAAAGGGGATGGGAAAGCTTGAAGAAGATGTTGGGAAAAGGGGAAGTGACTCAGCTGCATGGCAGGAGAGACATCAAGGAGGAAGGGGTGGGTAAGGGAGATTTAGATAGAACTGGGAGGCTTTGTTGGAGTGGGGGAGTAGAGGAGCTGGAGGGTGACCAGGATGCTGTGATGGGACTTAGACATTGCCCAGCTATGGCAGCTCTAGTGAGCAAACCCTTTTCCAGCAATGGCCCAGATGTGGAAGGGCAGATGGAGCAGGGGAAAGGTCTCTGATGAGTGGTAGCTTGTCTCCTAATGCCCTTTAGCAGCTGGAATGGAGGAAGAGCTGGCACCACATCAACAGTGAGCTCTCCAAGGACCGTCTGTGAGCCAAGGGCAGTGAGAACAATTACAAGCCATAGGAAAAAATCACTGAGAGAGAGTCTGGAAAAAGCTGGGAGGGGAGGCTTAAAGCCAAGCAGAGGCAAGAAAAAGGAGATCTCAAAGCTAATGAGTGGCCAGGGAAAGTACACTGGATGTTTCTGATCTCCCTATCTCATAGCACAAGGTCTGTTTATGGAAGCAGCCATGCCTGTGAGAAAATGCTTTCCCATCAGGTTGGGTCTGTTAAACTGACTGCCAAGGGATGCCTACAAAGCTGGGAATTCAACACTCAAATAAGGCATGAATGTTGTCTGGGAATAGCAACGAGAACAAGAGCTAAAAATTAGATTTGGAAGAGGAATTAGACTATTCAGTGGTTTAAAACAATCTTGAGCTTGTTGGAGTTGAGAGGCACATCTCTCTTCCGGGAGGCACATCTGGGTGTTGGATTGTTTGGGGCAAGTGGTGAACCCTGGATGTGACCTAAGGTCACAAAGCTTAGCTCCTTTGGCTCTGCAGAGAGTTGAGAGTGTTCACCTGGAGAAGAGAAGGCTCCAGGGAAACCTGAAAGTCCCTTCCAGTGCCTAAAGGGACTCCAGGAGAGTTGGAGAGGGACTTTGGACAAGGGATGGAGGGACAGGTCACAGGGAATGGCTTCCCACTGCCAGAGGGTAGGGTTAGATGAGATATTGGGGAGGAATTCTTCCCTGTGAAGATGGTGAGGCTGTGGCACAGGCTGCCCAGAGAAGCTGTGGCTGCCCTATCCCTGGGAGTGTTGAAGGCCAGCCCAGAGAAGCTGTGGCTGCCCTATCCCTGGGAGTGTTGAAGGCCAGGTTGGATGGGGCTTGGAGCAACCTGGTCTAATCAAAGGTGTCCCTGCCCATGGCAGGGGCTTGGAATGAGTTGAACTTTAAGGTCTCTTCCAATCCAAACCATTCTGGGACTCTGTGATTGCTGGCCTTGTCCATGGAGCTTTTCTCCCAGAAATCCTGCCAGAAGGGAGAGCAGTTTTGAAGCTTTTCCCAGGACAGGGAAGAAACCAAGAAAAGAGTAGATATTTCCTAAGAGTAATCTGGCTGGTCCATCTGGTATTCCCAAAAAGGCCAGTGACATGGCACAGCACTGAGGAAAGCTGTAAAAATTGAAGTGGAGGCATCAAAGTACCAGGTGATTAAAACTCAAACAAAATAGCAGCAAGGATGGTCTCCAGGGAGGAAGAAAGTCTGGCAGAGCTCCATTGGGGAGGGTTAGCAAAGGGAGGTTGGAAATTAAAACAGGGCAATAATGAAGGTCAAGTGTATCTCCAAGGCTTTGTGAACTAGGAGCAACACTAACTCTGAGCTGCAGCAACTGCTACTCCAGGGAAGGGAGTTTAGAGGGAAACACTGATTTGTTAAATGGTTAGCAATAAATTGCTCTCTAAACCTGTAACATTTTTTTCCTGGGTCTGGAGGCAGAGCTGCTGCTGAGCCTGATGAGGCTGATGTTAACTGGGTTTGCTGAGGTTTTGCAGGTTTTTAAGCCAAGCCTCTCTGTTGGATAGTCCTGATTATAAACTCTCTGCTGTCCTATCCCCCACTCAAACTGGGAAGACTGGGGGTGCTGCCTTTCTGACCTCTCACTTAAGTGTTTGATGTCTCTTTTATCCCATAGCCCCAGAGTGCTGGGGAGGGAATCTGAAAGGGGAGGGGCTGACTGGATCACCTCATCCTCAATATCTCTACTTCATCAGTGCCACCCCAACCCTGACCTGGCTTATGCTGCAAGCCCCTCCAGAGTCTGTCATCCATCCAGGGCTCTTCCCAAGTGACTCCTTTCCCAAGGCATCAGAATTCCTTGTCTCTCCTTTCCTGCTTCCCCCACCTGCATCTCATCCAGCTGCAGAACAAAGTCCTCCCTGTTAATGAGGCTCGTTAGGCTCCCATGGGGGAGTGGACATGTGGAGTGCCCCTGCATCTCTAATTCCCTCCTCCTGACTGTTTAAGCCATCCCTGCTGTATCCTTCAGCTGGGATAATGCCTGCTTTAGCATGTGGACTTAGGGGGTGTCACAATGAGGTGTAGGGCCACCCAGGGCTAATGGGGTTCAAGGGAAGTTGCTGCCACAACTTTTGGCTCCCACTCTTTTTGCTGAGCTTTCTACAAGGTTTTCGCTGCACCCACACACTTCTAGCTCGAGCAGTTTCCTGGAGTGGGTTGTGCAGGTGTTACATGGTGTTTGAATGGGTCAGAATTTGCACTGAAATGTCTTGTAAGTGGCCTCACCCCTAGCTGTGGTGTGGCTGATGGGGACCAGGTCTGGTCCACAGAGGGTTGCCATGGTATTGGAGACCCACTGCCCTTCCTCAGGGACTCACCACAGCCAGGACCACCTCCTTAGTCTGGAGCAGCTGATGTTTGGGTGCAAGTTACCCTTAGATAAGCTGGGCAAGCCACCCCCACGCCAGCACGAGGTTGCAAGGCCTGGGCTCCCATCACTTCCACAGCAAGCAGAGCATGATCCAAGTGGAGGAGCCCTTAGCAAGACCACGTGCTGCAAAATGGCTTTCCAGTGTAGAGTACATCTCTCATGATTACACTCCCTGAAGGAACTTCTTCCCATTGACAGTATCTTGACCTAGAGACCTATCCCAGCAGGAGAAGATCAGGTGCAAATCACCGTGCTCCCCTTCTTCTGTAAAGCTCCTGATTGCCTTTTTGGTTTTTTTGCTGGCTTTCTCTGCTCCCATTATCTGGTGATGGGGGAGTTTTTCAAATAAGTAAGTTTGGGAACAGCAAGGCCATGGAGATAAGAGCTGAGATGACTCCTGCACTCAGAGATTCATTACTTGTTCCCGTGTAAGCCGGTAGACAAGCAAGCCTGCTTTTCTTTTCGTTAATAAAAATACTACACCGGGAATTTTTAAAAATCAAATTAAACCACAGAAGGACCTGAGAAAGTGTGGGGGCTACAAACTAGTGCTGGAGCAAAAGGGACTCATTAAAATAGGAATTATTTAGGAGAACAAACTGGAATGCCATTATACAAAGTGTCACCAACTCATTTTCATTTCACTGAGTCCAGCCTAGTATTTGGCTGCACTTGATAAATGAGTCCATTTTACTTCTCCTCCTCCTTTTTTTCTTTTATTTCTTTAATATGGGGACTGGGGGGAAATATGCAATTACTATTTCAACCTGTTGGAAAAAATCAAGTTCCGCTGGAGCAGTCAGAATAAAACCTTTCAGGTCTTACACATCTCCCTAAATGTGAAATCATCTGCTTAAAGCTGGGTGCCTGGGTGAGCACTGGGGGTCCCTGTTGCTGAATTTGGGAGGGTGCTGCAATGGGGTGCTTGGACCAACCCCAACACAGCCCCTGCTTACACAGCATCACCTGAGCCAACCTGCCCCATGTGCTGGCTGAGTAAGGGTTTTAAGACAAGAAGCCTTTGTCTGCTGTGGTTATTTAATTTTATTCCCCTCTCCTTCTCTTCTAAGTAATTTACTCTGGCTGTGCTGTCTCTTGGGCTTGACTGGAGCGAGGGTGGGGGGGATGTTCTGCCTCCTCAAGCATTAATTGTGGCAGAGGAAAAACACACTGGCCCAGCGAGCTGGTTTGGAGGTGAGGGGGAAGGTGGGAGTGAAGGTAGTATCTTTTTTAGAGGGATGGAGTCTTTGTGGTTGTGCTTTGCTCCTCACCCTGGCTGCTCATGGAGCCAGAGAGGAAGAGAAGGTGGGAGGCAGGCAGGGCAGTAAGCAGGGGGCCATTCTCTGGAGGGCTCTCACCTGCTGAGGACTTTATGCCAAGCACAGACATTTAAAGGCACACTGAGGAGTGATGCTGTGCCAGTCCTGTCCCCCCATAAATGCATGGAATCATGGAGTCTCAGAATGGTTTGGTTTGGAAGGGGCCTTAAAGATTATCTCGCTCCATCTCCCTGCCATGAGCTGGGACACCTTCCACTAGCCCTGGTTGCTCAAAGCCAAATCCAACCTGGCCCTGAATGTTTCTAGGGGTTGAGCAAATAAATTCAGGTGAGACAGAAGATACAACCCGAATTGGTGGTTCTTTGGGGACATGAATTCTACAGTGAGCTGCTGGCGGGTTGGAGCCACAACAGGGAAGATAAACCCAGTTCCAAGGACTTTGGCTGGTGCCTGACACATCTTCCCAGCAGCATTTGCAGATGAGACCCCAGGTAGTTTTTTTTGGAAGAGAGCCTATTTTTTACCTTGCATCTGGACAGCCTGACAAGGTGGCTGCAATATTCAGAGATCACCTCACCAAAACTGTATTTTTTGGGATTCAGTGATTTTAAGACAAACTTTTTCTTTTCTCCTTTTTTTTTTCACCTCAAGGGTTGAAACAGTTTGTAATATTAGGTTTAACTTTTGATTTAATGACTTCTCCCTTGAATTCACCTTCAGCAATAACAATATATTCTAATCCTCTGCTCAGGTGTTGATGGATGGGACCTGTTTGTGTTAAACATTTGGGATTTCAGTTGTTGACCCTGTTCTTTCCCTTGAGGAAGAACAGTCATAACAGCCCATAAGGAACATTGTGAGCAGCAAGCTCTCCATCGCTAGTTAGTGGCAAAGTCAAATAGAAACATGAGGTCAGGGGAGTGGGGTGCCCCTAGCCAGACTTCATCTCCATCTCCCATGGGGAACTCTGAATGTTTGGGACATGTGCAGTGTTAAGAAGCCCTCTGCAGATCCTGACAGATGGAAAAAATTAGGTTGGAGGCTAAATTCTTCCTTGAGTGTGATTCAGAAGGACAAAAAGACATAAGGACAAAAATGTCTTGCTTTTTCTGAGGCTGTTTCACAGAGACTGTTGCCCAGTTCTACTGTATTGGTGCATCTGGAGCTGAGTAATCCTTTGAGCTTGGCTCAGGCTGGGATTAGGGAGCAAACCTTCCTCTGGACTCTCCAGGGGCCCCTTGGGGTCCTCCCTGGGAGATGCCACATGGTCAGTTCTGTGTGAGACCCTCTGCCCCATCCTTGCTGCTCCAGTGACCACTGTGAGGTTTCATAAAGTTGTCTAACCTTTATGTGCCTTGTGTGGTCATGAGACTGATCAAGGCTTTCTAAGCTTTTGAGATGGAGAGGTTTCCCCTCATCTTTTGCATAATTGAGCAGGTCTAGTGCTTTCCAAGGCAGCAGCAGGAGCAGCAGGAAGAAGAGAAAGTACCAGACTGCCCTTCCACACCAAGGAGAAGACACAAGTGAAGGCTAGGTTAGAAACTCTGCTCCTGGGACCTGTCTTGGTGTATCCAAATCACTAAGGCCCCTCTTTCTTGCTCCTGTGCTGCCCTAAAGACCAAAGACATGGACCTGCCCTTGGGGTTTAAGAGTAAGGAGCACACATGAGCTGATGAATGTGCACCCTCCTCTCTCCCACAGAGCCCTCTTCTGCTCTGAACCTAGAGAAATTAAGTCTCCCATGAATTTCCTGAGCCCCACATATCCTCTCCAGCATCCACCCAAGCAATGGATGGATGTTGGCCAGCCGTGACCAGCATGAGCAACTTTTCTTACACCCCACGTGCCCCATATGAATATGAATAGCTTGTGGTTTTCTAGGATGGGAGAGTAGAAATAAACCAGACCAAAATGAAATTGAATTGATGATTTCTCAGAAAAAAGGTGGTACCTCTTCAGGCAGAAAAGATGTTGCTAAAGAGGTTGCTAGGGGTAGTATAAGTGATACTGGTATAACTGATGCAGCAAAGCCACTTCACGTAAGGTTGTTTGAACATAAAGTTTTCTAAAATCCTTTTCTTTCAGCTGCTCTGGTTTCTGGTTTTGAAACAGTAGAAAAGACCTGGGCATCCAAGTCTGTAGGTCTGCCCACAAGAATGCTCACTCTATGTCTGCTACCTCTGTGCTTCCCTCTGGGGTGTCACTGAACTGTTTGCCTGTGCATTATGTGTTGTGTTTTCCCAAGGGGCAGCTAAAGCTTGGGGATATGAAAGGCCAGATGGCACATTCCTGCTAGGAAAAGCTGGTTCAAGCATTATTTGATTTCCTTGGAGTCTCAAAGGCCAGTGTCAAAATTAAGTGTGGAAAGGGCTGGTCTGGGTAATGCATCCTTTCCTAGGCCATGTCCAACACCAGATGCTGCAGAGGCCTGCTGTATGGAGTCATTCATCCTGACTCCTCTCATCCCAGGCTCCAACTTACCTGCTTATACCCACTCCAAGGATTTTTCCTTGGACTTGTTGGGGTATGACACCCAAACTTGTGCCCTCCTGCTGATCCAGGTCTCTGCATCTCTCTGGGGGCACATGGTCCTCACCACCACCTGCTTCAGCATCACCTCCCCGATTCTGAGCATCCCACCTCTGTTTTTCCACTGACTGTCCCCTTCTTCTTACCCTCTGAGGTGAAGTGATGACCCCAGCCAGATGCTGGGCTGCCTTTGTCTCTGCTCTGCTCAGATGGCTTGGCCTCTCCTGTTTGTGTAGCACGTAGCTGATTTATCAGCAGCGATGTTATATTTGCTTCCAGATAAGAAAATGCTGAATATCAGGGCTGGGATTGAGCCTTGTGAAATCCCCCTGGAAACAGCCTGATTCCCCTCTGACTGCTGTTTGTTGAGATCACCTTTGAATCCTCTGCACATGTGCTTTATTCTCATAATACAGCTTTCATTTTATAATCAACATGCCACGCTGTAGTAAATCAAATGTCGTACAAAAGGCTATGTATATTATCTCTAAGCAATTATCTTTATTAACCAAACTTGTAATCTCCTCAAAGAACAAAATCAGCTTTGTTTGACATGGTGTGTTTGCTGCAGAACCTCTCTGATGAGCATTAGCTGAATTCCCATCCTTTAATTCCTCTTCTGGGTGACTCTTGGGAGGGTTCCCATTATTTTACCTGTGACTGATGGCAGCCAAGCCAACCTGTTCATCAGGCCATCCCACTTGCCCCTTTACATCAGCGCAGTATTTGCATGCTTCCAGCCATCTGGATCTTCCCTGGTATTCCAAGATTTATTAAAAATTAACATCAGCAGGCCAGAGAGCTTCTCAGCCAGCTGTTGGAGAGCTCTTGGGAGCAAGCTATCCAGGCCTGCTGATTTAAAATTGTTTATCGCTAGTAGATGCTGTTTAACAACCTCCTTGGTTACTAATGGACTGGAAAGTACTTCATCCTCCTCATGTGATACAAGCATCTCATCCTGCATCTTTCCAGATGCAGAGCAGAAATATTGATTGAACACTTCTTGCCTTTTCTGCATCATTACTTCTCTCCCCATCTGAGGCTGCACTCCTGATTTATACAAAGGCATTATAATATTGCCAGGATTATTCGTTGTCCCTTTCCATGTGCAGCTGAACATGTTGTGAGCTTTGCTCTGTGACTGCACAGGGTAGAGGACTCCACAGTCCTGCCTCTATTGGTGGGAGAGCCATTCCTTGGTTTGACACAGTGTAAGACCCTGGGAGGTGCCTGAGGAGCAGAAATTCCTTTCCCTGCCTCCCATCTCTTTGCATTCATTAAGGAGGGTTTATGAATTTGTTGTCCATCCATTTGATTGCTGAGCCACCTCCAACAGCTCCAAAACCACTGGACCCCTCAGCCTTTCCACAAAGGATGAGTTTTGCCCTCAAAACTTTCAGATTTTTTTTTAGTTATGACCATTCTACATCTCAACCAATCTGTTAACTCCCCACCTCCATGTGGCTGTGCTAATATTAGGTTAATCATCCATGGATGTACAAGCCCTCATCTCTCCTAGCAATCTGTGTCTTCTTGCTCTCTCCCCTGACCTAGAACAGAGCTGCTGTTTCTCCCATCTTATGTTTGCCTTTTTTCCTTTTCTCCCACTTCACCAGCTGTGTGTCGCTGAAATAATAAATTCCAAGGCTTGGGACAGGGAGGGCAAATGTACTCAGTCACAGGGCAGAGCAATTCCAGGGGCTCCTTCTACTGTGCTGTGGTGAGACTCCACCTGGAGTCCTGTGTCCAATTCTGGGGTCCTCAACATCAGAAGGATGTGGAGCTGCTGGAGCAAGTCCAGAGGAGGCCATGGAGCTGCTCCAAGACCTGAGGCCCCTCTGCTGTGGAGCCAGGCTGGGAGAGCTGGGGGGGCTCACCTGGAGAAGAGAAGGCTCCAGGGAGATCTGAGAGCTCCTGCCAGTACCTAAAGGGGCTCCAGGAGAGCTGGAGAGGGACTTTGGACAACAGCCTGGAGGGACAGGACACAGGGAATGGCTTCCCAGTGCCAGAGGGCAGGGTTAGATGGGATATTGGGAAGGAATTGCTGGCCATGAGAGTGGGGAGGCCCTGGCAGAGGTTGGGCAGAGAAGCTGTGACTGCTTCATGCTTGGAAGTGTCCAAGGCCAGGTTCGACAGGGCTTGGAGCAACCTGGTCAAATGGGAGGTGTCCCTGACCATGACAGGTGAGTGGAACTGGATGCTCTTGAAGGTCGCTTCCAACCCAAACCATTCTGGGATTCTGTGATATGTTGTCCCCTTGGCAGATTCCAGCCCATTCCAGCTGGGCGGAGGTGAGCAGATGACCTCTTTGTCTTCCTTAGAAAACGATGAGGCTGTACCAGCTCCTCCTGAGTATCATTCACTGCTGGCATTTCCCCCTCTAGCTTTCTCTAGCATGGAGAGAGAGGGGAACCTTGGGGACAGGGGCCCTGGTGTGCAGAGAGACCACAGAGTCCAGCTTTTAGACTGTTCATACCTCCACCCATCTTTCCATATCTTTTTTTTTTCCCCTGAGGAATCTCCAGCTCCCTGCTGCCACTTCCATTTATAGCAGAGGTGTGTAGTCCAGCAGGTGACATGCTGTGGAAGGGATAAGCTCATAGCTTCATCCTTACTCACAGCACTATAGCCTTCCAGTCTCCTCTTTGGGAAGAGTACGAAGCTATTTTCTTTAGCAGAAAAATACTTGGTGTCATAAGATGGTCAGAAACTAGAGCTAAACATGTCCAGGAAAAAAAAAAGAGAAAAAAAGAAAAAGATGGAAAAAAAATTCAATTTCTTTTATAATGAGACTAATAAAATTCTGGAAACACTTGCCAAAGGATTAGGGCAAGACCCCCTTGATTTGAAATCATCCAGCCAAGATTGCCTATGCTTCTAAATGCTGGAGGGCAGGCAAGAATGAGAGGTGTGCTGCAGAAATTACTGGGTGAAGCATTTTATTTTATATGAAGCTGGAGGGCAAAATACATGATCATAACCATCCCTGTTGCCTGAAAATACCACTATGAAATAAACCTTTGTTTTGTAGCATAAATTTCCTATGAAGTGTGGTCTGAAATCCATGAGTAAATTTAACATGGATGCTAAAATCTTGAATAATGGAGTGATGGATGGTAAAATGTTGAATAATGGAATGAATATTGCAAGGAACAGGCAAAAAAAAAAGTTTGGGGCAGCCAGGGATGAGGATGCTTGCAGAGCAAAGATGTGAGCTGTGAAGGAAAATACTCTTGCACCTACTAAAGGGAGATTGATCAGCTGTGTTCAATATTGTGTGTAGCTCAGGTCCTCCCTCCCGAGCACGGTGTGAAAGCAGTGAAAATAAAAGCTTGGCTTTTGCTAAGAAAAAGAATGACCCACAATGTCAATTTTTTTTCTGTGGGAAGAAGGGCTGAATTCAATGTTTTGCTTTCTCGCTCCATCCTACTGCAATGCTTTGCTCTGTGGCTGGGCAGGCCAGCGAGCAGATAATGAATCTGCCGAAATGTGGTTATTGATATAGCTGAGATCATTATACCTGAGGGTCTTGTGAGCTTTCCCATCTAAAGGGGCATTTTTCAGAAGGTTGTGGTCGTGACATAAACAGTCTCATTTCATCTGAAATCTTGGCTGGTGAAGTCCAGAGCCTGTGAGCATTTTTTAAAATATATTATCAGAAAGGTAAATCAGGTCAGTTGCACTTTTTTTTCCCCAGCTAGGAGAAGTAAAATGGTTCATTTGCCTCTCATTATTAAAGTGGTGCTCTGCAAGGAGCAGGCTGTGCCCTGATCCACAGTTTTTTAAAGCAAAAGTGATTGTTTCCACCTACATCAGTGGTCTTCTGCGAAATTTCTTATTCCTGGATGGGGATAACTTTCCAAATTGGGAGAGAAATCAAGTGGTTTGGGCAGAGGCTGAAATGCTGGTTGCGATGGGCAATTTGTTTGCTTGCCCTGAGCCCATCCACAAGTGTGATGGTGTGAACGGACGCAGCAAGGAGCCATAGCTCATTTTGTGTAAGACCAAAGCAAAAATAACCCATCGAGAAATTACCAGGAAGGGAAAGTGTTTCAAAAGCTGAATGTAGCAATTGCACTGGGGCTGTGAGTTGTGCAAGGAGGCTTAAAGTGATTGCAGTGGAGGTCAGCTTCATGTCCTGCAGCATCAGTAGGGTCTATATCTTTGCTCTCCACCACCTCCCTTCCATCCCACAGCAGATCAGATTTGTGTCACTTTGGTTTTTTACCAGCCATCTCAGATTTGTTATGGGGCGCTGGAAAGATTTTTGGCATTGGAAACAGTGAGATGTGTAAAGTGGATATTCAGAAGCTCCATGTGATCCAAACCTCCTTGAAGAGGTTCATCTCACCCAGCTTCATCTGCCCTGGGGTGGGAGAGGTTCCTCCAATAAAACTCTGCACCAACTCATCAAGCTCTGAAAAGAGGGTCTTTGGTCCACATCGTGCCTATATTATTAACATCCATTTGTGTTCAGAGTTCATTCTATGATGATCATCATCATCTATTTTTAGTTGCCCTCACCCAGTCTCAGCCCTGCCCAAATGCAAGCTGAAGCAGACTCAAAACTCTTTCCCAATAAAGAGGAAGAGGGACTGTGGTGGCAAAGCATTAAAAGCAAATAAAGTGACCTGGTCTAGTGGAAGTTGTTCCTGCCCATGATAGAATGGTTTGAACGAGATAATATTTAAAGTCTCATTTCACAACCTAAACCATTCTAGGATTCTATGACCAGGATGTTGCCCTCAGACATGCGTCACCTAACCAAATACAGGTTTAATTCAAAGCTTGTGCAGAAGTTCTGCCATGTTCTTGCTAACATGGCATCTTTCTCATACCCTGAAGCTACAGGGGACCAAAAAAGACTAAGAACTGTGGATCAAGAAGGGCTGGGAGTTGTTGAGTCACCTTCCCCCGGAGCTGACTGCATTTCCCAGGGCTGATGCTAGTCCCTGTTGGAACAAATATACTGGAGGGAGAGAGGAGGTCAGGGGGCAGCTCTTCCTCCAAGAGCTGCCCAATGAAGCCATATGATCCTTCCATATAGTTGCACATACAGTGTGTGTATGTGCACCCATCCAATGTCATCTTTGCTCCATTCAGCCCTGTTCCTTGATAGAAATCAAGCTGTGCTGTCATTCCTCTAGGAAATCTCTGGGTAGCATAATTGACCATATTTCCACTGACAACACCAGAGCCCCAGTGAATGCTGCTATCCAGAACAAAGCATGAGAGATCCTTGGGATCTACCTCCATTGTAACCATTAAGGTTTCAAATATGAAATCACTGAGATTGTTTGGCAGAGCACTTTAGAGTATTGTGGTAGCAGCAGCTTTGCATGTAGGCACAATCTGGACCAGTGAATCTGCCCAGACTGTGGCATGAAGTAACAGGTAATTCAGCCTCTTGCTGGAAGAGTCTGCAGAGTGTGGGGCTGTTAGTAAGGAAATCTCACCCATTCACCCTTTCCCAGTATCTACAATTACCTTCTAAAAATGGAAAACCAGCAGCTCATCCCTGAGCCATGAGAAGAGAGACCTTAAACAGGGTGGGTCGTGTCCCCTCCTACTTCCTCCTGCCCTGCTGGTACCCCAGTGGTGAAGGTGTTTGTCCAGGTTGTGGGCTCACATCTCTTCTTCCCCTTGTTCTATCACCTTTAAAATAAGGCAAACATTTGGAAGCACTTAAGCAAGGCTTAACCTTATTGCCAGGAGAGCCCTGGTGAAGTTAATGGGGATATGCACCGTCACAAATGGAAACACATAGGGGTGTGTGGGATCCACACCTTGGAGGAAACCTCTCCAGGCTCTTCCAAGTTTCCCATTTGCAAGCAGTTTCCATGAGATTTAGGGGGGAAATATTTTGCTGGGTTTTATTTCTTACCAAAATTAACCTGTAAAAAACTAGAGCGTTTTTTTGGAGGGTTTTTGGTTGTTTTTTTTTTTTTTTAGCCACCATGTTTTGGCAATGAAAAAGGGATGTTTGAGGAAGAAAATTATTTTCCTTTTAAAAATATGACTAATACAGCGAATTTTGATGCAAAAAATATCTTCCTCTGGCTCTACAGATTGCTGTATTCACTGAAGTTGATTATTGGGCTCACCAGCCTGAAAGTGTGTGATACAAAAAGAAAATATTGTAAAAACTCACAAAGCAAACAAAAACCACAAAACTGTGTCAAAATTTATTTTGCCCATGAAAATCTTTACATCTAATAATCATTTATTTTTCTGATTAGACAAGCATCCTTCAAGTTCTCTTTTTTTTTCTGGAAAGCTTTCAATTCAATACACTTGTAATTAGAGGTTTCCTTCACCTGGGATAGGCAGTTATTACAGCATTTTCTATTATATTTTTACTGGGTGTTTCCTGCTGTCCTTGTGAACCAAGGTGGGTCTGGCACAACCCTTCCTTCTCTTCTTTCTCCTGCTGTTCTTATTTCACACCCTGTTAGAAGTAGCTTAGTCCCTCCTCCTTTATAATGTAGGAGACCTGTTCAACCCTCCATTAATGGTGATCACAAAAAAGGGAGCTAATTTGGAAAATGGAAAAAGATGGAAGTGAAAAACGGCTAACAGAAAAAAATGAAAAATGGGAATAATTTCCAGGGTTCATTGGGGACCTACTGACCTGCAATAGTCTTGGACTCAAAGTTATCACTGAGATGTTTCAATTGTAATGGACCACACCCAGGTGTTCTGTATCAAAATACTGGGTTTGGCTTGCAAGAATTTGAGGTTGGAATAATTAAGGTTAGAAAAGACCTCCGTGGTCATCCAGTCCTACTGAACACTGCCAAGGGTACCACTAACCCATGTCCCCAAGTGCCACATCCACATGGCTTTTAAATCCCTTCAGGGATGGGGATGCCACCTCTGTTCTGGTTTAGCCTGTGCCAATTTCCTTGAAGGAATTTGTTCTAATACCCAACCTAAACCTTTCCCGGTGCAACTTGAGCCTATTTCCTCTAATCCTTGTTCGCTGGAGCATAGCCTGACCCGCCCCAGTTCCCCTCTCTTGTCAGGGAGCTGAAGAAAGCAAGAAGGTCCCCCCGATCCTCTTTTTCTCCAGGCTGAGCCTCCCCAGCTCCTCAGCAGCTCCTGCTGCTCCAGCCCCTTCCCCAGATCCATGTCTTCTCTAGACAAGTTTCAGCCCCTCTGGGGTGCTGAGGACATTTCTATAGACACTGATCATGAACCATCTTGGGAAGCAGCACCATGAACAACATGCTTTGCTAGCATGGGATGGACTTAATTTTTCTCTTCAGTGTGTTGTCTTTGGTAGATTCATGGAGGCAAATCATTTTAGTGGGAAAATATTAAAAAAGTAAGTCTTGTGGGATGTGAAGGTTTGCTTGGCTTTGTGCTTGAGGAGTTTGGACAAGGGTGCATGTGAGTGGTTGCATGGGAGCTCCCATTCCATGGGGAATGCCGCCTATGGGAGTACCAGGAAAAGCAGTGGGTGGCAATTGATGTTCCTTTCCATGCCGACTTGGCAGTCACTGGATGCTGCCCAAGTTTTGCTTTACGCTTATCTGGGGCCAGACATATTGTTCACACCGACTTCATTTACTTGATTTAACCAGACACTCCTTAGAAACCCAGTAGTCAGAGGAGCTGCAGATAGTGGTTTGGGTGTGGGGATGGAAGCACCATTTTTTTTCCTACAGATGAAGAAAGTGTGTAATAAAAGTTTCAAAAGTAACCGTGTGCTGAGCACGGAGCTCTTCCAAGCCCTGTCTGGGAGTGCCAGGTTGCCCCAGGCTATCTTACACTTGATTTTTGCCTCGTGCTTCAGAAAGATTTCCCTTGTATAAACAATTTTGGTTGTGATTTGAGGGTTTTTAAATGTGTTTCTTTAATGGAAAACCAGCAGAAAGGCATGCAACATGGAACTCTGTGTCCAGCTGCTCTCATCAGATTTACTGTATTAACAAAAAAATATGTATTTCCTCATTGTCATAATACCTGTGACAGAAAGGAACTTGCATTTTATTAAATACAATGTTTTACTTAATGGGGCTGCTTAATTTGGGGCAGAAGCTCAAGAACAAGCTGTTCCCTAGGGCACCCAACAAGGAGAGACCTGCTGTTTATCACCCAACACAATGGCCAACCCTTTGGAGTTGTGTGTATCCCAGCAAGCCAGGCTCAGCCAGGTGAGGCTGCTCATGGTGTTGGAGACAGCACACTCTGCTGAGACAGGCTCCCGTGGGTTGAATCCTCTTCTGGGGACATCCTTGAGGTCAGGCACCACAGGAGGTGTGTGTGGGATGGGATTCTTGGCCACATGGGTGCAATGGAGGTGGCCAGGAGTTGGCTTCCAAATCTGGGTGCCAGGGGTGGAGCTTTGAAGCCACACACTGGGCACTTGGGAAGGTTTTTCAGTCACTCACTGCTTGGATTGGGCACCCAGTTTGGGGTCTTTTCACCAGGACAGCACTGGGAACTTGAGTAAGCAACCCCCCCACCTTTGAAGATAATTTGCTTCGATCTCCTTGCTCACTTGGGTTGTTCATGTGCAAATCTGTTTTTTCAGTTGAATTATACCCAGTTCATTTTAAAAGAGGTGATTTTCATTTCACTCCCCATGTTTACCTTCTCTCAGGGGGGGACAGTTTGCAGGGGAAGGGGAGCAGATCATAGGAAGTCACCCCCAGAATCACCTTTGTGGGGGGCAAATCAAGGGTCACCAGTTAGACCAGGAAGGGTTTGTCCCACTGCGTGGAGAACAGAAAGAATGAGATAAATCTGCTTTAAAAAAAAAAAAGACAAAAAAGCAAAAATTCAAACCCACAACACGCGCACACACACACACACACACACACACACACACACACACGCTCCTCTGCCAAGTTTTTCTTTTCTGAAGAACTTCGTGTGCTGGTTTAAAAAAGGAAACATGAAAAGATCCGGTAAAAATCAGTCCGTGTCCCGCGCGTTGTTTAATAGTACAGGTGGACGAGGAGGGCTCAGTGCCAAATACTTTTGGTTTAGAGGGAGTGGTGGGAGTGAATTCTCCCAACCGCTCCTAGAAAGGCTTAACTTTCCGCACACAAATCAATGACAATCTCTGCTCGGCTGAGACACCCGGGCAGCGACGCTGCCGGATTCCCCGGTGCAGCCGCGGCAGGCGAGGGCAGGACGAGGGTCGGCACCTGGAGCGGCAAGGTGGGTCGGATGCTCTATTTTCACCTTCTGAAATATGCGATTTTTAATTTCCCCCGCCCACCCCTTTCAGGGATTTTGCAGGACATCGAGGGGAGGGGGAGACACTTGGATTTATTGCTCGGAAGCTAACAGTGTTCGTGTTGGGAATTTTCAGCGCGTTGTGACGATCCTCTGTGCTAATGTATCGCCATTTATATGCATTTTTAATTGCTGCTTGAACTCAAACCTGTGTTTCTCCTCCTGGTTTCTTTGCTTGGTATCTTGAATCATTACCAAGCCTGGAGATTTTGGCTGTGTATCAACACCTGTGTGATACAACCTCTCAGTTTGCAGGGCTTTTCTTTTCATTAAGTCCAGTTTAGTTATATGTTTATTTGCTCTAGATAGGAAATACTGGTGGGAAAACACGTCTACCAAAATGTCCTGATGGGAAGGAAGAGGGAATCAGATGGGGCAGTTGGTTAATATTTAGAATAGAAAAGGGTAGGATAGAAGAGGAATATATACTAATGGAAGTATATATTCGTAGAAGGAAATATATTAACAGACAGAAATATATGTCCAAAATATGAGAAAATAATGTCTATTATATTCTGCTATATATTTTTAGTATTTATTAATATTCTTTTTTTGAAATAGTTTCTGTTTCAGTTGTTCTTTACAGAAAACTTGCGGGGAAAAACCCTCTCCTCTTAAACAGTTAAAATGTCTCAGCACATTTAATGCTAGCAGAGAAACTGTGATTAAAGACTTGCTGGGAAGCATGGTTGAGAGGAGGTTGCTGCTCCGTGCAGGGTTAAGCCCAGCTCAAGCAGACCTGCTCCGCTCTGCCCGTGCCATAAGCCGGGCTTGCATGTGGAAGCCGGAGGTCCTTTATCTGGAGACCCCACGCCTGGAGCTTGAGTTTTAAATTTCATTCTATCTTGGGAACTTTTTGCTTCTTCACTAGCAAATAGGATGCAGCCGGAGAGTGTGTTATACCTTGTTAAGCTCTAATACTTTTAACAGCTCCTTCTTGAGATTAAATGCTGTTCCAGCGGCACGAATCCGCTCTCCGGCTCCCCTGACCCCATGTAGGTAATTCCCAGAGCTGCACTGCTGATAAAAACAACAGCCGTGGTTTTGTTTAAGGTTGGGCTGAATGAAAACAGGAGAGGAGGAATGTGCTCAGCAGAGAAGGAACTGGTGCTTGGCCATCCCGGCGTTGCGTTTTCTGGAGCGCGTTGGGTGGACAGAAATACTTGGCGCATTTATATGGGCACTTGCAGCTTGTTCTGCCCTCAAAAAGGAGACGTAGCAGCCACCTTCCACTTCATTCCGGGACAGTGTTTGGGGGAATGAGACAGAGGGGGACTTTCCCCTGTTTTCTGCTTGATGCAAGTGGAATTGGGTAGAGGTTTCTCCTCCTGGGAGGACTTGGAAATTGCTGGGTCTTTCCGAGACCTGTTTGCCGAGAGTGATGCCCCGGACACGGCCCACCCTTGCTGCCTTCAGCATCTCCAGCACCCTACACCACGGAACAAACCTTTTGCAGGTTTCTCAGTACATACCCTGGTGTACCCACACCAAGGCAGCCCAGCAAATAATTCCTGGACAGGTAGAGGAGATGATCTGTCTGTCGTCTCTCCCTGGTCTTCCAGTCCCTTCCATCGCTCCCACCACTGCAACAACGGCTTTTCAAACCCCTGCTCCGAAACAGGCAGCATTTAACACCCACTTTTCGCCCGTGCTTGACACTGTTTACTTCAGGTGCCAGGCAATGAGGAGTCAGATCCTGCGTGTTTGAGCACTGAGCAAGCATTAGCTGGAGAAACTTGGGATTTTCCAGCGAGCCCGGGGCTGTCCAGCACCTAAATCCTATAGTCTCCTTTGAAATTCCTTCTCTAATTAATAAATAAGAAGAGAGTTTCACTGACATAATTTCAGAGCTATTGCTCTTAATTAAATAACAAGTTATTAACATAGTTTCAAAACTGAAGTCTTCCCTGCCCAGTTCATAGTCCTGGTCTTATTCCCATAAAGTTTCTATGGTGGAATGGCATTATAAATTTGGAAGTAATTAGAAAAGGTGAAGGATCTCAGACCGCAGAGAAACGTGATATTATTGTGTGTGGATGATCCTGAAAAAGCAGGCAGTGATGGGAGGGCTCATCCCTGCCCCTGCCCATGCCCATGCTTTGCTGGCAGGATGGAGATGGGAATATAGAATCATGCTGAGTCTCCTCTGCGTGGTCCTATTCCCATTAGCAAATGTATTAGTTATATATAAAATATATATTTTATATAAACATATATCTATACATATATATATCCCCATATAATGTATCTAGGTGTGTGCAGATGTAATAGATATCATAAAAATTCACATACAGTATAGAAATAAGCATAATGCATATATAAAATACACCATTATTTTGGTGTACAATGTTAGAGAAGGGGCAGCCAGCACCCAGCTGCACCCCGCTGCAGGTCAGGTCAGTGAGGCAGTTGCACGGTTTATTTTCCTTTGCCTGAGAGAGCTTAAGCGATGAATAGAGGGAGGGGATCCGAGCCTGGGATGCTTCTGCCAAGAATGATTTGGAGGCCTCTTTATATTAGTCAGAGCTTTTTATTCCTTACTGGAAGCCTGAGAGGAGCTGTGTGCCTGATGGCAACGTTGCTCACAGGTCTGCATAATTTTCAAGTATCGCTCATGTGAGCAGCTTGCCTTAATTACAGATTTATTTCTCACTGCTGTTGGACTGCTTTCTTCCTTTTTCCTCAAAAAGATGTCCTTGCACCTAAGGAATGGGTGTGTGGTGATCATGAGTGCTTTTTTTGTGGAGAGGAAAAGGATGCCACATCCCAGCTGTTGTTTTTGCAAGGGGCTTGATGTTCTTGGCAGCTGCAGAAGAGGAGAAGGAGGAGGAGGAGGAGGAGGAGGAGGAGAAGGAGGGAATGTCTACACCATGAAGGATCTGCACCGTCTCCATTTGGGTTTGGGCAGATGTTGGGACCATCAAATGACTTCCACCTCCTGAGGAGAGGCAGCAGCCCAGCACTACCATCCCCCACCCTGCCCTGCCCAGCAGGGAACCAGTTTGGGAAGTGCCTCCATGTTGCCTAGGGATGATCCAGCCCAGGAGGAGGAAGGAGACCACTTTGGACTGAGATCCTGGCACCGCTGGGAGGAGGCAGGGTGGAGGGATGGAGACCAGCCAGCTTCCTAACTATGCAAACAACCCACACCCATGTTCAGTGTTTATCCCTGCTGAGCCCGTCACCATGGTATCTGGGCACCTTTTGCCAAGGTGAGTTGAAGCTGATGGAGCAGATCCTCTGCCAAACCCCAGGCTCTCTAGGCATGTGCCTGGGAGGTCTCCTAGATCAGCTGGATCTTCTAGAGCTACTGCAGTTGGGATAGTCACCATCATTTTGCTGCTGCCTTTGGACTCCCTGCCACTGCCTGCCCAGTCTCTGGCTGGCTCCTGTCTGCCATGAATTTCTCCAAGCAGGTGCATCCTCACCTCTGCTATGAGGTTTTCTTAAGCTATGTCACACCATAGTGCCAGGTGAGCAGTCAGAGAGGTGGATCCACAGACCCATGTGCTGGGACTGCCTCCTTGACAAAATTTGCGCCCTTTCTTCACTGTGTGGCTGTGACTCTGGGCTGCTGGGAAGCCATCCAGAGGCTGGGGATGTCTCCTGCAACAGGTGGGGTCTGAGGACATCACTGGGTGATCAGCTGCTGGTGTGTCATGTCCATGTTCTCTGTCAGTGTTGTCCTGTGGCTTGGGGCAAGTTGTTCCAAAGTGGAGATGAGAAGGTTTGACAGGCTCCTGGGAGGAAACTGAAGGAGAGGAGAGAAGAAAAGAGGAGAGGAAAACGGTGAGAGCAAGGAGAGGAAATAGGAGAGAGGAGACAGAAGAAAAAGAAGAGAGAGAAAACAAAAGGGGAAGAGACGAGATGAGATAAGAATTAGAGAAGAAGAGAACAGAACAGAACAAGACTGGAAAAACATCAAAACATCACAGATGAAAACCAAGGAAGAGCATATTTTTTTTCTGCAAGGTATTTAGCTAAAAAAAAAAAGTTTTTATTATCAATGTTGAGGAATTCCAAAATGGGAAATTTCCCTTTCTGTACTACTGGTGAGTCATTACCCCAGCCACTTGCTGGGGGTGTGTGAGAGGAGATGAGCCACAGGACTCATCCCTGTCTCCTGCCTCCAGTGTCCCTTCCAGACCTTCTCCCCATCCTTGCAGGGGTGCAGATTTCTGGTGCAGCTGCCTTCCCTGCACAGAGATAATCAGTCAGGAAATTAAACTGGAGGCAGCCTTGGATGCAAGTAGTGCCTTCTTGTTTCCCTGGATTGCTGCACATGGATTGCTTGTAGGCTGTGCTGAGTGACTGAGTGCTGGCTGAGAGAGGGCTCTGGACGTCTTTCTCAGTTGGGATTAGTACTTCCATGCCACAGCTACACACTGGAAATACTAGAAGGGCTTAGACTGTGTAAGAGATGGGTCATATTTGCATTCTGTTGTCATGGAATGGTTGGGGTTGGAAGGGACCATAAAGCTCATCTAGTTCCACCCTGCTGCCATGGGTGGGGACAACTTCCACTGTCCCAGGTTGCTCCAAGCCCCATCCAACCTGGCCTTGGACACTTCCAGGGATGGAGCATCATCAGTTCTGGCTCTCACTGCCTTCTGTCTTGAGGGAGTTGTTGCTTCATGTTGAATTTGTGGGTGAGGCAACCTTTTCCATGGACAGGAGGCAGGTCCCAGCCTTGTCAAGGTGCTAGGTGTTTTTGAGAGCTACAAGGGAACATGAGAACCTCTGAGTGTTGCAGGGTAGTGATTTACATCCAGGCCCAGGCTTTGTTGACTGCTAGCACCTTCTGCCTTCTTAGTCTTGCCTGAAGAGAAATTAAGGAGATTAGCTTCTCTGAGGTTTAACTTACCTGGATATAAAATAAATGAGTAGTTGCTTTCCATGAGTCTTGGTCTGGCTTTGAAAGGAGTTGGAGATGCTCTGGGTATAGGGTGGTAAAATGAATGCCAAGTGTTGTATGGAAAGAGGATGACAGATTTTATGCAGATTTTGTAGCTGCAACAGAGGAATCAGGTTGCAATATTCCAGCCTTGTGCACATGCACTTTCCAAACAGTTTTGTTGCAATTAATTACAGTGCAATTAAAGCAGAACGACAGTGCTAACTAAGGGCAAAATCTTATGAAACAAATGGTGTTTGGGCTGATTTTGTAATTGCTCCAAGTTCCCCAGATACAAATTACAGTGTCAGGGCTCCTGATTTATGGCAGAGCAATATATGCACAGACAATTCAGGGCAAGACCTGCCTGCGTGGGTTGCAGGCGCAGAGGTTTGTGTCCCATCGGTTCTCCTTGGGGGTGGCCCATCAAGTGTGGGTTCTCCTTGAACTGTCCCATGGCCAGCTGTCCCTCTGTCCCTCATCCCCAAGGCTTCCCATGAGATCTCCTTGGCAGGGAGCTCTCAGTGAAGTTCTGGATCTAAGTCCACTCCAGGCAGACAGCTACAGCCACCAATAGGGAAATGGTGGGCAAAGGGATCTCATTCGTCCATGGTGGTCCAGCCTATGGCTGATGATGCTGGAGCATGTCCAGAGAAAGGAATGGAGCTGGAGCAGCAGGAGCAGCTGAGGGAGCTAGGGGGACCTAGCCAGGAGAAAAAGAAGCTCAAGAGGGACCTTGTTGTCTGCATCTTCCTGACAGGAGCAGGGAGCAAGGTGGGGGTCAGACTCTACTCCCATGGGAAAAGGGACAGGATTACAGGAAACAGCCTCGAGTTGTGCAAGGTAAGGTTTAGGTTGGCTGTCAGGGAAAATTTCTTCCCTGAAAGGATTGTCCAGCCCTGGCACAGCTGCCCAGGGCAGTGGTGGAGTCCCCATCTCTGGAGGTATTTAAAAGTTGTGTGGATGTGGCACTTGGGGACGTGGGTTAGTGGTGGCCTTGGCAATGCTGAGGGAACAGCTGGACTCAATGATCTTAGAGGGCTTTTCCAACCTTAATGATTCTAATTCTATGCAGCAGTTTAGCCCTTGGATCCCAATCTTTACATGCTTGCAGAAAGTCCCCATGAGTCTGAACAGAGAAGGCTTGGCATTGCTACATCACAGACAGACTCTGCTGCTCAATCCTTCTCCGTCTGTCTGCTGGGGCCAGAGTGAACCACACCAGGTCATGGTGACTCAGCTGGGGAGTGTGACCTGCAAAAGGAATACAAAGAGGTTGTGCCCTTATCTGTTCCTCTGAGGGGTCACCAGCCATTTTGTTTCATAGATTAGTTTCATCTGCTCCGTTTTTCCAGCTATACTGGGAATATTGCACTTTGTTTTCATGAGGGATATCCCTTTCCAGACTAGAGAACTGGAGTGGGTTTTCTCCCTTGTCATTAAAAGGAGTGAAGCTGTGACATTTTAGCGAAGAAATCCTGTCTTGTGAGGGTTTGGAGGTTGTTTGAGTTAATGCATTTCAAGAAATGCAAACAAAACCCCTCAGATTATTCAGATATCACTGTCTGGTGTTTAAAATTTTCATGCCTCTGAAAATGTCACAAAATCAAGCGAAAAATGAGATGAGTTTAAGGCATCATTTCTTATAATTAAACCCTTCTGTGTTTATTTTTTACCACTGGACACTAGGGTTTAGGCCCTGAGTTGTTTTCTCCTGGTGTCCCAGTGCTTCCATGAGCCTACTTGGACACACCAAGGGCTCCTCACAGATCACAAAATAGAATCATAGAACCACAGAGTGGTTTGGGTTGGAAGGCTCCATAAAGATCACCTAGTTCGAACCTCCCCTGCCACAGACAGGGACAACTTCCAACAGACTAGGTTGCTCCAAGCCCCATCCAACCTAGCCTTGGACACTTCCAGGGACAGGGCAGCCACAGCTTCTCTGCCCAACCTGTGCCAGGGCCTCCCCACCCTCATAGCCAGGAATTCCTTCCCAATATCCCATCTATCAGTGCCTTCTGGCAGTGAGAAGCCATTCCGCCTTGTCCTGTCTGTTCAGACCTTTGTCCAAAATCCCTCTCCAGCTCTCTTGGAGCCTCTTTAGGCACTGGCAGGGGCTCTGAGGTCTGCCTGGAGCCTTCTCTTCTCCAGCCTGAACATCCCCAGCTCTCACAGCCTGTCTCCATAGGAGAATATGCAGCTATGGAGTGTTAACATGTTCCCTAGCCACATCAAAATCCCATGGTGCTGGTGAACATCCTTTGCGGTGGGTTTCAAGTGGCTTCTCTGTGTATCTGGGGAAAGGTTCACACCACCATCCCGGCTATGACTTGGGGTTGAGCATCTTCCTGCAGCAGCTTTTGGTGTTGGGTACCAGTGCTCCCCGCAGTGCATCCCACCATCAGCCAGGCTCCTGCTGTGAATACTAAATCCTGAGACAGAGAGGAGCCCGAACGCTGATTAATTTGAGCCTGCACTGCTCTTATCCTGGTTTCAAAGTAATTGTCTCTCTTGTCCACAATTTTCTCTCCTTACATTTCACTGCATATTTATTAGGTTTTTGTGAGGCTATCTGCAGCCACATTAAACCAATTTACTTCTTGAAATGTCTGACCTTTGATCTGCCAGCCACTGGCTTTCAGAGCCAGAAAAAGAGCCTTTAATAACGTGTCACATGAAAGGCTGGCTGCAGAGCCTGTCACTTGCACACCCCAACTCCAGTTAATAAACTATCAGATGAATCAATTATTGCCTCATAATTGTTACCTGTATTTTTGTGCTAAACAAGAAGAGTATTTTCGCCCACTTTTCCCAGTCACTTTGTCACCTCCCACTAGAGAAAACTCAAAAGGCAAATACATGTAAACAGCCATGAATAATATTTCTCAAACATCTTCAATCTTTGTAGTCAATTCAGATCCTGGCAGATGTGGGAGGGGTTTTTTTTTGCAGAGGCATTAGGCTATCTGTGTGCTTCTAATTTTAGGAACCCCTGCAGCATCCCTGTGTGCTCATCTGTGTGCTGTGTCTCCTGGGCCCCTCCAGCTGCCCTCTGCAGCTGACACAGGAGAGCAGAGGGGGTTTAGTGGGTAGCAAAGTGCTTTTCTAGGGATATTTCGGCTGATTTCCAGGCAGCAGCACTGAGACAGGGGTGTGCTTGGATTGTCCATCACAGCAGAGTTGGAAGCAGCCACCCCAAGGGCTGCACCCCTCACCATCATCTCCCAGTACCTTGTGCACCTTCTGGTGTTGTTCTGCATCAGGGCTGGATGCTTCTGTATCACTACTGGAGCCCAGGCATCCTGCTCCAAGGGTGATGTCTTGCCTCCTGACCCATCGAAAGGACAGACTGAGAAGAGGACCCCTTCCAATGGGCTGCTGGCACTACTGGGTCAACCAGCTCTCCATGTCATGAGTCAGGGCTGCTCACATCACAGCTGTGGCTGCATCTGGTCACACCATGTACCTTTTATTTCACGTTCATATCATGTATTTGAAAAGAGAAATATGTTATCTGTTACTGCTGTGGAGCCATAGCGTTCTTGGGGGTTTGCTGAGGAAAGCAGAGGCAGGTGTGTACAAGCAGCATTGAAACAAGGATTTGGGGAATGGAGCTGGTGGGGTACAGTGTGGTTCCCTTGGGATCTCTGCAGCCTCTGGGCACAAGGCCCAGGTTACCAAGGCCAGCTGCAGGATGGATCTGTACCCTCTGGACAGCACTCTGCTTCTGCCCAGCTCCTTGCTGCCCTGCACCCCAAGAAGTCATCTGTAGCATCTCACAATGGGTGTAAGACCCTTTTTTTTCAGGCTGCTGGCTCTCTGCATATGGTTTGGACTACTTTTGGGGATGATGGAGAACATTGTTCAAGTCCTCATGAAAGCCAGAGCATCCATGAGGTCCCAGGGGTATAAGATTAAAGAAGGCTCAGGAAGCAGAACTTGGCTCAGGCTTTTGGGGAGAGGTATCCCTAGCAATGCCAGCCTCTCCCCTGGCAGGGACACATCCATCCCTGTTCTGCTGAAATCAGCAGCAAAGCTGGGTTTCACGGGGGTGAAATGGGCCAGTGAAGTTTAAGCACAGCAATTACAGTTTATGTCACCTGCAAGGTTTTCTGATGCATCACCCTGAAGCAACGTCTTGCCCAGGAGCTCCATTTCACTCCCAGTGACATCTCTCCAGAGCAAGAGCAGGCAGCTGTCCAGAGGGTGCAGATCCATCCTGGAGGTGGCCTTGGTAACACACTTCAACATTTATGTATTATTTATTTTCCCTGACTCTTTTCATCTCTTACGTATTCACTTTACCAGAACCACTGGTGGAGAAAGGCTGAAAAATGCAGGAGGCAACCCAGGTCTCCTCTCCCTGCTTTAATCTTTGCAGGATGACTTCTCGCTTGCCATATGGGAAAGGGACATGCTCCTGACATCCCCAGTCTGCAAAACACAGCAGTGCTGATCAGAAGCAAAGTCTCGAGTTTCAGGGGAAGGGAAAACCATCTGCATCACTCTCTGGCACATCTGTGCTGATTTGGCTCTGCGAGGGCTTGGTTTCAAGCCTGTAGGATTCATCTTCAGAAAGGCTGGGATTAATTGCTGAAATGGGAAATGTTAAAAGCTGGGTGAAAAAGAGGTGGAGAGAAACAGGAAAGCATGGAAATACTCTGGGCTTATAATTCTTTCTTGTCAGTCTTGGTGTATTAACACTGATTGTTAAGATTGTCACTGTAGGAGACCATCTGCTGTGCTTTGCCTCCCATGGATGGGGAAGTGAGCATCACTGTGGAATCACAAAATCACAGAATTGTTCAGCTTGGAGAAGACCTCCAAGACCATTGAGTTCAACTGATTCCCCAGTACTGCCAAGCCCACCACCAACCCATGTCTCCAGGTGCGACACCCACATGGCTTTTAAATTCCTCCAGGGATGGGGACTCCAGCACTGCCCTGGGCAGCTGTACTAGGGCTGGACAATCCTTTCAGGGTAGCAGTTTTCCCTAAAATCCAATCTAAACCTCACCTTCTGAAACTCAAGGCAGCTCCCACTCATCCTGTCCCTTGTTCCCTGGAGCAGAGCCTGAGCCTCCAGCTCTCCCCTCCTGTCAGGGAGTTGCAGAGCAAGAAGGTCCCCCCTGAGCCTCTTTTTCTCCAGGCTGAGCCCCCCCAGCTCACTCCTGGTACTCCAGATCCTTCACGAGTCTCAGCTTGAGAAGTTTCAAACCAAATCCCAAATTTGAAACAAGATTCAAATGGTCCTGGAAACCTTCCTAAAACTTCATGAGAACAAGAAATGTACCAGACCAGATCCTATTCTCTGTATTGTTGACTACATTTCAGATAGAGGCACTTAATCTACTTTTAATCTACTTTCCAGCTTTAATACCGACTCACACTTTGTTATCTGCTTTTCAAAGCAGATAAAAAGTCATGATGAGGGGCACATTTTATCCAGAACTGTTTCTGAGCTTCAGAAGGCAGGCTAGCCTGGAATAAAACAGGGATGAGGAGAGGGACCTGTATTAGTCCTGGCCATATCTCTAACATGTGACTTCCTGTGGCATCAAGGCAGGAACATCCCAACTGAGATGCTCCACATTATTTTCCAGCCCTAAGTCCATGGATGCTCAGCTTCTGACCCCCAGCTTACCCCATCCAGGTTGGTGAAGGGAAAGCCTTTTTGACCTTCAGTTTTCCTCCCTGGGAGATGAGATTAAAACTCCCTGCCATAGCTTGAAGGGATGCTACTGGGATTAATTAGTTAATAGACCAAATCTCTCTCTCCTGCCTCTGTGAAGGCAATTGTCTTGTGGCTGAATCTAACATTCACCTTTTCAGTAACCACAGGGGACTTTGTCTGGGATTTTGCCACAACTTGGGTGGGAACATCCCGTGAATCCGTCTCTTGGGTGGCAGAGGACTGAGGCTGTTGCAGAGATGCCGCAGATACCTCCCTGTATCCCAGCACCGCATAATTCCAGGCTCGCAGTGCTGCCTCTGCAAAGGTAGATTTGGTTTCTATTAATAAGGGGATAATAGCACGGGAAACCTGGCTGCAGGATGGCCCGTACCCAATTACTGCGGTCGCTGGGCTACAGCAGCCGCTTCCCTGCAATTATCCCACCGCACGCCAGCACAGCACAGCCCTCTGCATTTTATTCTTAGTAACAAAGCCCCAGGCAAGGTCAGGGGGCTCCCTGCAGCCAAAAGGCCCTGGCTTGGGGATGCAGGAGCTGGGATAGGAATAGCGGAGCCACCTCAGAGTCACCCACAGGGGATGAGGTTGGTGGGGGCAACATAGAAGCGATGGCCCCTCTCCCCTGGCAGCAAAGCAGTGCCCTGGTTTGTCCTTGTCTTGAGCCGAGTGGTGCAGGGGGAGTCCTGGTGACACCCATGGGACACACTGGCTACTGTGGGATCCGTAGCAATCAGTCTCATTTTCAGGGGAGGAACAAAATCCCCGATCCGGTTAAAGTTTAGTGATGCCCTTGGCAGTGCTGAGTTAACAGTCAGACTTGATTTTAGAGGGCCTTCCCGCCCTGAACAATTCTATGAGTCCATGATTTAAGACTGGATGTGGTGTTTGGTCTTGCTCCCCGTTTAAAATGAATTGAATGGAAGCTCTGCTGGTTTGCACCCAGTGGGAATTGGCCCATTCACCTTAGCAAGCCCACGTGGAAATCACTGAGGTGAGGATGGTCTGGGGATTGAGATTTTGGTAATCCAGGCTGAATTTCTTTTCCAGAACATTCCCTATGCATCTCTGGGAAGCCACCTGGCTTCTTTATCCCTCAGGTGGGTATCCATAAATATGGATAATAGCCTGTCAAGAGGGATGCAGTGAGAAGGAATACATTCCAGCCAGGGAGATGCTTGAAGCCAAGCTACCCAAATCACTCTAAAAACACTGAAGACCCTTCCCAAACTTGTGCTGATTGTGGGAAAGCAATGAATGGAAAATAACTGTCAAGGATAAAAAGTGATACTTAAAGGGCAGGAGTAAAACCTTTCCATGAGAAAAGTCCAGCTCAAGTCTGTGTGGTTTCATATTAAGTTTTCAGTTTCCTAGAGGCAGCAGACAGTGCTTCACTCAATTCTCTCCCCACTGTCATTAAAACTCGAGTGTGTTGTCTGGATATAGTATTTTGCCCTACCTTAAGAGCTCTAATCTTTTTAGGACCATTTCTTGCTGCTATCTGCAGACACTCGAAAGCCTTCTCAACCGTGGCGTGAAATACAATCCCTGTCTTGGGGAGCTTTCCCTCCCCTTTGTCTTCTGCACAGACAGAGGGAAAATTACCACTTAACAAATCTGCCAGGTCTGAAATTTTCTCCCCCCCTCCATCGCCCCTTTTGCAGCTATCATTTGTCAGGGTTGCTTTCTCCCAGTGCCATCTGCCTGTTGCGGGGAGATGTCGAGGAGCCTTTTATTGTTCGCTGAACAATTCCCTGCAATTTGCCGCTTGCTATTTCTTTTGGGCTCCTTTAATCCTTTTTTCACTTGCTGCTGCTTATTTTTAGCTTGCTTGCCGATGGTGTTTGTTCCCCTAAACTGTTTATATTTTGAAAAGCCTCACTTTGTTGTTGCTGATGGTACTTTTTTGAGTGTGCCTTGTCACCTGCAAAACCCTCCCTGCCCTGTCCTTTCCCCAGTGCCTTGCCAGGCTGATAGATGCAACAAGCTATCTTTCCCAACTTCTCTGACTATCCCCATTTTTCCCTTGGGAGTTCTCCTCCATTCCTCTCTGAAATCTCACTCCTCCCTCATGCCCAGATCATTTTGGTTTTGTTCAGTGAAAATCCCAGCTGAGCAGTGAGGGTGCTGAGTGATGCCACCAGCCCAAACCCTGCCATCACAGCTCCTTTTGGGTGATTTACACTGTCCTGGTGCAAACCAACATCCTCTGGCTTCTCCAGATGCCAAAAACAGTGCCAGTGATGGGCTGAGCCGGTCAGTTGCTGGGCTGGTGTTACCAATCTTGAGGTGTGGGCACAATGCTCAGCACGTGGCAACCACCTGGCACATGAGATTCACAGAATGGTTTGGGTTGGAAGAATCTTAAAGACCATCTCATTGCAACCTCCCCTACCGTAGTCAGGGACACCTTCCACTATCCCAGGTTGCTCCAAGCGCCATCCAGCCTGGTCTTACACAGTTCCAGAGACTGAGGAGCAACCATATCTTCTCTGGGCAACCTGTGCCAGGGCCTCACCATGCTCATTGTGAAAAACTTCCTTATATCTAACCTGAATCTCTCCTCCTTTAGTTTAAGACCTTTACCCCTTGTCTTATTGCAACAACCCTGCTAAAAAAGCTTGTCCCCATTGAAGCCCCCCGGTAGCCCTGACCTAGAGCCCCTCTGAGCTTTAGGCTGTCTCTAGCCTTGGGATAAAGCTGAGCCTTAGGCAAGAGCTAGTTCAGACTGATAGTCTAGATGAAAGGGTGAGTTGGGATTTGGAAAAACTAACACCAAATTTTGTCTATGCCAAGGGCTTCAACCACAGCCTTTGCAAATCACCAAGTCTCTCTATTACTCATCTGTACAAAAAAAGGTAATATCTCTGTTTTTCTGCCACTGGTTATTTGGAGCACAAGCATTTAGGACTGGACTAGTCCTTCTTTGTTCTCAGTTATATAAGGCCTATAAGGGAATTAGCATCCCATTTGTACCTATAAGACACTGGTGCAATATAAATGGTCACTACAATTAATAACAATAGTAGTAATAATAGTAATTGCAGTAGTAGTAATAATAACAAACATCTCCTGATCTGCCCCCCAGCTGACTGCCCTGAAGGGAAGTAGGCATGTCCAGAGTGACTCTCCTTCCTGAGCTATCCAAACTGTCTCCACTGTGCCAGCCAGGAATATATATTTCATTTACTCCTGGTGGGATATCCCATCTCCTCCCTCATTAGTACTGCAACAAGCATTCCTCCCTGGGATCATCACCTGTCCCTCAGGAGGCCTTTGAGCCTCCCTTTTTTCAGGCAGGTATATGGTAACTCTGTTAGCTCCATCCTTCCTGGTAGCTTCAGCTCTGCCTTTTTCCTCGCTTCACCCAGAAGGTAGTTTTATCATAATCATCATCTCTCCTTTTTTTTCTTTTTCTTTTTCTTTTTCTTTTTCTTTTTCTTTTTCTTTTTCTTTTTCCTTTTTCTTTCTCTATTTCTTTTTCTTTCTCTTTCTCTTTCTCTTTTTCTTTTTCTTTTTCTTTTTCCTTTTTCTTTTTCTTTCTCTATTTCTTTTTCTTTTTCTTTTTCTTTTTCTTTTTTCTTTTTCTTTTTCTTTTTCTTTTTTCTTTTTTTTTCAATGAACAAGTGAATTTATCTTGGAAAAGCAACTCAAATTTCCTGACTTCAGAAATTACTAGGAATAGATCTGGAGACACTTCCATTTTGGTGCTTTTTTTTTTTTTAGTTTTTCCTCTAAGATGCATTGATGGCTGGAGTTGGAATCCCAGAGCTGCATCTTTAATTGCTGTTTTCATGAGCATCACAGCAACAGCACTGTGGTTTAGGGGCAAAAAAGTGGGATCTCTGTTAATAACCAACACATCTCACTGCTGATATCTCAAACCAACAAAACTGCATTACTTCTGCTGTCTCCTAATAACAAACTGATTTTCTCTGTTGTCTTTCAACATCTGATGAGTTCTTTCTCCCATTTCCCTTTAGTAAGTGCTATTTTGTTTCCATTATTACTCAACAGTAAAATCTTTTCCCAGCAACTTTACCAGAAGTGGATTTACAGCTTTGAAAATAAGCTTGGGCGTGATGAGATTTTGTTTTATTATTTATAAAGTGCCTCACATGACTTTGTCGTTATCAAATTGTAATTATACATTTAAATATTTCCATCATCTCTGTTTGTTTGTTTGCTTGTGGGGTTTTTTTTGTGTTTTTGTAAAGCGGGAAGTGATGAAAACTCCAAAATTCATGCTTAATATAACTCAATATATGACTGCCATTGACTTTTCTACAGCTTCTTCCAGACAAAGGGCAGAAAATACTCACCATGCTCAGGGATCTGGATCTGCCCATGGTGATATTCATGTTAAGACACATCTTTAGGGGTTTTTTTTATGCACATGGAAAATGTCAACGTTTCCTGGTTTGAGATACGGTATTTACTGATTCTTAGGCGGCGCTGGATGTTAATTGTCGTCGGAGGTTCTGGGTGTGGGCGAATCATTGTATAATGCCCACACCCTTCGGGTGGCTTAGGGTGCGGCGTTGTCTTTGCCTCACCGTGCAGTTCTAAGATGTATTATTACCCAAAAGCAACACACCCTTCCGTGCTTCGTTGTTTTTATTAGGGATTGCTCTGAACCAGCACTCCAAGCACCTGGCAAAGCTGCCTCTGGATGTGGGGCTCGTAACTCAGACTTGCCAGGGCCTCCTGCTGGGATTCCCTGTGGAGGAGCTCTTGCTGCTGATGNTTCCAGACAGTGCTGAGGTCACCTCTCAGCCTCCTCTTCTCCAGCACAAACACCCCCAGCTCCCTCAGCCTATCCCCACACCACTTGTGCTCCACTCCCTTCACCAGCCTCGTTGCTCTTCTCTGGCCCCGCTCCAGTGCCTCAATCTCTTTCCTGAACTGAGGAAGCTAGAACTGAACACAATTTATGGTGGGAATGGGCCATTGGGGGCATGTCAGTGGGCACATTATCATCCTGCATAACTAGAGGACCACCAGTGTCTTGGGTTGATCTTAGCTAGGCTGAGCTCCTAGTTGGAGCTGGCCTTGATGGAGCTTTCCATGATGTGTAGCGGTAGGAGATGGAGAGGTGGGAAAGACCAATGCTTCTGTTGGGACTGGACAGAGCAGGAGACAATTACCCCTTTGCAGAAGACTTGTAGCCTGAGCCCTGTTTAGGGACTTTGGCTGGAGATGCCCCATTCAAGGGCTTTTGAATGTGTGAGCTGCTCTGTCGCAGTTTCTCAACCTCCTGGCAACTACCCAACTGCTTCTCCCACCTGGTACAGGTTATGTTGGACAAAATAACCAATTATTTCTCCAAATGGAGCCTTTTCTTGCAAACAGTGTTAGGAATAAGTTGTCCCTTTGAAGACCCTGCTTCATCCATTCCATATGGCACTTGGTGTCCGCACATCTTCTCAACCCTGACGTAGGCACCATGGGTGCACTTCCACCATCTCCACCTGGCTGACCCTCAGGAGTGTCCATGGTCTCAGTGGTGACCTCCCCATCAATGGTGACACCCTTTTGCTCACTTTTAGGATGCTGCCTTCTTTTCCAACCACCCAGTTTTACTCCTGTGACAGGTTTTATTGCTTTTTCTTGGCTGTGTTTAAATGGAACACTTTCAAGGCAAACTTGCAGAAAAGTCTCACCTTTCCCTGTGCCACATGATTGAATAGGGGGGCAAAGATGCAACCCCCTTATTAGAGTAATATAATTTTCCATCTCAAATAGGAACCAGGGATGTTTTACTGATTGGGCTCATTAGGTGGACTTTCCACTTAAAGTGTCTGTCTGGCAATTAAGTCTGGGAAAAGCATGACTGATGACCACACCTTCTGTGACTTAATGGGGAGTCTGAAGGCTGATCTTATTATCACACTGATACAGTCTGTGTTAAAAAAGAATTTAAGATACTCTCCAGAGATTTATTTGCCCATTAGGAAACTGCCAGAAGAAGGTTAAGGGAACTCGTAAGGTCAAAGCTAAACAGAGAAAAGTACTAAACACTTGGGATCCCGGTGGGCAGAAAGAGGAGGACGTGGTTTCTGCTCTTGGCTATGCTACTGACCTGGTACCTGGCCTTTACCAACTCACTTTCTTCCTGTTTTTTTCTGATGTGGCTGGTCATCACCTTTTTGGGTACCACAGTAGCCCCTCAGTTGCTTCATGTAAAAGCACTGTGGCTTTGCCTCGGTGGTGCAGTTCCCTGCCACTATCCAATGCTGGAGGAGCACATGGAAAAATTCTGTGCAGGGGAAGGAAGCACGTACAGTCACAGGAGGAAAGTGGTGGTGATATGGGCAGGGAGATGAAAAGGACCATGGCAGAGTTTCTGTTCTCCTCCTAGAGTATCCTCATGGGTCCTCAGTGATTCCCTCACCTATTCTGTCTGCTTTAAGACATGACCTGCTGTAGTATTTTACTTAAACCTAGTGTTTAATGGACTGGAACTTATTGTAGAGTTCACTGTGTTGGCTTCAAACCTCCTGTTGGGTACCATTTTACTGACATTAGCTTGCCATAGCTTGTCAGTGATTTTAACTCTGCTGATGGGTTGAACATCCCAGGATAAAGGAGCTGCCTCTTGTGGCTTTGTACTTCACTTGAGCTTCCTTAAGTACAGTGAGGAGAGATAATTCAGCTAACTGTGTTTTAGTCCACAGCTTTTGATGACAAAAATGCATCTGAGTCAGTTTTGTCAGATTAATGGAAGAATTGTGAAAAAAGGAAACATATAATTTCAGCATCTGCAAAGGGAAAGTCTTGACTTTCACAGGCAGCATGATTTGTTTAACTCAACATTTGCTGTGTTTTTGATTAAACAGACGCCTGGAATTTGGGAAAACATTTTGTTTCGGGCTGAACAAGTAATTTTTTTAACATTTTTCAGTTCCAGAAAGAAGAAGGCCTTCTTAGTCCCACCCTTCTTCTCCTGAAAAGCCTTCTCTGTTCACTCTGTATCCTTTGCAAGGGGATTGCACTGACTCCAGCCCAGCCTGCTCTGTTAGGGAAATGAAGAGTCACAGACTTCTCTCACCAGCCCTCCACTTTATCTTCCCTTTTTGCCAAATAGAATGTTGGAAGGTAAAAAACCCTACCATATACTACTTAGGTTTGTGTGGAAACTAAATAATTGAATATGAAGGCATTTGCTTTATATCTTTAAAGAATCCTTTTGAAGTCGACTCTTTTGACCTTCGAGGCCCTGCATAATTTTTTCTTCTCCGTTTTCCTCCTCTTTGTTGTTCCTTGCACTCCTGTAATCTTCTCTCCTGCCTGCTTCCTTCACCTCCTCCCACCCTGTCCCGTGAGCCCAGTTATCTGCACCCTGTGTTTGAAGTGCTCGGTGGCTGGTGCAGCCAGCATCCTCCTCTCCCCCCACAAGCCTTCCTCCCACTCCCGTCTGCAAGGACCCTCTCCTGCCCACCCTGTTTTCTTCAGATGGTGTTTTACCTGGGCCCTCTCAACTCCCCTGAATTGCTTTTCTTATCTCCCTCCCATTGGGAAGTCTTAAATTAGGGGACCTGCCTTATTCTTCTGGCTGGCCAAGTGCAATATGTCCACCCACAGCTTTCAGCAGGGGATGGGCTCTCCTCCCTCTCTCTGAATAGAAGGAGGTCTCCACCCTCCCGTGCTAATAGTCTTCCAACTATGTGAGCTTCCTGAGCTGAATCCACACTGTGTCCAGCCCCACTGGCTTCTCTGTTGGCCTCCTGGTCTCCTCATAGGTGGTTGTTGGGGTTGCATGTTCCCCCACTGTCCAAAATGCAGTGCAGTTCTGCATTCCATCACTAGTCTCTACATGATTCTCTAAGCTCAGATTTGGGAGTAATTCAACTATAGGAGTTCCAGCCAGTGAAAAAAGATCATTTAAGTAGTATATAAAAATGGTCACAGACTCTCAATTTTACCCATTCAGGGAATGGTGTTCTTTGTTTTGTTAAGAGTTGTAGCTTTGCTGAGGTGAATATAGGACTCAGCTGACTTATCACAGAATGGTTTGGAAGTGACCTTTAAATCTCATCCAGTTCCACTCCGCTGCCATGAGCAGGGACACCTTCCATTAGACCGGGTTGCTCCAAGCCCTGTCCAACCTGGCCTTGGACGCTTCCAGGGATGGGGCAGCCACAGCCTCTCCCTGGTTAACCTGTTCCAGGGCCTCACAACCCTCAGTGTAAAGAATTTCTTCCTTTCTGGCTTCAATGGGACAAGCAGTCTTCTTTCTAAAGAGTAAATATAGCTCTGAATAAAGGATGTGTACAATGTACACACATATTTCATGGAGATATTTGGGCATGGGAGTGCTGGCATCACAGAGGAAGCAAAACTCTTACCCTGCATTTATCTGGGCAAGGTTTTCCTGCTTATTCACTGGGAGGGAGGAATATGGATTTGCTCCTGGAGGAGGTAAATATTCATAGTGATTTCACGAGGACTTGAGTTCCTCCTGCAGCAAGAGTGTGAGCTGAGAAAGGGCAGCAGTGGTTAGTTTCATGAAGAACTGCTCTCTTTCCTCTCCAGGGTACAGAGTTCATTTTTCCACTGATGCATCCCTGACAAACACCCAATGGGAGCCAGCATGGGCAGCCAAGTGATTGTGTTGTCACGGCAAAGACTAGTGAAAGGAGAGCAAGATTTATATCGTGGCTGCTCAGAGAGTTGGAGAAAAATGGCCCAAAGCCAAGAGTCATGCAGGCATGGCTGATACTGTCTTCAGTCTTTTGCCAAGTGTGGGCTGGTTGGTGGCTTATGTGAAATGGGCTGCATAGTCCTGGTCCAAGTCTTGGTGGGCATGATTCCACATCACAGAAACCAGACATACAGCTGACACTTTCACTGACAGTCTTAGCATAAAGATGAGTTGCTGAATTGGCCCTAAAGATGAAAAAAAAGAAAATCCAAAGAATTTTGCAACATGAGGAGCACAGCCTCCTACCAGGGGAGGAGACAACCCCAGAAAGCCCAGCTCACACAGACACAACTGTAGTGATGGGGTTAATTTACTCAAAGGCAATGAGGATAGAGCTTTAGGTTGCTCTCTGGAGTTGTGGCCTCAGGTGGAGGTCCTCTGTATACCTGTGGTTGTGTTATTTCATCTCCTCTGTGCCTTGTCTCCCTATCTGCACAACCATGACATGGAGTCAGGGAATGGTTTTGGTGGCAGACCTTTGAAAACTCCTGATTCAAATTCCCACTCTTGGCCAGGCTTGTGTCTTTGTGTGGTTGAGTTCTGAGTATCTCCAAGGATACAGATCCCAGTGTCTCTCTGGCTTCATGGTTCAAGGCTTGACCAGCCTCTTAGTAAAAATGTTTTTCTTACATCTGATCTAAACTTGCTTTGCTGTAACTTCCGTCCAAGGCTTCTTGTGCTCTTAGAAGAGTCTGACTCCTTCTCTATAGTTATGCATTAGGTAGTGAGATGGAAAAATGAGATTCCCCTTCATGCCCTCCTCTCTGGGCTCAACAAACTTCTCACCTTGTGTGCTCCAGCTCCCTCATCCATCTGTGTGCCTCCACGGTGACAATGTCTGTCTGGAGACCCCAGTTTAGGCATAGTGCTCCAGCTGTGGTCTCACAAGGGATGAATAGAGGGATCAGATCACTCCCCTTGACGTCTGGGCAGCACTTTTGTTAAATCTGCTGACTGTATGTCTGGCCATCTTCGCTGCAAGGCCATGCCATTGACTCCTGGGCACCTTCTTGGCCACCAGGACCACCAGGCCTTTGCCTACAAGGTGGCTCTCTAGGCAGGCACAGGTGGTTATTGTTTCCTGCCAAGGTGGGATGGTTGGGAAGTACCAGGGTCTTGGCAGAGCTCAATAGGGTGAGGAGCAGATTCTTCCTGAAAACGCAGGGCCTGGAGGATCAGATGGGCAAGAGCTTGGCCATGTCATGTTCCCATCTACATCAAGAACCAGCCAAGGCTGAGCCTTCTTCTTTGAAAGAGTGAAGCCTGTTAGCCAGTGAGAGATGAGGTGGCTGTAGGAGCTGGAAAGTGGTGTCGAGACAGAGGATGCACTAAAACAATTTTTTTTTGTCTCAGGCTTGTTCAGAGAAGGTGCAGCTTGTATAGCCACCATGGCTGCTGATTCAGTGCCTGCCCTGTGAATATAATAGGAAGATTTCTGTCTCCACCGCTGCCCATCCATCACCTTTCACAAGCCTAGGAGCAAAAGGAAGAATAAAAGGAATAACAAGAAAATAAAGAAACATTGCAGCCAGAAAGCTATCCTCTATGTTTCACAATTCTATAAATTATACCCTTCCCTTCCTCTTTAATTGCCAGGCATATAAAATATGCTTGCAGCAGAATCATATCCTTCCATTAAAGTTTCAGAAGAGAAATACAAGTCCCATCTGCCTGTTTAGCAAAGCAGGGCAGTGCATGACCGTTTCTTTTTTTTTCTCTCTCTCTCAAAATCTTCTTTATGGCGGGAGTTTTCTTTTTTAGGACTGGCTGTTTATTTCGTTTTCTCATTCCAGTGTGTGTTTTCACAAGCAGCCCTCCTCTTTGTTCTCACACAGGTCTTCCTCCAATGCCTTCACACTCAAATGTACTTAAAAAGCAGAGGTGCAACCTGCCCTTGATGAAGGTCAAAGGAGAAAGAAGGTCATTTAGGACTTAAGCAGGCTTGCTATAGGTGGGTTTCTGTTCTGCAGGCAGGACAGATACTGTCTGAAGAGCAAGAACTGGCAGTAAAGAGAAATTATTAAACTGGATTGTGGAGGCATCTATGTGCTTCACTGCAACCTGTCCCTGATTACTCCCAAGGATATTCATATTCGTTTGTGTTGTTCTGGAGTCAAGATCTTCTTAGGGATGGATCGTCTGCATGGTGGAGGAGTGAACATGGCATTGTCCCTTTTCACACAACTGTCCCAATGACCCACCTGTGTACAAAGCAGGGAGAGGAGGCTGCTTTTTGGTGCATAGTTCCTGTATGGGTAGAGTGGGATGGCAGGAGGGGTGTGTACATCCAGGGACACCTTCCACTAGACCAGGTTGCTCCAAGCCCCATCCAGCCTGGCCTGGGACACTTCCAGGGATCCAGAGGCAGCCACAGCTTCTCTGGGCAACCTGTGCCAGGGCCTCACAACCTTCAGCATAAACAACTCCTTCATTCTATCTAGGTGGAATCCCTTGTCAGTGTGAAGCAACTCTTGTCCTGTCCTTCCAGATCCTTGTCCGAAGTCCATCTCCAGGTCTCTTGGAGCCCCTTTAGGCACTGGCAGGGGCTCTCAGGTCTCCCTGGAGCCTTCTCTTCTCCCGAATACCCCCAGGTCTGCCAGCCTG
>VWZD01004555.1:9163-33002 GCA_013396695.1 Sakesphorus luctuosus | reverse complement strand
CCCAAAGTCCTCCCGTCGGTCGCTTTCCCTCTGGGGGCGAGGGCAGAGAAGAGGAGGGGTAGCTGGATGCCCATACTTCTCTCCCTACTTTTGTGGAGCCCTCAAAAAATGTATTTTATTTTGGAGCGGTGTTTTCACGCAGGCTGGTGACAGCCTCACCCGGATCCACATCCAAGTACCTCGCAATCCTGTCCACTCCGGAGGGACGCCAGCCAAACCAGTTTTCCATGGTTAAGCTGGGCACATTTTTCCGCCGTGGTTGGTTGGGGTTTTTTTTTTTGGCTTTTTTTTGTCAGGAAGCGAACCCACCCAGTGTGAGCGCGCTGTTCAATGGGAGCCTTTTTTTAATTTCTTTTCCTTTTTCTGGCTCTGAAGAAGAACAGGACGGGAGAGAGCGAAGGGGCTGGCCTGTTCTCCCAGGAGAGTTCAGAATGGGAGGAAATGGCTTTTCTGGCTATTTTTAGGGCCATTTTGGAAGGAGGTACCCACTACTGACGTGCTCATTGGGTTGTAATACCACGTGTTCATAGGGATGTATCCTATATATACACACACACACACACACACACATATATATATATGTATATATATATCTGCACACACTATATCAATCCCTATAATAGGATCTGAGCATCTTGCACAATGGGAGGGTGGTGAAGAAGAGCAGACATGGGCAGAAATGCCAGCAGCAATGTCACAAACCTCATGGACCCTCATCCATCTCATGCTAGAGCTGCTGGAGGGACCGGCAAACTGATGTTCAACCAGGCCAGCTCTGGCATGGGCATATCTCTGGTGGATATCTAGGGAAATCTGGGGATTTTCCTCCTCTCTCTTTTTTTCCCCCTCTTTTTGGTGGTGTGGGAGGGGGATTGTGTCACTTGAAGTGTGAATGAGTTTCCATGAGAATGGGGTGGTTGCCGAGGATGACTGGAAACTCTGCTGTTTCATTTAACATATTCCCCACTCCCACACATTCAAAATGTGTGTGTGTGCTTATAGATACATATAGAGGGGAAATACTCATCAGAAACATTATATGGACCATTGCCAGGAGAGCATCAAGGCTGTGCAGAGTCATGTAGACAAAGTTGAAGAAAAAGACCTGGATATTGAGCATCTCCAGCCTTGCAGCATCTTTCCAAACCTCAGCAGAGAGGAGGAGAAGGGAGCTGATGTCCTAAGCACCATCCCCTTTAGCCCCAGACCTCCAAGTAGCTGCTTGACTGGGGGGTCAAGGCTGCAAAAAAAGACTGTGGTCAGGTGTGACCACCCTATTAAGTCTCCTCTCTGGTACCTGCCTGCCTGTGGTTAATTAATTTGCCCCTGCTCTGTGCATAGATGAAGCCCTCAAAACACCATCTGGAGCCAGGCGGTGCCTTTGATGTAGCTTTGCTAATTGTTTATGTTTATTTGACCATTTATCACCAGGATTTACCTTTGCCAAAACCTGCTCAGCACCCGAGATGGCACTTGTCATGCAGCTTGCAGACTTCATCAGGCTGCCACCCAGAAGTGACCCAGAGCTGCTGGTTTTGGAGCTTTATATAAACTTTGAAACTGGGAATTTTACTGGGTAATTTAAAGAAGCTAGAAAGAGGAAACCAAAGTGAAAGTGTGGCCCTTCAATTATGGGAGGCATTGAACTCTATTCTGGCCCTGCCAGGGCTCCTGTTGGCATTTATCTGGGGGCCAAGAATTGTTTCCAAGGAAATAGGAGAGCTGTGGGGCTTGGTCCTGCTGATGTGATCATAGAAATCACAGTATCACAGAATGGTTTGGGTTGGAAGAGACCTTAAAGATCATGGAGTTCCAATCCCCTTCCATGAGCTCGATCTGTTCACCATCCCATGCCAGTCAAGAGCTCAGCCTGAACAGCAAGCCTGTAGAGAAACTGAGGCCAGAAAATATGGCCTGAACTTAAATACCCATAGAGTGGGATTGGATCCTGGTGGTCATGGAGCAACAGTAAGTTCTCACTACAACCAGTAGCACCCAACTGTTCAGGTCACTGAGGGATGATCTGATTCATAATTTGCAATTTTGCAGATTGTGTCTGTACATAAACAAAGTTGTTGAGGTACAGAGTGCTTCAGGTAGGCTCTGGGTAGCTGGAGTTAAGCTGCAGGGATGGATTTATTGAGAGATGCATAGCATTTGCTGTGATATGTATAAGTAGTCTTTAAAAACTCCCTGGGATGGATTCACAGAGGGCACAGGAGATGCTTGGGCTTACACACACACCTCAACAAGCAAATGAGTGGCACCTGTAATCACTATTTACCTTCTTAAGCAAATGGTCCTCATGTACTTCCCGAGTGATGTACCAGGGATATCCAGCAGATCTCCAGTGTTTATGTGCCCCAGGTCTGTTTGGATAGCTAAGCTTCTGCATGGATTTTGGAAACTGGGAAGAGAAGGGGTGAAATACATTATTGTTAGGGCCACTGGAAACTGTGGCGATGGTTCTAAAACAGCTTTTACTTTGGATTCCCTGATGGGACTTCAGTGAAAATGGCTTTTTGGTGGCCTGCTTAAAGGAAACTAAGTTCCAGCCAAAAATATTCAGTTTTATATAGTATGTGCAAATATACATAGTTCAGATGGGCTCAACTTGCTATCCAGATGTTGATATGGATGAATCCTTGTATGCCCAAGGATTTTGTTCAGAGATTAGTATGAATATTGAAAAGTCCAGTAGGTAATGGAGAAATACTAGGGTGAAGGTCACCTGTGTGGTCTCAATCCCTGATGCCTAAAAACTTTAATTACGTGATCAAACCATTCTCGACTTCTGGAGCTCTTCCATCTCATGTATCGTTGTCTCTGGGAACCTGGCCAAAAAGGGTTGGACTGTCCCCCTCATGGCTCCTTGGCCGTCCCTCTCATCCCAGCACCACTGGGAGGTGTTCATCTGTGTCAGCATTGCTGGGGCTCTGGTTGGCCTTTCCATTGGTGTCCTTATGGATCATCCCCTTAAATTGTACTGACCTGTTCCGTTTACAGAGGTGTTCCCTTGCCATAAGACATATGGGATGATGCCACCCCTGCAGCCACCTACAGGGCTTCCTCCCTATCCTTGCTGCCAGCGAGCATCTTCCATGGCAAATGTGACCTTTGCATCCTTCCTCACCAAAGCCTCACTTTGGAAACCCCTACCCATTTCTCCTTAGTCCATACCTAAGCAAAATCCTTGAGTTTTTGGTGAGATCCTCAATTTTGAGTGGATGAGCTCATTACATACCTCTTAAAAGTCAAACACCCCCAACTTTCCCAGCTCAACCCCGTGTTTTCCAAGCAAGTTTGGTCCCAAGGGAAAGGCTGGTCCCAGTTATTGGAGGCTGGGGCNGATTTACCTTTGCCAAAACCTGCTCAGCACCCGAGATGGCACTTGTCATGCAGCTTGCAGACTTCATCAGGCTGCCACCCAGAAGTGACCCAGAGCTGCTGGTTTTGGAGCTTTATATAAACTTTGAAACTGGGAATTTTACTGGGTAATTTAAAGAAGCTAGAAAGAGGAAACCAAAGTGAAAGTGTGGCCCTTCAATTATGGGAGGCATTGAACTCTATTCTGGCCCTGCCAGGGCTCCTGTTGGCATTTATCTGGGGGCCAAGAATTGTTTCCAAGGAAATAGGAGAGCTGTGGGGCTTGGTCCTGCTGATGTGATCATAGAAATCACAGTATCACAGAATGGTTTGGGTTGGAAGAGACCTTAAAGATCATGGAGTTCCAATCCCCTTCCATGAGCTCGATCTGTTCACCATCCCATGCCAGTCAAGAGCTCAGCCTGAACAGCAAGCCTGTAGAGAAACTGAGGCCAGAAAATATGGCCTGAACTTAAATACCCATAGAGTGGGATTGGATCCTGGTGGTCATGGAGCAACAGTAAGTTCTCACTACAACCAGTAGCACCCAACTGTTCAGGTCACTGAGGGATGATCTGATTCATAATTTGCAATTTTGCAGATTGTGTCTGTACATAAACAAAGTTGTTGAGGTACAGAGTGCTTCAGGTAGGCTCTGGGTAGCTGGAGTTAAGCTGCAGGGATGGATTTATTGAGAGATGCATAGCATTTGCTGTGATATGTATAAGTAGTCTTTAAAAACTCCCTGGGATGGATTCACAGAGGGCACAGGAGATGCTTGGGCTTACACACACACCTCAACAAGCAAATGAGTGGCACCTGTAATCACTATTTACCTTCTTAAGCAAATGGTCCTCATGTACTTCCCGAGTGATGTACCAGGGATATCCAGCAGATCTCCAGTGTTTATGTGCCCCAGGTCTGTTTGGATAGCTAAGCTTCTGCATGGATTTTGGAAACTGGGAAGAGAAGGGGTGAAATACATTATTGTTAGGGCCACTGGAAACTGTGGCGATGGTTCTAAAACAGCTTTTACTTTGGATTCCCTGATGGGACTTCAGTGAAAATGGCTTTTTGGTGGCCTGCTTAAAGGAAACTAAGTTCCAGCCAAAAATATTCAGTTTTATATAGTATGTGCAAATATACATAGTTCAGATGGGCTCAACTTGCTATCCAGATGTTGATATGGATGAATCCTTGTATGCCCAAGGATTTTGTTCAGAGATTAGTATGAATATTGAAAAGTCCAGTAGGTAATGGAGAAATACTAGGGTGAAGGTCACCTGTGTGGTCTCAATCCCTGATGCCTAAAAACTTTAATTACGTGATCAAACCATTCTCGACTTCTGGAGCTCTTCCATCTCATGTATCGTTGTCTCTGGGAACCTGGCCAAAAAGGGTTGGACTGTCCCCCTCATGGCTCCTTGGCCGTCCCTCTCATCCCAGCACCACTGGGAGGTGTTCATCTGTGTCAGCATTGCTGGGGCTCTGGTTGGCCTTTCCATTGGTGTCCTTATGGATCATCCCCTTAAATTGTACTGACCTGTTCCGTTTACAGAGGTGTTCCCTTGCCATAAGACATATGGGATGATGCCACCCCTGCAGCCACCTACAGGGCTTCCTCCCTATCCTTGCTGCCAGCGAGCATCTTCCATGGCAAATGTGACCTTTGCATCCTTCCTCACCAAAGCCTCACTTTGGAAACCCCTACCCATTTCTCCTTAGTCCATACCTAAGCAAAATCCTTGAGTTTTTGGTGAGATCCTCAATTTTGAGTGGATGAGCTCATTACATACCTCTTAAAAGTCAAACACCCCCAACTTTCCCAGCTCAACCCCGTGTTTTCCAAGCAAGTTTGGTCCCAAGGGAAAGGCTGGTCCCAGTTATTGGAGGCTGGGGCGGGTGCCCAGCCCAGCAGTAAAACCCTGGTGCTATTGCTATGAGGCGTTTCCCCTCCCACAGCACCATCTGTGGGTCTGCAAAGTCGCTCCTGTCCTTTAAAAAAACCTGATTATTTCCTTGCGAGGGAGGCAGTGGTTGGTGTCACCACGTTTTCCTCATCATTTCAGGCATCTTGCCGGGGAGTGATTGAAAGGTGAGGAGTGCTCTGCCCCACCTTCCTGCCAGAGGGGAGAAACACTTGGTACTGGGGTGGGTGGCTTAATAACGTGTTCTTCTGGAGACAATATGTTCAGAGGGCAGGTGTGCTGAAGGAAAGACTTGCCTTTTTTTTAGGTTTTCACCTTCCTTTTTTTTTTTAATTAAAACAAATTGCCTGCCCTCTGCCTGCCTTCAAATAGGCTTTTAGGGATCCCAGCTCTTTCTTGGTTCTCCCAAGTTGCAGCAAAGTGCTTGGCTAAGGCAGTGGTGCTGTCCCCACAGGACCACCTTCAAGTGGGGTGTCAATATGGGTGGCTTTGCTCAGGACTATTTGCACAGGGGACATGCTCAAGGTCGTGGAGCAATTGGTGGGTGCAGGAACAGAGCCCCAATATCCCTGTGCCCCTAAAAACAAATCGTTGAATGGTTTAGGTTGGAAGGGACTTTTAAAGGCCATCTGGGCAGGGACACCTTCCACTGTCCCAGGTTGCCCCAAGCCCTGTCCAACCTGGCCTTGGACACTTCCAGAGATGGGGCAGCCACAGCTTCTCTGGGCAACCTGTGCTGGTGTTTTTCCACCAAATAACAGGAGCAAGAGTTGTCAGTCACTGGCCAGCATATCCCATAGAAAGTAGTTGTAATATTTTGACAGGTTAGAGTAATCTCCCATGCACACCTTAATTGCTTGATTATGAAGAGGCACAGATAAAACTGGGTGAAAAAAAATAACCCACATATATTTATGGGCTGATGGAGGTCACAGGCAGGTCTACACAGATGGGATACAGGCGTGGATGCAGAGGGAGGGCAGCCAGCCCACCCTGGCTGCTGCCTCCATTCCTACATTGTGCAGCAGGGATTGGGAAAGAGGAGCAGGTAGCAAAGCAGAAGAGCCAAAGTATCTGTGCCTCAGGGTGCCATGTGCCCTGGGCGGGTGAGTCCGTGGTAGAAAATAAATTAGGCTGGGGAAAGATGTCAAGATCTCCTGCTGACTCTTCCATCCCTAGAAGTGTTCCAAGGCCAGGTTGGACAGGGCTTGGAGCAGCATGGAAGGTGTCCCTGCCCATGAAGGGGGTGGAACTGGATGAGCCTGGAGGTCCCTTCCAACCCAAACCATTCTGGGATTCATTCTGTGATTCTCTGACTCCCTCTCCTGACTGGGGTGGCCTGGGATGCTCAGCACCTCAAATCCTGGTTTTGCCACCTCTAGGCTGCTTTGCTGGGTGGCCTAATGCTTCATGTGTAAAGCTTGAATTCCTCCGGGGGTTTTGTGTCAGCAAGGGCTGACAGATGCTGGCGAGGGGGGACAGGATCTGGCTGGGATAGGGGAGCAGTGGTCAGGGATTTCCAACTCCAAGTCTTACACACCAAACCCTGCACCATGCACAGGGTGGGCGAAGGGAAGATCTGGAGACACCTTGTTTTGCCTGGAAAAGTGACATTTTGACACCAGTAGCAGGCAGAGATCAGCAGGAGCCTCAGGCTCCTTCCTCCGCTGTGCTGAATGCAGAATGAGCCTGGCACTGGGGAGAGGCACCTTGTTTTTGCATCCCAAGCTTACCCCAGGGCACCCCCATGTCTTTGGGGTGGCACTCCCATGGAGACTGACTACAGGCTCACCGAAAAGAAAGGTAGTCAGGGGAGCCAGCACCTTCCTGAGGGGAAAATCATATCAAAGAAAAGGCCAAGCAATCCGCATTTTAAGGTGAGATGCTCTAAATATCTCTATACAAATACCAATATATAAAATAAAACCACATAAAATATAAATATATACAGTATTAATGTAATTTTTAAATGCCTAAAATACTCAAGCAATAAAATATTAATGTACTGAGATACTAATATATTAAAATAATAGAGTCTTAAAATACTGAAATATTGAAACGCTGCATGTTACAGCAATTTTGTTACATGCCAACACACAATTAAAGGCCAAAATTGCTACCTTCCAGCTAAGACTCAGGTTGTGAAGTGTTGTCCCCACAGATGGAGCAATTGGAAAGGGAAGATCCCCATCCCTGCCATAGCCCTGAACCAGAAGCCAGATGTTGCACAAGCCTGGGCTCTCCCTGACAGCCTTAATCTCCTCCAAGGGCTCAGCTTTGCAGGGCGTTGTCACTGGGGATGAGGAAGGAGATGGGAAAGGGAAGTGCTGGTGAGGAGCCCTCACAGGTCACAGGTCTCCTGCTCCTGGCATTGAGCAACGCTGAGACCCAGGGGCAGGATCCTGTCCTTCCCTGGGGCTGACACATCTTTCCCAGAGCTCCTCCAAGCTGCATCCTCCATTTCCACCCATACAAATGAATATAGGCAATATTAGTTTGTTTTGTCTCTTTCAAATGTGTATATCTCAATAATCTATTGAGTATACATCTGGTTTTTTGCTTACTATGGTGTTAAATAAGCATTTTGCCTGTCTCTCTCTGATATTTCAATTTTACATTACGGGTTTGCAGATGCTGTATTATACTGGAGGAGCTTAAAGTAAAAAGATGAAAATAAAATAAAATAATAAAATTAAAATAAAATAAAATAATAAAATTAAAATAAAATAAAATAAAATAAAATAAAATAAAAACAGAAGGGGTTTTTGAGCAGCAGAGTGCCTGGATGAGCTTTGGTTCACCCAGGGAGTGCACATTGCGGGTGCTTTGTAATGTTGCTGTGGTCCCTGTCTTGTATTTGGGTTTTCTTCCTTCAAAAAGGGGACAAAGCTTAGTTTCCCCAACCACCTTTTTTTCCTGTTGTAGCCTCAGGTGTCTAAATCTGTTGGCAGAATGTGGGGAGAAGCAGTCTGGCACCCAAAGCGCATCTCCCAGCATCATTTCTTTTATAAATTGTGCTTTTCCTGGCAAGAAAGTAATGAATGAGTTTTAAGCATGACCATAAATGCAGTCTTTCGTGGCGTCATTTGCAGAATACATTTATTTTAGGTGCCCTCCACCCTTTCCACCATCTCCCTCCAGTTTATTTTAACAATGCTGTAATTTTCTATTATAAAATGGGATTTTTCTCTTTAACTCTGTGTCGTCTGCCCAGCATTTGCATGTGTGTGTGTGTGTGTGCTGGTGACATTTGTCACCATCAGATGCTATTTTTATGCCTGTTATTATTGAACACCCCACCCTTGGCTTGGGCAGGGGAAGGGGGGAGTGCAGGAGGAGGGAGAGGAGGGAGGGGGAGGAAGGAAAACATCAGCCTCAGCACACTTCCAGCCTCTGGCCATCAACCTCCCCGGGGGCATGGGAACCATAAGGTCATTTCTCAAGCTCACTGAGCTCCAGAGCTGTCAAACCACCCTGCGAGTTTAAAAAATGCAAATGTATGCAAATGAACGGGCTGTTTCTCTCCTTCTCCCCCCCCTATTTAAATGACATGAATCACCTTCAATTTTGCCAGCATCTTGTAAAGTTATCAGCTTGTCTAAGCTCTGTGGTTAACAGAACCACATCTCAAGAGGACCAGGAAGGGAAAAGAAAGGAAAACCAGTCAATTTCCTTAAAAAACAGCATCATTTTTATATATTTTCTATGTATAAATTTTATATAAATATATGTATAATTACATACCACCCTGATCTCTCAATTCAATTTTTTCTTGCTGTGGAGTGAATAATTCACTAATTAGGGAGAATGAAGTTTAGTGTCCAGAAAAAACAAGTCTATAAAAACATCTCTCAGGCTAGTCTAATATTCTGCTTTTTCTGATCTTTGGCACTTAGGGTGATCTGGCAGTAAAAGATCAAAATAGGCTTGTAGGAAGACATGTTCCTTCATGCGAGGAGCAACTTTAACACTAATGCTCCTTCCAAACAAAAATAAATGAGTAGAAGATAAAAACAGCAATAGAAATTTAATTGCTCATGCTTATTATTCGAGATACAAAGCCCTAAAAAAGGAAGTTGTCTTTTCCTCCCTGGCTCAAGGGTTATTCATTATCTTACACTCCACTTGGAGAACACATTGGATTTACCATCATTTATTGGCGATTTTCAAGGAGAATTTGATATGGGGCTGGTTGGGCTTGTAGAAGAGCATAGCTGGTTAACGTGGTTAAGCACAGCACACTGTAATGAATCAATTTGTTTCAGGCAACAGACATAATTAGCGTGGAGGTAATGGACACACCACGGGATGCAGGCTGGAGCATCCTCCTTGCACTGAAAGTTTTGGTGGCTGGAGCTGAGGGGGCTCAATGGGGTGTAATTCCCGATTCCTCTCCTCAACTCTGGGCATGGGGAGGTGGCTGGACAGGGCTTCCCATGGTGGCAGCCTGCTGGGAGGCTTCACTGGTCAGGAGCAGCTGTCCCCCATCCTCACATTGTTCCCACCAGGCTTGTGGTCCATCACCTATCCCAGGTGTGTTCTGTCTTACCAAGGCCTTTGCTTCACTTCCATATGTGAGTTTTCAGCAGTGCAGGTTAGGTAGAAGGGAGATATCTGCAAGTTCTCAGCTGGAGAATGACCCTGTGGAGGGAGGAGAAGCAAGACAATGTTCCTTTTCCCATGGGAATGTTTGCTGCCGAATCTAATCCCCTCTAGGTGTCCCCCAGGCTTCACCAAGCGTTGCTGGCTTACTGGCTAAGGTGAAGAATGGAGTGTCATGGACAACCTACATCAGACTAGACTCTTTTCATCCCCAACGTTTGGAGGCAGGTGGGAGGGTGGGAGCCAGCCCCTCACCATGAGGTAGATCAGTACCCCACAGCTGGTGAGAAGGAAGTTTGGAGTGAGTGCAGCAATGGAGGACACCCAGGACACAATAATGGATCGCAGGAGAGATGCAGAGGTGGTGTGGGGTGGAATTGGGAACTGACAGAGGTGCAGAGGATGGGACTGGGGGGCTGCCTGATGGTTTCAGCCTTGCAAAAAGGGTCACTGTGGGGCTGCAGGGCTGTACCCTGAGCTCTCTTGGTGATTAACTGCTCATCTCTGAACCAGGTGTCTACCTGCAGCACGGGCATGAGCTGGGGCTGGTAGAGGTGACACTGCACGAACACATGCTCTGTGTCCTGGGGATTTCCAAAGGGTTAATGTATTCAAAGTTATTCTGTCTGTTTGATGTATTCTGTGTGTGAAGGGATTAATGTATTCGTTGCCTACTGGAGGAAATCACTCTCCTTTCCTGGGATTTCTCATGTGGAAGGGCTGCTGGAGCCATGTGAAAGAGGAAACATATTACAGATTAAAAAATGGCAAAAAAATCAGGTTTTCCTCTTGGGTGTGGGCTTTTTGCTTCCGAGTTTTCGTTTGAAGCTAAAGCTGCTCCAGCAGGGGAAGGTGTCTGCCAGATGCACAGGGCATTTGATACCATACTGACAAGTTCAAGCAGGATTGTGAATGAAGCAAGCTAAGCTCATGGAAGAAGATAGCAGACAGCAATTTGTGTCTGGCCAGGTCCTTGCTACCTGGTTGTCTTCCTCTGAACGTTTAGGTATGCTGTGACACAAATCCTTGCTTGCCTCCCCTTTCCCAGATCCCTCAGGAAGATATCCTTATGAGGTTTGTCCACATGCTGAGGTGGCATGGGAGAACTTCCAGGCATGAAGTAGCAGAACTGGATGCCTGTTGGTCTATAAGGATCACCCTCCTATGACAGCATGCAGCCATGATCCTCCTATTTGGGACACCCAGTTGTACCAGTCCGAAAACCAGTTACGTAGATGGGATGGGCATTCCCTGGCTCATCTTGTTTAAGCTGTGTAGGTGCTGGGACTTGGCAGTGTGAAGCAATACAGCATCATACTTTCCCCATGTAGCTCCTGGCAGGGCAAATCCAACATGTGCCTGGAACAGTGTTGTCTGTGGGAGGACACAGAATAAACTTGGTGGGAGGGAGTCATTGCACAAGGTTCCTGGAGGAGGGATGCAAAAGAGAAAAGGGAGCTTGTGGTGGTTATGGAAAGGTGAACAGGGTGGGAATTGAGTAGAGAGGGATGGAGACCAAGGAGGAGATGAGAAGATGTGAAGGGAGGCAGAGGTTAGATCACAGAGAACCTGGAAGGAGTTGCAGGTGGCACAGAGAAGCAGTGGGGCAGTGCAAGTGGAGTGTGATTACAGAGGTCCAAGTGAGGCAGGGGAGAGAAGGACACGGAGCAAAGGCAGCATCATTTTGGCATCACTGTTGGGGAATCCCCTGCTAATGCTTCACTGTCTGTGTTTTGTCCTAGGGCACTAAATGAGAATATGGCCAATGGCATTGAAGATCTTATCGGGATCCCATTCCCGAACCACAGCAGTGAGGTGTTGTGTGGTCTAAATGAGCAGCGGCACGACGGTCTCCTCTGCGATGTCATCCTCATCGTACAGGACCAGGAGTACCGGACCCATCGGTCCGTCCTGGCTGCCTGCAGCAAGTACTTCAAAAAACTCTTCACTACTGGCACTTTAACAGACCAGCCCTATGTTTACGAGATTGACTTTGTCAAGCCTGAAGCACTTTCTGCCATCCTTGAGTTTGCCTACACCTCAACACTCACCATCACCACCTCAAATGTCAAGCACATCCTCAGTGCTGCCAAGATGCTGGAGATCCAGAGCATTATTAATGTATGCCTTGAAATCATGGAGCCCAACAGAGAGGCTGAAGAGGAAGATGACAAAGAAGACGAAGATGATGATGAAGATGATGACGAAGAGGAGGAGGAGGAGGAAGTGGAAGATTTTGTCAATCAGGAGAACCTAACCGATGTACAAGAAGTAAGCTGCCACCAAAGCCCTTCTGAGTCTGACCTTACTGAAGAAGCATATGCAGAAGCACCTAAAGATTTTCCAAATCACTTCCCAGCCAGTAACTCCTCTGGACACCTGGGCATGATACGAGACTTCTCCATTGAGTCCTTGCTAAGTGAAAACTTGTACCCCAAGGCGAACATCCCAGAAAGGAGGGCAACTCTCTCTCCCTTCGCCCCTACCTTTTTCCCCCATCTGTGGAACGGCGACTTTAGCTCCTTCCCCCAGCTCGAGGAGCCACAAGACAACGGCCCCTTGGATCTGGTGATCAAAAAGAGGAAGATCAAGGAAGAGGAGGAGAAGGAAGACCTGCCTCCACCTCCTTTCCCTAATGACTTCTTCAAGGACATGTTTGCCAACACCCCAGCAGCTCCCTTAGGGCATATTAAAGCAGAGACTGACTATAGTGCTTATCTCAATTTCTTAAGCGCTACCCAGTTCGGAGGAGTTTTTCCTCCATGGCCCCTGGAGGAAGAAAGGAAAATAAAGCCCAAGGCATCCCAGCAGTGCCCCATCTGCAACAAAGTCATCATGGGAGCCGGCAAGCTGCCCAGGCACATGAGGACCCACACGGGGGAGAAGCCCTATATGTGCAATATCTGTGAAGTTCGCTTTACCAGGTGTGCATGGGTTACCTCTGCCATGTGTGGGGAGGGAGTTGTGGTCATCATCACCCCTAGCTGATTCCTGAGCTACACATTTTTATTTCTTTTCCCCCAAAGAAAATAGTAAAGAAAGCAGGACACGATCTCTATCCCTTCAGGAAAAAAAAAATAGCGGGGGGAGGGGGAGGATGGGAGGGTGGAGGAAGAAAATGAACCTACTGATTTCTGTGGGTTGTGGATGACATCCACAAGTCACTGGATCCATCCCCTCACTGGGCAAAAGCTTAAATAAGTAACAGGATATTTTCAACCCCACAACAGTTCACCACAGTGGGACTAGAGTGAGCTGGAAAACAGATGGTCAAACAGCCAAGGAGGCTTCATCTCTAATGTGCTGGGAGATGCATTGAGTTGGGAGGGCCATTTAGCCACAGGATGTAATTAGTTTGGGTTTGCACATTTTGGCACCAGTGTAAACCACAACCAAGTTGCACATGTTTGGACATGACAGTATCTGGGTGCTCTGAGGCTGGAGTGGCCTTAGTTATTACTTGTCAGTAGTGCAGTAGGGGTCAGTCTCTTCTCCAAAGTAACAAGTGACAGGATAAAGGGGGATGGCCTCAAGTTTCACCACGGGAGGTTTAGGTTGGATATTAGGAAAAATTTCATCATGGCAGGAGTTGTCAAGCACTGGAACAGGCTGCCCAGGGCAGTGGTGGAGTCCCCATGCCTGGAGGGATTTAAAAGATGTGTAGGTGTGACACCTGGGGGACATCGTTTTGTGGAGTTCATAGTGCTGTGGGAACAGTTGCACTCATAGAATCCCAGAATGGTTTTGGTTGGTAGCAACCTTAAAAACTATCTTGTTCCAACCCCCCTGCCATGGGCAGGGACACCTTCCACTATCCTAGGTTGCTCCAGGCCCCATCCAACCTGACCTTGGACAATTCCAGGGATGGGGCAGCCACAACTTCTCTGGCAAACAACTGGAGCAGGCTATGCAAATCTAATGCTCCAGTTTGAAACCCTTCCCTGCAAAGCTGGGCGAATTTAATCGGTGAGCAGAGACAAATAGATTCCTGGACCTGCTCTTGCTGAGTATAATTAATATCTAATGAGGACAATCTTTACCATAATAATAAAGCTTTCTGACAAGAGCATGGTATTTCAGCTCCTGGCTGTGTATGAGAGAGAGAGCCCTATTAAGCTGGGGCGGGAAAACCAGAGGAAAATAATCTGCACAGTAGGCAGAGGCGAGCTCCTGACAATGGCCAGACACCTGGGGTGCTCCCACATTCAGCCTGTCTTTTCTTCTCCTGTCCCTATGATAATATTCAAATGGAAGATATGCAGATGATGAGGATTTGACCTGAAAATAAATTTCCATGCTCCCCTCCATTAACACAGCAGACACCATATTATAATGCGGGGAGCATCATGCCTCAGGCGGGGACGTGAGCCTGGCTCACCCTGCTATTTGCAGGGGAAGGGCCACTGCACAGTGATAATTCCTGCCTGCAGGAATTTGGATCTGGCTCCTGCTGGTGCTGCATCCCCAGGTTAACACTGGGTTGTTTTTTCCAGACAAATGGGCTCTGTGGGATGGGTTCACCCCACTGGTTGTGGGGGACTGCCTGGCCAGCCCCATCCTGTGGTCCCTGTCACTCTCCTGCATGTGATGCCACAGGTGCTAATTGATGGTGAGGAAATAGCTTGGCTTACCCATCACTGACACCTTCCCTGTAATGTGAATAATAGAGCCAAGCCCTCCTAGAGGCCTCCCAAAGTCCTTTACATGCAAAGGCAGCATCGTTGGGCTTAGTTTGGGGAACACACAAGAAAATGCTGGTACTGACCCACTTTGAGGGTTCAAGTGAGAATTTGGGCATCCTGACCCATAATCCAGGCAGGTTACATCAGCATCATGGTGGTTAAAAGCTCCACACAGAGCTGGTTTATCATGGCCCATTACTAGCACAGGGATAACCTGACAGTTTTGACATCCCCCATATGCTCAACAGCTTCTAAATAAAGAGCACAGAAGGAGTGGGACTATAAACCAAGGAAATAATCACAAAGAAAATCAGGACCGACCCAGTGGTGCAGTCTCCCATCAACACTGATGAAAACAAAGCTTTTTGTGTGGGTCACCCAGCACAGCTGAGTGCTGTAGGGTTTTATTTCTTTTCTAACACTCTGAGACAAGGTTTGTTTTTAAATGCCTTTGGAAGGATTTTGAATAGCACACAGCTGTTTGATGTGGTGGGCTTTTTAGCCATTTTTAACATTACTCTGATGTGAGAACTCTCCTCTAGGAAAAGTGTTTTCAAGCAAAGTGAGGTGATTGAGATGTAGGAAGAGGTTTCTGTCGGGATTTCCTCAACACTGCCACTTATGTTACATGTTTTGCTCTTGGGGAGAATTTTGTGCTGCATGAAAGCATGAGATTTGTGCCTTTGCTGGGGAAATGCGAGCTCAGATGGTCCCTTTTGGGGTCCACTGGGAATGTGGCACAAGGAAGCAGAGGTTCCCAAGTGTTTCAGAATGAATCCGTCCTATGCATTATTTTTGCCTTTAAGGAATTGCAGAGGAGCAAATCAACTGGGAAGAACAGAAAAAATGTATTTTCCTGGGTGGGAAGGCCCCCAACCTTCCCATCAGATCCCTTCCCCTTCATTATCAGTAGGATCACGCATCCCTCAGCAAGGACCCCCCCTCCATGCACCTGGATCTGCCACTCCCACTGCCGAGGGACATCTGATCTCAGGAAGCAGGACTTCATTTAATAGCTCATTAATTTTTTTCCTTAAACAAAGGCTGCTCAGCCTCTAGTCTGCTGTTTTCACCCTGCTAGAAGGCTGAAGAAAACTGCAAATATTTCAGCTTTTCCACCAAGACAGCCCCAGAGTGCTCAAGGAGAAACTGTTCCAGCCAGAAAGGTTAACATTATTTGTTCCTATTATTTGTGTTGTGACAGCTCGCAGAGCCCTAATCGCTCTCCTAATGCAATTGCATTAAGGTTATTCACACACACAGAGTGTGGATCTCCATCAGAGAGCCTGTGAGCTGAGCTCCCAGCTCACAAAGCCTGTGTCCCCCACGCCACATCCTCCCCATGGTGCTCCTCCACAACCAGAGCATCTCACCACCCCCAGCCTCTGAGCTGCTCCAGGTAGAGCCATAAACCTCTCCTTCCATCCCCTGGAGATCCTGCCTGGGCAGAGGGGATTGAGTTTCTCCCTGCCTGCTGCCGGAGATGCATAACAGCCTGAAAAGGGCTTTGCCTGTATTTACATTATACAGTCCTGGCACACAGCATGTTTATTAGGAAAAGCGATCCCACTAGGTTAAACATTACATATAGAGGTTTAAATTAAATTATAGGTGGGGCTGGTGGCTCTGCTTTTTATTAACATTTCCCACCACTTTGCAGTACAAGCCCCTGCGTTCATCCGTGTGTGATTTCACCACGGTTCATCCACTCAGGGTGAAATTTTCCATGCTGCTTTGTCTTCTGCTGAGCACTGGTTTCAGCCCTTCCAGGGGAAATGCTCCCTTGTGAAAAATCTTGGGATAACAGTAGCTTTGGTCAGAGTGGGAAGTTGTGAACTGGCCCTGAGCTTGGCGCAGGGACTGAGAGATGCTTTTATTCTGTCTCCCTGAAAATCTGTACATGCAGGACCAGGCTGGGACCAATTTCCCAAGGCAATGAAACATCTGAAGAAGTGATTCTCCTGCTAGGGATGCTTCTTTACATCCTTGATCCTGAGGGACTGGTGTGCAGGGATGCCCTCACGGAGTGGTTGACACCAGTGTGCTGCCAGGCATTTCACCAAAAACTATTTCAATATCCATACAGGCAAGGTGGCAAAAATTAGTGCAAAGGCAGCATCTTACAAATTTTGAGGGTTTAACCTGCGAGAATAAATAGATTTTTTTGGTTTTTATAAAGATCCAAATACCATAACCTGTACTTACGTATTATATAATTCATAATGCAATTATACTTTAAAACTATAATAAATTGTATTATATGTTGTTTAATATTTATCTAAAATATATAATACAGGTTTATATGAGATATTTATAATATATTTTTATATAATAATGACATGACTGTGTTCTACAGATAACCCCAAATACTAGTCTTTGGAGGGTTCATACCAAAACTATTTTGGAAAACAATGTGAATTTTCACACTTTGCTTGAACTCCACTGGTACAACTATGGAAGCAGTGCTCAGCTGAGTTCAGCTACAGTCAGCTTTGCTTTTTATAATCATATGGTTTAGCTGTGATTTTTTTTTTTTGATTGCAGAAGGAAATACTTATTGGGGAAAAATAGAGATTGGACTGCTAGTGTGGGAAAACATTCGTGCTTTTAGATGTTCCCCTTAAAAAAATATATGTAAGTAAGTGCCATTGGGATGGATATTATGCTGTTCTGTGGCTGGATTTAAAATGCTACTCCAAACGGTGAGTGAGGCTGGATGTGTGCTGGCCTTGAGACCATGGCAGCCAAGGACAGAGTGCCTGGAGGCTGAACCTCTGTCAGCACCACCCTCTGTGGTGCTCCTGCTCCAAATGAAAGCCTCCTGAGACACCGTGTGGTCAATGCAAGGATAAAAACAAAGGGAAATCCAAGAAGGACTTAAATGAAGTCGTATTGTCAGCCCAGATTGCCATGTTCTTGAATCCCAACTAATTTCCTTATTTGCAGGAAGGAATAGAGCTGTATTTAATTAGATATTTCCATATGTACATGTATATATATGGATATAATGCAATATTTACATACTTGCTCTCTGCAATTCCCTGACAGGAGGGGGGAGCCAGGTGGGGCTTGGGCTCTGCTCCCAGATAATAAGTGCCAGGACAAGAGGAAATGACCTCAAGTTGCACCAGGGGAAGTTTACATTGGATATTGTCTTGGGTTGAGCTGGCAAATTTCTTCCTAGAAAGGGTGGTCAGACATTGGCACAGCTGCCCAGGGCAGTGGTGGAATCCCCATCAATGGAAGGATTAAAAACCATGTGGACGTGGCACTTGGGGACATGGGGTAGTGGTGGCCTTGGCAGTGCTGGGGGAATGGTTGGAGTCCATGATCTTGGAGGTCTTCTCCAACCTTAATGATCCTATGATTGTATGGTTTGGGGGTTTACTCCAGAGGGGTTTTTTCCTCCAGTTTAAGCTGGTTTTGAACTCTCTGGGATGGGCTGCAAACTCCTGACGTGTGTGTGTGATGTTTAGGCTCCCAGGAAAGAATAGGGCAACACAAGGGTCAGTCTGCAAGAGCACCCCTATGCTGGGGGAAGCCCCAAGATGAGCTCCCCACCTTTCCTCTCCTGACCCAAAGAGCAATCCTAACCCCATGCAGTCCACACTGCCCTGACCAAGTGCGTTTTATTTCCACAGGCAGGACAAGCTCAAGATCCACATGCGGAAGCACACAGGGGAGCGGCCGTACCTGTGCATCCACTGCAATGCCAAGTTTGTGCACAACTACGACCTGAAGAACCACATGCGCATCCACACGGGCATCCGGCCCTACCAGTGTGAGTTCTGCTACAAGAGCTTCACCCGCTCTGACCACCTGCACCGCCACATCAAGCGGCAGAGCTGCCGGATCGCGCGTCCCCGGCGCGGCCGCAAGCCGGCGGCGTGGAGGGCGGCCGGGCTGCTCTTCGCCCCCGGTGGCCCACCCGTGGAGAACAGCTTTGTGATGCCACCCACGCTGGAGGAGATGAGTGGCCACCTCGGCAGCACGGCCATGTGCCTTCCCGGCCCCAGCCCCAAGCACTTCTTGAGCGGAGCCAAGACCTCTTTCAGCCTGCAGGAGCTGGAGAACCAGTTCGAGGAGACCCAGAGGAAGCTCTTCAGACGAGCCCAGATGGACATGGAGAGAAACGCAGGGATCTTCGCCTTCGCCCTGGGCCACAATGAAAACCTCGCTGCCCAGCCCTTCTTCCCCCTCCCTGACCCTTGGAGCACAGGCTTCAATGGCCTGGCAGGGCTTGGCCATGTGGCTCCCATCTCAGAGGCAAGCAACTAAACCTGCACCTGGTCCCACCATGCAACTGCTCCTTTCCCAACAAGGCACCCAGGCCCCTCGGGGTCCCCACCTGCCCTTCTGCATCAGCAGGCTCACAAGAAACTCTTTGTCCCCTCACTGCCATGGGGCTTGGGGTACAGGGCTGTCCCTGGGGCAAGCAGGGGGGTGGGCAGGTGCTGCGCCTCATGGCCACTGGCACTTTAGACTCTGCAACGCACTTGGCTTTGGGGCCATTGGGCTCTCTCTGTCCCATCCAGCCACCCACCACTCACAGCTCCATCTGGGAAGGCCAGGCCACGACTGCTGCCCTCTTCAGCACTCCCAAAAATGTCACTTGCCTTAGTCCAGGGCATGGCCATCACTGTGAGATGGCTCTTCTGGGGGAAATATTCCTCATTTTCCACTCACAGAGCCCACTGGACACTGACAAGCCGTCCAGACTTGGTTTTATTATGTTACATTCCTTGGCCCTTTTGGTCAAAAGAACTTTTCTCTTTTGGATTTTTTTTTGTCTTGTTTTTGTTTGTTTGTTTGTTTTTGTTTTGGCCTTTTTTTAAAATTAATTCTCATGTCTGGCAACAATATTTATCCTACAAGGGATAAAGGGGAGGTCAAGCAGCCGTTTTGGGAGAGGGAGGATCCTGGCCATTGCCTTCCTCAGCAGTATATCAGATTTACAGGGCTAGTGAAAGCCCTGATCTGCAGCATGAGTTGGGACCCTAAAAACATAAAAAAAAAAGGAGATAAAAAATCACCCAGCTGCAAAGCTGGGTGTAAAAGGGGGATGTTACTTATTTTGGTTCTTTAGCTATTTCAAGATTTCAAAAGGAGAACCAAAGCCTATTTTGGTATTTTAACTTCAGTTGCTTGAAAAGGTGAAGGAGAAGTTTTGAAAGAATCAGAAAAGTTTCAATATTGAGCTTTTATTAAACCCTTGCTTTGTGAAAATGAACCACGTGGGAATTTTGAAATGAAAAAGTCGTTTCAAACCAAAGAGTCAGAATTCGCCGCCACTGACCATTCTGAAAAGTCTGGGACTCTGTCCTTAATTCCCTTGAATTCCTATGTGTATTTTGATGAGAAAAATTTACAAAACACTTGCATGTCCCAGAACCCGCAATGGTAATGGGAAAAAATTGGGTGTGGAAATATCCCTGCTGCTTGTCTCAAGGGATCTTTGTGGAAAAGAAGTCCTCTAAAGGTGTCTTGATGATGATATTTTCTACTTGCAAGCAAGTAGAAATGCTATTTCTTCACTGTTTGTTGGTTCAAAAGATAAGGTGGTAACATGATGGAGTGGTCCGAGCTGAAGGTTGTACATGGTGACCAACAGGTTTGGGGTGTCTCCTCAGCATCTCTGCATACTCCATCTTAGCCACTCCATCTAAGAATTCTTTTGAGGCTAAAAGAGTGGCTGGAATTGCCCTGTCAGCCTCCTTCAGCTACTCTCAAGGATAAAGGCTTTTAGTGACCGTCTGCCTCTCATGGCTCCTCTTAGATGAGCTGTGGGAGGCAGAGATGGTGGGATCCCAATTTCGGCACTGGCTGAGATGGCTTGCAGTGGGTGTCCTGGGAAGCTGGTTTTACACGAAACCAGCACTTTAAAATGTAAATGTTACAAATTGGGGCACATTTCACTCCCCCTCTTTTTACTGTTACCTTTCAACATCAGCAAAATCAAGGGAATGAGAGGACCGCGGGTTCATGAATTTTTTGGTTTGTCCATCAATGAGGTGGTGGCTGGATGAGAGTCTCTCCACCAGAGAATGGAGGGGGATACAGGAGGTCCAAGTTCTGCTCCCATGAGGGTATGAAGGACTTCTGCTCTGAGACCACACATAGCAGAATGACCCCAAGGAACTGCCCAACACTCACTTCCTCCTCCAAAACAAAATCCACAAAGACTCCACGTGCAGTGAAAGTCAACGGAGAGAAAAAAGAAGACGAAAAGAAATCTTCTCAAAACTGCATCAAACTTTTTCTTTTTAATCCATATCAACTTCCTACAACAAGCGACGTTTTGCAGATGACTGGTTCCTTCAGGTGTTTTTTGTCTACAGTTTGGAGTCATTGTAAAATATCCAAAGATACTGAGTACTGTACAATCTGCAAGGACTTGAAGCAAGGTGTTTTTTCTGTCTCGGATTGTTTGTTAGGTTGGTTGGGTTCTTTTTTTTTTTCCTATTTGTCTAAGTGGGGATAAACCTTTGCAATTTTTCTATTTATAACTATTTTTATGTGATTGCTTTATGTACAAAACAATGGAAAAAATCAAAAGAAAAAAGTAGAGAGAAACACACACATACACACACACATAGACACAAATTTGCCTTAGTTACTCACGGGACAATCACCCTTAACTTTAATTGATGCTAAAAAGTGGATGGGAAAAAAGAAAGAGACTAGATCCTTTTATGTGTTTATTAAACTGTATTAATTGATGCTTTCAAATTATTAGCAGGACTTGATTCTCTTGCCTGTGGCTGTTGTGAGAAGACAAAGTTGCAGTTGCTGACTCATGTGGCAGGAGCTTTTCGGATGTTTGCCTGGCACACAAATCTGTGCTTTCCAAAGTCACCTTTTGGGAAGCCAGAATAATCATTTGTGAGTTATGCATCAAACTCATACAGGCTCCAACCCCAGGGGCTGTTGGCGTTGTGAGGCTGATGATGATTATGGAGTTAAGGTTGATTTTCCCGCGTGGGCGCTGGGTTGGGTAGGGTTGGAGGGATTTGAGTGCTGCCAGTGATTGTGTTTTGGGGTGGAGAGGAAGGTTTAGAGAAAACCCTATTTCTTCCCGTTTTGATGTTGTGTGGTGAGTCCAGGCCACAGGTATCCACATGGGAGCCCAGCTAAGCATGGAGGTGCCTTCCCAGGGCTCTGCTCACTTTTCCCAACCAGGATGGGTGTAACAGATATCCCATGTATATTGAGACACCTACGTGTTGACACTTTAATTTTGGGTGTTCAAACCTGCAACGTGATTTCCAGCCTTCCTCTGGAGCTGTCGTGGCTCTGGAGGGAGTCAGGTAGTGATGGAGGGTGATTCACCCCACCTACACTGGACCTCCCAAGGGTGAGATGAGTCACCTTTGACAGCACCTGTCTCTGCTACCTACCAGGGTGCTTTCCTTTCCCATAGCTCAGTGAGATAAGGTTAAGGACGAGGAGGGATGTTCCCATCACCACAGCACCCTCCTCTCTGCTCAGCTGTTGGCAAAGTCCCTGGAAAAACCTTTCCCAGGAGGATGGGCTGCTGGTACAGCTCAGAGACCCAGGTCAGTCAGCTTCATTTCTCCCCAGTCTGTTTTAACTGGGAGTGCAATTGGTAAATAAGGGTCCAAGTTCATTCTCCCAAGCCTGGGGACCAGGGATTCAGGCTCAACGGTTGTGCACCTGCTGCCATCCCAGTGAAACATCCCAAGTTCTTACAGCCACATTTTCCTTCCTTCACACTCCTGAGAAGGACTCCACAGAATCAGGTGCTTAGGCAGAGGTCCAGACCTTCAGTCAGGGTCCAAAAATGTGTCTTGAGAAGATGGAAATAATCAATCCCCCTCCCAGGGCAGACAGGCGGTCATTGAGCATCTCATTTGTGATTGGAGATTGCAGGACCACAGCAGGGTCAGCCCATAAACAGTGTGTTTCTGAGCATAAAAAAAAAATACAAAATTAAGTGAATGACTTTCAAGCTATTTAAATAACATTTTAATTTTTTTTTAATCTTACGGCTTTTAACCCCATTTTATACTCATGTTCTGGTTTGCTTATAAAGCCAAACCAGCAACAACAACAACAAAAAAGAGGTAGATTTGCAAGGGGGAGGGTGAAAAATCTGAAAATTGCTTGGAGGAGCTGTGCGTTAATCAGACACTTGGGAATCACAGAAAGAAACCAGCTTCAGTAAATGCTTGTTAGCAGCAACATATGGCCACACACTTGCTCCTGAACAGCTGCTGTTATCTGCTGGAGCATCCAGGCCGTGGAGGGGGAACCAGTGCTGGGGTGATTGCTTGCACCAGGGTTTGCTGCCAAAGGAACATCTCCTGAGTACAAGTGGCAGGGAGCTGGATGGGCAGCTCCTGTCCCTTCTCAGAACCCTTTGCTGAGCTTTGCAAAAGCCTCTTCCTGCAGTTGTGCAGAAGAAATTACATACCAAAAAAAAGGGTGTATATATACATATTTTTAATTATTTTTTTTTAAGAAAGGAAAGAGAGAGCCTGCGGTGTAGGAGAGTGAGAGGCTTTTCCCCTTGCCAGTCACCTGCAGGAAAAAAAAATAGATCCTAAAATGTTTTAGACTCAAATACGTGATTCTTAGCAGGATATCCACTGCCACCAGTGGGGCTGCAAATGCTGCCCCATCTCTGCTCTGCTCGTTCTCTGCCCGCAGCCCCCTGGGACCTGCAATGTCCCCCCATCCTTTCCTACCCATTTTGGAGAGGATTAGTACTTTATTTACAGTCTCAGTGCCCTGAAGCTGGAGGATTTTGTGGTTGCAGAGGAAAGTTTTATGATAAAGACAGTAAATAAAGCAAGACCCCAGCAACCTTGTTTTAAGAAAACATTGTGTTTGGCAGCAGGTCACCCATTGTTGGGTTTTTAGGGTCTGCCATTGCCTTTTGGTACCTCTGATAGTGTGCACCTCCTTGGTCTGCACCTGAGTTTCTTTCCAATAAAAAAGCAAAATGGGAAGAAAAGAGAAAAAAAACTTCTTGTAGAACATACACCCACTCATCCCACATAGTCCGAGCCCAAGTGAACTGAGCCCCATCACACCTCCCAGCCCCACCTTTGGGACCTCCGCCAGAAGGAGACAAAATACCTGTGGCTTGGAAATACCTATTTTTTTTCCTTGTTTTCCTGTGTTGAACTGATGTTTTACATGACTTGCACTATTTGCTGTAGGGCAGGATACTGTTAGGTTTCTTTGTTTCGGTCTCTTGTTTGGTTGCAACTTCTCTTGGCTAAGAAAACAGCAGTC
>VWZD01004554.1:4932-16789 GCA_013396695.1 Sakesphorus luctuosus | reverse complement strand
CAAGAAAAATAGTTTTATTTAATTTCCAGATTTTTCAGAACTGAATGTGTGTAGTGATTCTGATACAAAAGGTTTAAGTTCTTAATATAAAAAGGGGTAAGACTGAAGGTCCATCTAGCCTATCATTTTGTTTTTGACATGGTAGCCCAAACCAAGTATCTAGGTAACATAAGACAAAGAGGGCAATGATGTATTATTCTTCCATATATGTATCTTCTTAGACTCCATCATTTCCAGGTGGCATTTTCATGTAAGTATCAATAAGCCCAACATGGTGCTACTGTGTAATAACTTAAAGTTAATATTATTTAAATATAAAATTCAGAATACCTCTTTCCAAGAGTTTCATCTTACATTACATATTGAAATAATATCACTTGCTATGAAATCTAACATAACTTTGCCAGAAGATGCAGTCTGAGTATCAGAAGTGCATGTGCCTTCATTCTGCCCTTGAATCATATTTCAAGGAATGAGTATCAAGTGGTATCAAATAAGTACTATGCTCCTTTATTCGTTGACATCTCTGCCTCTAAAGATATTGCATGTTACAAGAATGAACATTAGATTTAAGTATGCCTGGTTTGATTTTTTTTTTTCATATGGGCTTCTGTATAGTGAGCACAGTTAACTGAGAATTGAGATAAGCATAAGTTTTTTTACTTAAAACACTAAAGAACATGATCCTGAGACTATAATTTCCAGGACACAAGCACATTGAACATGTCATAATTCCACTGTGATGAACTATTAAAAATGAACTTACAAGGAACAAAGAAGTTGTCCTTTTAAACAGGATTAACCATGAAAACTTGCCCTTCTCTCAATTCTTACATAATAAAACTGAAGCAGTCGAAATACGAAACACTGTGTTGGCAATCTAAAGTGTAATTCAACCTTTTCTACAGATCACAAAAATGACTTGAAGTAAGATACTTGGTATTCTAGACATCCTACCTTTTATTATTTTTCTTTCTTGATATTTTTTGTTTGTTTGTTCTGTTTGCTTGTTGGGTTTGATTTTGCTGGGTTTTTTTCCTTTTTATTTTAATATTTAGATTCCAAGGCCTTCAGGAGAGGTCAATCCCTCAGCAGGTAGCTCCTTTATTCTGATTTTAGCCATGTAAAGGCTAGGTATCTAGTGTTCAACTCTGATGAGAAATAACAGAGAGAGAGAGAGAGAGAGAGATGTCTTTAATAATCAGGGTTAAATCTAAGTAACTAAACTTTAAATGGCTGAAATTACATGTAGTGAATTCCAACCTTAAGAGTTTAATGTAGTGCCAAACATATTTTAATATTTATAGATAGCTCAAAGCTACTGAGATACAGTTAATAAGAATAGAATAGTAAAATCTGGGCTGCTTAAGGTAGGAACCATAGGATTCTAACACTCTTTTGCCTATGCTTGACTTTGAATTTTTTTAGCAGGTACAAGTTTGTCCTCAATCCCTTGCTGGTAAGGCGTTTAGTGCTACTTTATATGTCATCATTCGTATGAGCACAGACAATCAGGAAACTAAAGATCCCACTGTACACTTCATTAGCCTAGTTCCTGTTGTCATGGCTTCATTCCAGCTTCGGTGAATAGGTTCTGTTTACCTATATTTCCTGGGGTTTCTGCTGGGTGTGTTATTTTTCCAGACTCTGCTTCAATTTGTTAAGCAATGTTTATGTGTTTTTCAGTCCTTACTGCATTTCAGTGGTAGGTGAAGTGAACTTTAATAACACCTACAATTCTCACAGGATGAACAAAAAAGTCCTATACAATACCTGGAGTTCCAGTGGTGAGAGAGGCTACAAAAGTGAAGAGCAAATATCATTAACTCATCCTTAGTCTTTGTTAGTGTTCACTTACTTAAAGTATGTGTCACATGATAAATATTTTCCCTCTAATAAAGTACCATGATATAATGTAAAGGACTAATGAAGTAAGCAATTAAAAAAATATAAAAAGACAATATAAACCACTTCTGATGTAATATACAAGAAATGCAACACTATGGAGTTCTTTAAAAGATCATGTCATAAGCCATGACTAGTGTTGAGATTTGTGATGGCTGCATCCAGCTTACTCTGAACTTTAGGGGACTAATGGCAACATGGTAGCCAAGGGCTGTCTGGGGACAGTGACACAGCCATGTTATTGGCATGCAAATATGACTATAAGTCAATCATTACTCTATAAATAGTGGACAGCTCAGGGCCCACTGAGCTCTCCTGCACAGACATAGGCTGCACACCATGATCTCCTCTTGAGTATGGGTGCCTGTCAATGTTACTCCTCGAGGTTGAGAGATTTCTTTTCACAACAGATTCCAGTAAGTGATTAATAGCATGCCGAACTTTAAAATCTTAGTTATGTAAAGAATTGATTGTGCACATATAATCCTTAATGCCATCACTACTTCCCTGAGCAGCCTGTTCCAGTGCCCAACCACACTCTGAGAGAAAATCTTTTTCTAATATCCAACCTAAACCTCCCCTGACACAACTTCAGGCCATTCCCTCAGGTCTTTTACTGATCACCACAGAGATCAATGCCTGCCCCTCCTCTTCCCCTCACAAGGAAGTTGTAACTGCCGTGAGGTATCCCCTCAGTCTCCTCTTCTCCAGGCTGAACAGACCAAGTGATCTCAGCCAGTCCTCATATGGCTTCTCCTCAAGGCCTTTAACCAACTTCATTGCCCTCCTTTGGACTTGAATAATCTCAGAATCTAAGGCCAGAGGGACTCTTAAACGGTCTAGTCTAATCACAAGGCAATGTATTTCACCCAGTGTCACATATTAACAGCAATATTTGTTTAGAGTCTAAATTCCTAAATTGTTTGACAGTAAACCACAGGAGCCTTAGACTCTATTTGCTTTTAAGGGATAAATGATTTGCGGTTTTGGACTGCTGTAATAAATAACCTGTTACATTTCTGTTAGAATGTTAAAATGAGAACACTAGCATATGCACAATTTCCCCCTCTGCTTGGATACTAAGCACCACCTAAAGCTAAGAAAATATTCTACATTATCCTGCAATCTTTTATTTTCCTCTCAAAACCTCAACGTCTTTTCTGAATCGGCAGTTAAAGATTCAAGATATCTGTAGCCTGAACCTTGTACATCATATCCAAGATGCCAGATACAGAAAAGTTATTGAGCTCATACCATCCTCTCTGGCCATGTCCTGACCCCACATTCTCAAGCAAATGCACGTAAGTGCTTTCATCATCAGTTTTCTTTCCCTCTTGTATCCCACACACAGCTACCTCTCTTTCTGATTCCTCAGGTGTGGCAAGGGACTATGAAACACTTCTTCCTATCTGGAGAGTTGGGATGAGAGTCTAGGAGTCCATGTCAGGAACCCAACAGTACAAATATAGACCAAACTGATTTTACTTTGACATTAAGTGCTTACTATAATCAGATAGAATCACCTTCAGGGGAAATGCAAAACATAATTCCAAATTTTTAGTTTGTTAAAAGACAAATAATGAAGACTTAAAGAGCACAGGAATCACTAGCTAGGAAACTGGAGAAACAGTCACTGTCTTTTTGCAAAAATTAGAAAAGAAATAGTTTCTTTTGTATGTGTGTGACATTTCTAGTGACACAGGGTGACACATTATCTGAAAAGATATTGAATCCTCTGAAACTGTTCTGAGAACACTGACATTGGCTGCAAAGACTTAGTTTAAAATAAAAATAAATCCCAGTAGTACAAGAATGACATTTAGCTTAATTTACTTTAATCTCGTCATTCAAAGAAAAATAATGAAACATATGAAACTGAATAATCTTATTACTGTGTCGTGTAAAGTATGTCATCTACATAAATTACATTTGAAATCTGTGTTTCAGGTAAGATGCTAACCACATCCAGTGTATGTGTGTTCCTGAACGTATCAAAAGATCTTATTTCATATAGAGGTGATGTTATGGGGTTTACAGTACAGGACTTGGTCCTTTCTACTAAATGTACTATAGATGATGCTGAGGGCTTTAATGTTTCAGAGAAAACTTTACAGTCAGACACACTTGGTGAATTTCTCTATGTGAGTCTTTTCCTCTGGGCCCAAAGACCTCAAGCTAGAGTAGGACCTAAAGTCAGATGTTGCCTGCCTTACCTTTGTCCCTTCCTCCAGGCACAGATGAATGACATATGATCAAGATAGGTAATTTTAAGCTGGAAAAACTTCTGTGAATGAGCTATGGGGGAACCCAGGTGACTGTTACAAAATTCTAAAGTTATATGAAATCAATCTCACACAGGCTATCGGTAAAGTGCAATCAGCTGTTTTAGATCTTTTTTGCACCTCCCTCCACAGACACTAAGTTACACCCCAAAAATCCTTTCCCACACTGATGACATAATGAGATACAATTTACAATTATATGTAATAAGTGAAGAAAAATTGATATTGTGTTTTATGAGTGTTCTTAAGCTTCTTCCATTTTTTTTAAGTAGTTCTAAGCTTTTTTGAATTTTTTTTAAGTAGCTTGAGAAGACAGCAAAACAAACCAGAGGTGTACATAGCCCAGTGCCTCACTTTCCCCTATATCACCCTACATATTCAAATATGAGAGAAATTCAGGAATTACTCTACTTTTCTTCTCTCACTTATCCACACATTAATTTCTGAATTTTAAAATCTCTTCATTATTTGTTCTCTCTCTCCTTTCTCTTCACCTGGCTCTTTAGTTGTGCAGGTCCTTAAAGAATGATAGCTGGATTCTTTTTCTCTCTCTCTTTCACTTATACTTCCTTTGCCAGTGCAAGAACACTGTGGCACTAGATGAATTAACTATCTCCATATTTTCCAGCATATTAATCCTAAATGTAAACTAAGCATACTCTGGTGCAAAGTGCCTTAAAATATAATGCTCCTCTCATAACTTTACAGTTGTAAGTATGGGAGAACCTGGTGGGAATTTACACTCTAACTGGCTAAATTGTGACTTCTCTGAGCAAATAAAGAAGTCTCTTTTATAGACTCTCTCTTGAGACTGTGTCAGCACTTATTTCCTTCTTTTTCTGTGAATATTATATTCTTTGAAATCACAGTCCTACCTTGCTTTTTTTTGCATAGTGATGCTGAAGTAACATGGCTTCTTTTAGGGTGCAGCTAATATTTTAAAGTTCTGAAAGTACTTATAACACCATAATACATATGACTATAATAGTGCATAAGCTACATAAGTAATGTATGAACATATGAATACTAACAGTGCATAAGTACATAAGTAACATGGAGAAACATACTGATAGTTCTAAGAATACAAAAATTTCACATATACACCTCAAACCAAAGAGATAAATTACATAAATTGCATATATTTAATTTATGACAATTATTTGAATGGGCACATATTATTTCTGCCATGCAGATTCCTGAAAAAAAAAAACCTAAACAACAAAAGGATAATGTTCAAACATCAAATCCGCCTTATTTGTTTCACCACAGTCTATGTCATTTGTGGGCTATGCCAGGAACTAGGTCAACAAAAAAATTGTATTACATCCTCTTTTACTGTCTTTAGACTCTTTTTGAGTTCTCTCATGAACAGTTTTAGAATTTTGTTTCAAACTTTCACATATGATTGCATGGGTTCTGTGTTGGTTGTTTTTTCTTGTTGTTTTTCTTTCTGGTTGACCACAGCATGGAAAACATCATTCTTTTCTTCTGAGTGATGAAGAGACTAAAGACATACAATCCTACTTATTAAAAATTTTCTTATGTCTTCAGTCTCTTCTTCATTCAAAAGAAAAGAAGTTCCTGGTATTTTCCTTATCATGTATTTCTGCAAGGACTCAAAGTACCACCAGCTTTGGAAAATGCTTCATACCAGTTTTTCTCAGCTTATATAAAAACAATATGGTGCTGAGTCTGAGAGTTTGTTGAACCTCAGATTTTGTTACACTACTATCTAGAAATATTTTTCAAAGACAAATATGAACACTAGAGAATTAACTTCTTGCTCTTTAATACATGTCTTACAGAATTTATCTATGAAGCGATAATTCAAATTTGATTTAGTATAGGATTTATTCTTGAAAAATGAGCATTTTTTAAGGTTACAGAATCACAGAAGGAAATATCCAAAAATGAATAAAATGACTACATGAATAAAAACTGTGTAACAAAGGTAATGATTAGTAAAGGTAATGATAACAAAAGCAATGATAATACTGCTAGGAGAAAAATAGACTGGAGTTTTTAATGAATTGTAGGAATAGGTTCTTTTATTAGAAGAAAAATACAGGTAAAAATAGACTGTGCCATTTCAGATAACAAGAATACTTCTTACATTAAAAAGCAGATTCATTTGGGGATTTATTTTAAACAAATAGGATCGATAAGAGAACACCAAATGGCCTAAGTAATTTTAAAAATGCCATAAAGAATTGTTTCCAAAAGGTCAGCCAAAAGCTCCCATTTTACCATACTCATGTAAGATGCCTTCATTCTTTGAAATCAGACACGAAACCAAGCACTTTAAATGGAAACACAAATTTTGTCCTCATTTTGACTATACTAAACCACAGAACAATAATTACTTCGACTTTCTTTTCAACTTTTGTAAATTTTTCAGATAGCACTATATGGATAAAATTTCACAGTCAACATAGAAGTTTCTTCTCCTTACAATGAAGCGTATTTCAGGAATACATTAGAGAAGAACCCAAGCAGTTAAGAATAATTTGAAAGTTCATAACTGGGGATAAACTGATTTGTAATATATTGAATTTTTTTTCTTTCTACTTCTGTCTGCTCTAGAATATTTGATATAGGCAGGTTTCTGTTCTCCTCATTATCTGAACCTGGTCAAAGTCTGATGAGTAGCTTGCTGAGGCTATAAACAGGAAGATCAGTTGAATGTCCAGCCAGTCAAAGAACTGAATACTGTAAATGTCAATGTAGAAGTACACTGTTATAATTCATAGAATATATGAGCCAATAAAATCCTACCATTCTAACTACAAATTACTCTAGAGAACTTAATCCCCAGAGACAGACTTAAGCGGAAAGAAAGACTAAGAACAAACATTTTACTTCCCTAAAATAACATGGTGGTGAGACGATGCTGGGCCTGGGCCTCTTGTCTCTCCTGGGACTGCACGGTGTGTCCTTCTGGGACCACAGCCATGAAGGAACTGACCAAGCCACTCCCACACTGGCTCCTACACTTTGAGATGATGTCAGAATATGATGTGGAATATTACTGGCCAGTAATCAGCTGTCAGCTAGACCAGCCCAGCTCAAGTCAGCTGATAGTCTCAGGCCTAGTTTGAAATCTAAAGCCTAACTTTAGGCCTACCTAGCTAAACCCATAACAACATTGCATACTTTTAGGGTAAAAACAATTGCACACAGCTAAGGTATAGTTATTGCAACTGTTACGTCCTCATTAGATCACTTTTTGTCTTAAGAACATACAAGCCAAAAAGGCTTGCCAGGTTCTGCAGTCAGCATTATTAAACTGATAGAAAGCTTGTGTCTGCAACCAGTAACAGCAACACATGAACACAGGTCTGCAGAAATCTGAGCAGACTCAATGACAGATTTCTCTGCTGTGTCTAAACTAAATGAGCTTTTCAAAGACAGCACAGTCAGAATTGAAAATTTCTGTATAGGATTTACATGGATGTAGTAGTATTTAACTGACTTTGTACCAGTATGTTTTCTAATGAAATTGTTCAGTGTCTAGGATGTAAAACTGCAAGAGTTCACAAGTGTATAACAGTAACTAAAATAATGTCTTTAAAATTTATAAAGTATCTCTGAATATATTCATGGTACACATGAAAACCTGTTTCTTATCTAACACTTCAAGATCACAACTGATCTTTCCTATGAATCTTGATGACTTTCCTTCATTTAAAGGCTTTAGGAAACTTCATACCAAGGCACAGGTTGTTTACAGTCAAACTGACTTTACTGCCTCAGACTATAATGGCATAGTGCTTTTTAGATAGATATTAAAAGTTTTAATAGTGATGAACCATTATTTTAGGAGCTCTGCTTCTAATGGTTATCTCTTAAATTTGCTCATTGCTGCTGTCTATTCCTTGAGAGAGTCTGCAGAATTATCTCCCAATTACTTTAACAGCTTCTCAGTGTGCTCCCTTTTTTTCCCCCCCCCTGGGAATATTCAGTTATTTCTCTCTAGTCCCTCCATCAGAAATTTTCTTCCAGAGCCATCAAGAACAACTTTCCCAGTACACGAAAACCACTACTGTCTTTATTTATGTATACTGTATTTTCTATCTTCAGATATTTTATCACCTTTGAACTGCAACCTGTCACACATAAATGTGTGTGTTTGTACCAACATTTCTATGCANCACTTTTCAATAAATTTTAACTCAATCATTGTTACAGTTTTCAATTTCCCATTTTCTTTCCAGCAGGTCTGGACTCTTTTATTTTTTTTCCCAGAGTTTTCATTGTACCCTCAGCAATTTCTAAAGCTTGACTTAATGTAAAAGCAAATGGAGTGCTAATTCATTGGTGGACCTTTTCTATGATTCTGGTTCTTTCATTCCAATCACAATTTCACTGACTTTATTATAATGGAATCTTCTAAACTACTCTAACTACATGTGTGNTTTTTTGCTGTGAGTTAGACTAACCTAGGCAGTTTGGTTCTTAACTTTAAGTAAACCTCAGCTACTGACAGGCTGAGTTTATAGTCCTATGAAGCTTTTATCTGCGCACCAGTTTATTCCAAGACTTTCTAACTTGGTCTTTAGATGGAATTCTTGAACAGTGTTGTGTGTTTTTGTTTTGCTCAAAATGTATGCATTTTCTTTTTTCTACTGCTCTTGGTGCCAGGTTTTGCCAAATAGTATTATTCTTTTGCACTATCAGTTTTCAAATGTTGGNGGTATTTTCACACTTATACCTTTGCACTGCAACTTTCCTTGAGAACGCAATGCTATAGCAGAAATTTTATTATTACATCATTAAAGAAAAGCTGTATTGTCTCCATTCTCCTGAAGTCTAGGATATCTGTATAGGCATTAAATCTTTTCTTTAATATATTTTTCATAGGATTCTGCCAGTCAGTAAATCATTATCAGATCTCTAAGAATTTTTTCTTTCTTCAGTCTTGGTTCTTTGCCTCTCTGTCTTTGCTTGTTCAAATCCTTTATTTTCCCTAGGTGTACTTTTTCTATGACATAGTTCTTTAGCCCACAGGCTCATCAGAATATTTGAAACCATGTGGGTGGGCATTTTTCTTTATTATTACTATTATAAACTTGTTTGAAGCACGTGAGTCAGAGCTGTCATTTTTCTCTGAATTGCTGCTGGAATACTTTAAGGGCTGGAATCATACCAGCTGCTACAGACACCTAAAAAAAGTAGTAGTTTCTCTTCATTATGTGTAGAATCAATTTAGTTCAGATGGATTTTTCATCTGTGATAGGTTGGTTTTCTCAGCTCAGAGAAGAAATCTATTCTAATATTTCAGTTTTTATAATAGAAGTTACATTGTCAACAATTATTCAAATGAATATACATACTTACAGATGTTTATATATAATAGACATTAAATGATACATATATGATATATACAGATAATGTATATATATTGTTTATACAATGTCTTTGGTGAAGTCTTTACCCTCAAGCATAGAGTCTAAGAAAGGTATAATTTATCTTCCTTAACATATACCTTCCATTACAGTTATCATCTGAATTCTCAGTGAAGTAGAGTTAGACCTCTGTTTAGCTGTCCTCTGGAGTGAATATACAGTGTTTTCCCAAGTATAGCTCTGGTTTTCTTGCCTCTATTTGAAATATGTTCACTATCAGCTTTTATGGAAAGTTTGATTTCCTTATAGTGTCCATATACAACACTATTAAAGTCCTTAATATTAACCATAGTGTTATTAACTCTTCAGCAACTTGTCATCTGAAATTTTTGTGTCATAAGAGGGTAAGATAAAAGGAATAATTAGGTGTGTTGTATTATCTATTTACATAGTAGGAGCTCACTATTCTGTTATTTCTACTGCTAATAATGTTAAGAATTGGTGCAAAATTATTTTTCAATGAAGTTTGTATTCTAGAGATCAATTCTTTACATAAATAATTTTGAAAAGCATAATTGTTCTAACAGTATAGGCTTCTACTTGATTTTTTTAAAAAATTGAGTGAGTAAACACAGTTGCAGTCTTTCAAAAGAGGAATTGACTTAAATAAAAGTCTAAGTATCATTGTTTTTTAACAAGACAATATAAAAAATCTGAACTCTCTATTTCTATTTTCTAAAAAGTTAAACATAAATGTGGATTGGGGTTTTTGTGTAGTGGAGAAGTTTAATTAACTTAACAGTAGTTGCCCAAGGTTCCTAAGAATATGTACTTGAATAAAACCAGTTCACTTCCAATGAAGAACCTAAAAGATTATGCAAGATGTAGAGGTGTGTGTTTTTGAGGTACTGATTTCACTTGAAGTTTAGTTCATGACACCTCAGAGAGAGTAATGTTTACGGGAATAATGCTGGAAAATCAATTACAGGAGTAAAAACCAATTTTAAAAAATACCAACACTATGGGATTAGATTTTGTTAAAAAACACCCTACAAACAAATAAACAAACAAACAAACAAAGCTAACAAGAAAATACGTTCCAGGGACACAGATACATGCATTAATTACAAACCCATGTTCATACATTGAAAAGTTTGGACAGAAAATAGGAAAGGTTTAGAAAAGTAGAAAAAAAAAGTCTTATACTCCTTTCCTGAAAGTTTTGTATCTGACATTGAAGTTGGCTGCATTGAGGTCCTGGTTATGAAACTGGGATCTTTTTTTAAATTATCATCTTTCCTGGAAGTTTTCAGTTGCTTGAAATAATAAAAAACTAATTGATTTACTCTATTTTGCTATGTTTGAAAGTGAAATGAATTGTCAATATAGGTATCTGTCATTTTGATTCATATTGTTTTGACACAAAGTAGATACTCATTGTATAATATTGACTGACTTTGGAAAATAACATTTTGACTTGAAGAACAAAATGAGGATATATAAGATTTTGACTACATTTTTCTAACTCATTATGAACAATCTTTCCCCTTGGAGTTATTTTTCTTAATCTTCATGGATGAACTCTTGTTGGTGTGTGTTACTGGGGACAAATTATTTTATTCTCTGTTCAGAGTTTTGTCCAGTTAGATCATCATTGCATTGTTCTTCTAGTAAGTTATTTTTCCCTTTTAATTTTAAGATTGGTCTTCCAAGGCCATATTACTAAGAAGATAATTGAATCCAGTTACATTAATATTCAGCTGTGGGGATACTAAAACATAAAAAAATCTGTTTGTTTTTTTTTCTGTTGAATAAGACAAGCACAGGGTATTGAGAAGGAGTGCCACTGACACTCCTGATAAGACAAAAAGTGATGTTTAATAGAAGAATTCTTATAATAACCTAGATATGCCCTCAGATCTTTTTTAAAAAGCTAGTTTAAAAATAATCATGTATAGCAGTTTGAATGTTTCAAATAAAAAATCATCATGGTTATATGTAATCATAGATTTTGAATGTATCTTGGGTGTACTAAATTATGTGATGAGATGATTCTTATTTCTTCAAAGCTAGAGAAAGCTTATCTATGAAAATGATATCAAAATCCTTTTAGAATGGAACTAAAAGTAAATTGCTAGTCCTGTAATAAAAATAGCAGCAAACATCGGAAAACACAAGGAGGATATCTGATCTATTACAACAGAGGGAAACAGAGAAACAACGCAAGAATTGGAATTAATCTTTCACTTAGGATGATAAACCAGCACCTTATAGATTAAATTGATGTTATTACTGTTGCTTTATAAGAGGGATTTTTTTTTTTTT
>VWZD01004553.1:128277-146193 GCA_013396695.1 Sakesphorus luctuosus | reverse complement strand
GGAACAGGGGCAGAGGCAGGAGCAGGGCCAGGGGCAGGAATAGAGGCAGGGGTAGGGGCAGGGGAGAGGCAGGAGCAGGGCAGGGGCAGGAGCACGAGCAGAAGCCCAGACAGAGCTGGGGCTGCAGGATTTAGCTCAAAGTTGATTACCAGAAGCAAGAGAAGCTCTGTAAGCTGAGCCCAAGTTATGCAACCACCGAATTGCAGGTCAGGCTTTGCCTCTTGCAGTTGGCATTTCCTTAACAGTCAAGCATGAGCCTGCAGAGGTCTGAGCTCTGTGGCCTGGGAGATTTGGGGGACCTGTGGGAATTCTCAGCATCACAGGGGCTCTTTCAGCTTCCAACACTTCCCCTGAAATCCCAGCCCAGAGCCCTCCCAGGGGTGCAAACACAGCCAGGGCAGGGCTGGGGCTTCAGAGAGAGCCTGAGCTTCTCTTCTCACACCACTGGGATCTGAACAGGTTATTCTTCTGGAAAATATGCAGGAGAGGCCAATCCACAGGAGGAAAAGCACCACCTCACTAGAAAATAATGTGCCAGATGCTCCAGTTCAAATATTCACCATCTTTTTGCTTTCTCAGTTCAGTTCTGTGCATCTCCTGATCATTCAGAGTCACTAATTCCATGTATTCAGTGATGGGCTTTCTTAAAATCGTCCAGGGGATTGATATGAGCACATTCTGGCCAGAAAAGCCCCCAGTGATTATGCAAAGACACAGCATTTTTGTGTTTCAATACGGAGCGGAGAATTACTTCTATTTATAGAGAAAACAGCTCACCATTCCCAAACAGTGTTTTGCAAATTTACATTCCCATGGTGTCTCCTTCCCTGCCAGCATTTCACATGTACACAGCAGGATAATTTAGAAACCCAGTGACCCTCCACATTCGAGTTTGCTTTGCCATGGCTTTGCCCTCTCCTTCCAAGAGCAGGAATTTCCTGGCAGCGCCTGCAGAGCTGAGCCAGCAATGAGCTCTCAGGAGTTTTTGCACAGAATCCTCCTTTCCAGGCTCAGCTTTTCTCCAGCTCGCTCTTCTTTCCATTTGTTTTTTCTCAACCATTTCCAGCAGCCCTTCCTCTCCCAGCAGCTACATTAACAATTAATAAGAGAGCAGCAGTAAGGAGAAAAATTGACGATAAATTTGCTTTAATTGGACAGGAATGTTGCCAGGGATCCTCCTGACTGTTTGCCATCCTTCCTCAGCGATTCTCCCCCCAGTTTGAGGGCAGCCCTTTGTCCACTGAGCTCCAGGATGCCCATCTTGACTCCATCAAGGCTTTTGGTGTCACCTACACATTGGATCAAAGCTGAAGCACCTGCCAGAGCCTGGGAGCAGAGCTGAGGCCAGAGGAGGGGGTTATTAGTGGGAATGCAACAAAGCACCTGGAAACCTTGAAAGGAGCCAGGCTGGGCTGCAGTCACTGCAGCAGGACGTGCCACCAGGTGGGAAGGGGCAGAGGGTCCATCATCCTGGCAGCAGGAGCAGAAGCAGCAGCAGCAGCAGCAGCAGAGCTTTGGCCTGGCAGCAAAGCCTGGTGGGTGCTCCTGAGTGGGGCAGAGTGTCCTGGCTCCCCACCAGCCCCAACACACACGGCACTGGCACCTGGCAGGGCCTCAGGGCATGGTTTGGAGCAGGGGGCTCCATCTCCCAGGCACTCAGCAATAGGACAAGGGGGCACGGGGGGCTCAAGCTCTGCCAGGGGAAATTGAAGTTGGAGAGCAGAAAAAAATCCTTTGCAGAGAGAGTGCTGAGGGATTGGAATGGGCTGCCCAGAGAGGGGGTGGATTCCCCATCCCTGGAGGTTTTTCAGCTGAGCTTGGCCGTGGCACTGAGTGCCATGATCTGGTAAAGGGACTGGAGTTGGATCAAGGGTTGTACTTGATGATCTTGGAGGTCTTTTCCAACCCAATCCATTCTATGATTCTGTGATTCTGTGATCCTCACCCTTGGTGTGCCCCTTGGCACTCTGGCATGGTGTGTGCAGCCTTGTTCCAGGCAGGACTGGGGGGTAAATGTGGCAGAGCAATTAATGGCGGCACAAAACCTCATCTCATGTCATCACAGAATTACAGAACAGTTTGGGTGGGAAAGGACCTTAAAGATCCATCAGTCCCACCCCCTGCCATGGGCAGGGACACCTCCCACCAGCCCAGGCTGATCAGAGATCCATCCAACCTGGCCTTAAACACTGCCAGGAGCAGCCACAGCTTCTCTGGGCAACCTGTGCCAGAGTTTCACCATGCTCACAGCCAAGAATTCCTTCCCAATATCCCACCTAACCCTGCCCTCTGGCAGTGGGAAGCAATTCATAGAATCATAGAATTGATGGGGATGGAAAAGACCTCCAAGATCATCAAGTCCAACCCTTGGTCCAACTCCAGTCCCTTTACCAGATCATGGCACTCAGTGACACAGCCAATCTCAGTTCCCCTTGTCCTGTCCCTCCATCCCTTGCCCCAGATCCCTCTCCATCTCTCCTGGAGCTCCTTCAGGTCCTGGGAGGCTGCACTTCAGTGACACCAAAGCCTTCTCTTCTCTAGGCTGAACAATCCCAATTTTCCCAGCCTTTCCCCACAAAACCCCACAGTGGATATTGAGCTCTGAACCTCCACTGCCAAAACCTGAGCTCCCAACCACTTGGGTTACAGAAAAACCCCACGTGTGGGATGTGAGCACAGGCAGTGACAGCAGGAGCTTTGCTGGGGACACCAATCTGTGCTGTCAGAACATGAGCCCTTCAAAGATCCTCTATGTTCATGTGTGGGACTGCACAGAGCAGGTTTGCTCTCCTGGAAGGGCAGCCCAGGGTCTGCCCCTTCATGTCTGGCCCTTCTTTCTTCACTCACTTTCAAGATGCCATCTGTGAAGTGGGAGCAATTAGGAGTAATTAGTGAGAGAGGGTGGTTGTGGTCACCCAGCCCCTCATTAGCACGTATTCTTGGTGGGAAGGCAGCTGAGCAGCTTCTAGAAAATCACAGAATAGATTGGGTTGGAAAAGACCTCTGAGATCAGCAAGTACAACCCTTGATTCAACCCCACTGTGATCACCAGCCCAGGGCACTCCGTGCCCTGGGCTGGTGATCACAGTAGGGTTGGATCAAGACATGGTGGATTCTCACTCAGTGCCACATCCATAGAATCACAGAATGGATTGGGTTGGAAAAGCCCTCCGAGATCATCAAGTCCAACCCTTGGGCCAACTCCACTCCCTTTACCAGATCATGGCACTCAGTGCCACGGCCAAGCTCAGCTGAAAAACCTCCAGGGATGGGGAATCCACCCCCTCTCTGGGCAGCCCATTCCAATGCCTGAGCACTCTCTCTGCAAAGAAGTTTTTTCTCATCTCCAACTTCAATTTCCCCTGGCAGAGCTTCACCCATCCCCTGCCTGAATCGTTGTCACGTCTTTCAGGTTGTTGGCATCAAAGAAAGGGGATAATTGTGCCTCTGGAAAGAAGGAGCTCAGCCCTGAGCAGGTCCATGGGAAATGCATGGCCAAGGTGTGGATGCCAAGTGAGTTGTTTGGATCATTCTTCACCAACTCCATTTTACAGCCTCTTGTCACAAAATGACCTTTCCCTTCAGTAGAACAGACAAAGGCAGAGCAAGAATTACAACTCCCCCAGTGCAATCCCTGCAGTGGGCAAAGAGAGGCAAACCAAGAAACATTTCTTGGAAATCCCTTGTTTTCCTGATCCCCATAATTGCCCATTGCAGAACTGCTGGGTTTTTCTTTCTAGTTAGGCATTTTCCCTGGGTTATAAATACATTATAAAAGTCCCAGATCATAAAGTTTACAAGTTCTAGGAGGGCTGTCTCGCTGGATAATTACCCTGGCTTTGCTCTCAGTCATTCCTGTCTTCAGCTGTTATTCTGCAGGATCAGATGGGCAGCAGGACCAGCCAGAAAAATAAAAATCAAAGCAAGAAAAAAGGAGCTATCCTGGTATTTGGTGGCTCAACTCCACATCAGGACTGCTGGGATCAGGCAGGAGAGCTGGAATTGTGTGGGACTTGGGGCAGAGTGAAACCCCCCTGGTTTTTACATCCATATACCCCAAACCACAGCAGTGCAACTTTCCTATCCCCAGCTTGAAACCTCAGAGACTTTGTAGCCCAAAATAGGACAATTGACAAATAGGGACTCCAAGAAGGAGCTGCTGGGGAAAGACTGGCCAGAAAAACTGAGATATTTCCAAACAGAGAGACATGTAAAAGCTTTGTTGCTGAAGATAAGGATAATATTTGCTGTGGCCCCACCAGTTGTGTCACTCAACACTCTCTCCTTTATCACAGTTGGTTTAGTGGTGTTGAGCCAGGGTCAAAATGAGGTCAAAGAGTCCCAATTCTGCTTTCCAGACAAGGCTGTTTTCCCAATGCAACAGAGACTTCACTGAATGTGTCTTTCTGCAGACAGAGGCATCAGTAGATGGAGAATTTGCTGTTCCCTCCTCAGTTTTTCATCACAGAATCCCAGACTGGGTGAGGCTGGAAGGACCACAGTGCCCATCTGGTCCCACCTGGGCCATCCCAGAGCACCTGGCACAGGGTTGTGTCCAGATGGGTCTGGAATATCTCAGTGAGGAGACTCCACCCCCTCTCTGGTCTCTGCTCAGTGCTGGGTCATGCATAGCAAAGAAGTTCCTCCTCCTGTCCAGGTGGCACTCCCTGGGCATCAGTTCCTGCCTGTTCCTCCTGTGCCATTGCTGGGCCCCCGAGCAGAGCCTGGTCCTGCTCTGCCCCCTCCCTGAGGCACTGCCAGCCATGGGGAGGTGCCCTCAGTGTCCCTGCTCTGCCCCCTCCTGCAGGCACTGCCAGCCATGGGGAGGTGCCCTCAGTGTCCCTGCTCTGCCCCCTCCTGCAGGCAATGCCAGATATGGAGAGATGCCCTCAGTGCCCCTCTGGAGGCTCAACAAGCCCTCATCATCTTGCTAATAATTTATAAAATTTAATAATTTATGAAATAAATCAAATTCCACCTCCTAATGGGAATCCCCTTGGAAATTTGGTAAAAGTATAGCAGGCAGAGCTTTACAATCAGGATCTCTGAGCCACTCTGGCCATGAGGATGCCACCAGCCCTGGCCCTAAGAAATTGTCCCAGGCTGGGTGTAAGGGTACCCTTTGGTTCAGTATATTATGGGCTGCATTTGTAGGAACACAAGGTTGAACAGAGCCATAAGAGACCTCCACAGTCCCATTTGTTTAACATCTTTATTGATGACTTAGATGAGGGGATTGAGTCCATCAGCAGCAAATTTGCTGCTGACACCAAGTTGGGAGGGAGTGTCGACCTGCTGGAAGGCAGGAGGGCTCTGCAGAGNGTTGGACTCAGTGATCTCAGAGGTCTCTTCCAACCCAACTGAGAAGAGAAGAGCAACAAGGCTGGAGAAGGGAGTGGAGCACAAGTGCTGTGGGGAGAGGCTGAGGGAGCTGGGGGTGTTTGTGCTGGAGAAGAGGAGGCTGAGAGGTGACCTCAGCACTGTCTGGAAGTGCCACATCAGGGAAGTTGTGGCCAGCTGGGGGTTGGTCTCTTCTCCCAGGCACTCAGCAATAGGACAAGGGGGCACGGGGGGCTCAAGCTCTGCCAGGGGAAATGGAAGTTGGAGAGCAGAAAAAACTTCTTTGCAGAGAGAGTGCTGAGGGATTGGAATGGGCTGCCCAGAGAGGGGGTGGATTCCCCATCCCTGGAGGTTTTTCAGCTGAGCTTGGCCGTGGCACTGAGTGCCATGATGTGGTAAAGGGACTGGAGTTGGCCCAAGGGTTGGGCTTGATGATCTCAGAGGTCTCTTCCAACCCAACTGATTCTGTGATTCTATGATTAACCACCCAAATGAGCATGAAATCAAAGCCAAGCTCAGCCTGCCAGAGCCTGATGCAGAATCTATTAAACCAAAGAGGAACCCTTAATTAAGCACAGTGGATGGGGAGGCTGAGCCTGCAAGTCCACCCAGCAATGAACAGAGCAAGGGCTTAATTTTATGGCTGGATTTAAAGCTGCATCCTCAGTGGGACATCAGCACGTGTTGGATGGCTCTGCAGCAGATAAGTTGTTGCAAGCACAGGCTTAAGTCCTCTGCTAAACTGTGCCTTGGAATGATGTTTCTGGGAGGGGGAAAGAAGGATGTTGGTGCTGCAGAAAGAAGGATGTTGGTGGAGCAGGAGCCTTCTGATGTCTCGGTGTCCTCCAAAGGCACCCCATGGTGGAGAGGTTCTATTAGGGTTGACATAGTAGGGCTCTTAAGGGGCTGAAGAAGTTCAGGTTTGGTCTTAATGAGACCTTTTAAATGGAAACCAAACGCTTACTTTCCCATTTGATGTCACAGAAGGGCTTGGAGGTTGGAAAGAGCCGTGAATCATCATTTCAGAGCTGCAGAGCAGGATTTCATCCTTCCCAGCTGAAGGTTTAGGGCTCTCCAGTGGAAGGAGACGCTGCTATTTTTATTTATGCTTTAAAATAATAGCGAGGCTTTGGGGAAATGAAGCCGTTTTTCAACCACACAACGTTTGCAGCTCTTTGCAAATGTGCAGCTTCCACAAATCAATTCTGCAGCACAAAAAGATCCAATTTTTTGGATCCATGTTTGAATAACTTTATCCCCAAAGATCTGGGACCTGCACCTTCAGCACCTTTACCACGTTTTGGGGCTGGAAGGTTCTTAAGGTCATGGAAGTTTATTTGTTAGTAGTTTTGGCTTTGAATCCTTGTCCTTCCTGGCTGCTTGGGAATGAGGATTGGCACAGAGTCCATCCAATGAGATGGATGGGCTAATAATGGGCTAATTAAAGCTCCCCAAGAGCTGCAGTGGATCCCCAAGAGCAGGAACCAGAGATTGGCACCAAACTGGCAGCTTTGATGGACAAAACAGCCCCACAGCAAATATAAGAAAGGAAGATAAAGGGGCTGGAGCAGCAGGAGGGGCTGATGGAGCTGGGGGGGCTCAGCCTGGAGAAAAGGAGGCTCAGGGGGGACCTTCTGGCTCTGCAATCCCTGCCAGGAGGGGGGAGCTGGGGGGGGTCGGGCTCTGCTCCAGGGCACAGGGACAGGAGGAGAGGGCACGGCCTCAGGCTGGGCCAGGGCAGGGGCAGGGAGGATACTGGGGAGAATTCCTTCATGGAAAGGGTCTCCCAGCCCTGGCACAGCTGCCCCGGGCAGTAGTGGAGTCACCATTCCTGGAGGGGTTTAAAAGCCATGTGGATGTGGCATGTGGGGACTTGGGTTAGTGCTGGGCTTGGCAATGCTGGGGGAACAGTTGGACTCACTGATCTTAGAAGGCTTTTCCAACCTTAATGATTCTATGATTCTGTAAACTTTTTCTTCATGAAAAAAGTGATCCGGCCCTGGCACAGCTGCCCAGGAAACTTGTGGAGTCCCTGTCCCTGGAACCATTCAAAAAAGTGTGGATGTGGCACTTGGGGACACGGTTTAGGGGTGGCCTTGGCAGTGTAGGGTTGGGCTGGATGATCTCAGAGGGCTTTTACAACCTGAATAATTCTGGAATTCTAAACATGCAGGTCTTTGGGTAAACTGAATTTTGGTCTGGGAAACTGCCTTTACGTCCTCTTTAAAGGCTTTGTCCATTTTTTTTCTGTTGACAGATCATTAATTTTTCAAGGAGGACAAGCACTAAAGGACAATGATCCAGGGAGTTACTGGGGGAGATGAGCATCTTGTGGTCCTGCTGGGGGAGGTGGGCATCCTGTGGACCTGCTGGGGGAGATGGGCATCTTGTGGACCTGCTGGAGGAGATGGGCATCTTGTGGACCTGCTGGGGGAGATGGGCATCCTGTGGACCTGCTGGGGGTGATGAGCACCTTGTGGACCTGCTGGGGGAGATGGGCATCTTGTGGACCTGCTGGGTGAGATGGGCATCTTGTGGACCTGCTCTCCTTCCCCTCCTGAGCTGGTGGCACATTCTGAGAAGAACAAATTCCATGGAAGGGAAGGGCTGAGATTTGGGAAGGACCTTGGTGAGGAAGGGAGACACCAGGTTAGGGCACTGTCCCCCTTTTATCCCCACCCCAACGACCTCCAACTTCCTGGTGCCTCAAAATCCGCCTTTGGAGGTAACGAGGTGGATTCCTCAGGAGGGAAATGTAGGAAATGCTCAAATATTTAAGTGAACTGAAACCAGAAAAGGCTCCACTTTGGCTTCCACAATCCAAAAAATATATGGCAGTTCTCGAACTAAAAGACATTAAATAAATATCATGTGACATATTAACGTCTGGTCCAGCCTTAGCTGAACAACAAACACCTCATTCTCTTCACCACATGGAATCACAGAAACAAAGGAATACATTTATATTGGTCAAAATTGGGCTTAGGACTTATTTCTGCTGGGACTGGAGGGAATAGTCTCTTGCCTGGACATGGATTTGCATCCAGGGGGAAACAACCCTGTCTCTGGTAAATACCCAAACGAGTGGGGACCCTGCCAGGAGGTTTAAGTTGTTATAGGGCTTTTTTCTTTTTCTTTTTTTTTTTTTTTAACTGGTAAATAGAGACATCTTAAAGTGCTCTTACAGCTGCTTTGCAACAATTAAGAGAGAGGTTTTAAGAGACCACAGTTGCAGGATGTCAGCCTTGGCACTTTAAATGAAATTAATAAGTCTCCCAATTACAGGCGTCTTCCTGCTCGAAAAGCAAAGTGAGAGCAACTCATCATCCTGAGAGCCATTAGCAAAGACAATTAAGGCCTTCCCAGCCCTGCACATGCAGCAATCTCAGCCACACAGCCCAGCTCTGCCTTGCTCCCTCAGTGGGGCTGCAGGACAATTGGGAGCTGCCCTCCCAATTAACTTGGAATATCATGATTAATGCCCCAACAATTTTCCAGGCCCTGTGTCCTTGGAGGTGAAGGTTCTACTTCAACCTGAACTTTCTCTTCTATCACCTTAAGGGTCCAGAGCAGGGAAGTGACTTTGGGCTCACAGGGCTGGGAAATTACCTAAAATCTGGTTTTCAGTCAGTCTTTCAAATGGAGGAAAATGGAGCTTCCCTAAAATCAGAAATTTTAATTTTTTAGTCCTGTCTTTGACTTCTTGGTACCCTCCTGGAGGAGCAGCAAACAGATTAATGACTCAGATGGCATCACTGCCCACCACACATGACCTGCTGTGGGTTAAAATGTTCATTAAATACATAATTCCACCACCATGGGTTTGACAGTGACACTTCAGGAGCAAAGATGTTTTGGTCCCTGTGCTGTTCACACACATGTCAGTGAAATGAAACCGTAACTTCAAATAATAAAACACTCCCACAAGAGTTGTGGCACTATTTCTTCTTCCCAAAAGGTAAATGCATCACAAAATATACATTTTTAATCCACTCCATGTGTTTGGACAGTGTGATTCCAGCATGGTTATTGGATAGGAGCAGCTATGAAGGGGTAGGTTTTCTCTCCTGGAACACTTCAGCCTAAACCTTAAATCAGACTGACAGAGGGTCCCATGTGGGTTCTACACGGACCAGGATGGGATGCAAATGGTCCCATGCATGGCCATCTTCATGAGAGCACAGCCCATGCTCCCCACATTGCCCAGGAGACAGAGAAATGGGGTTATCCCCACTCCACCCCTCCACAAATCCCCCAGACAGACCAGCTCTGCACCAGTACAGGGTGGGCAGGACAGCACAGCTGTACTGGGCACTGCTGGGCACAGCCCTCCTGCTGCAACTGGGTGTTGCACACCAAAGCTGGTGGGATTTGCTCAACTTCTGCCAGGGCAGGGGAGAACAGAACACCTTCCTAAAGGCTTCAGTCATGTCTCAATGTGTTACAGCTCTCTGTTCACTAAATGGGTTCCATGATTTGCCCTGTTTGCTGCTGAAAAGATCTCATCTCTGACTAAAGTTCAAGAAACCTGAGCAACATTACACAAACCCCACAAACACAGCACAAGGCACAGCCCCTCGAGCTTGTGTTGTGCAAGAAACCAAACACCCACCACTGAAATCCTGTTGCAGCCCAGAACAAAATCATATTTCAGCCACAGTGTTGAGCAGGAACATGAGGCAACCCTGCCCTGGTGGCTCCTGTCACAGCAGGTTTAAGGAGTGTCTTCCCTCCCTGTACCATTCAGCAGCTCTTCTTCTATTTCCAATATTAGGAACAATAATGTTGGCAGCAGCAATTTCTTTGGGCCTCTGTTGTAAGTGGTGCCCCAACAGTGATGCCCAATTCCTTCACCAAAGGATGTTTCCTTCGCCAGGTGGGGGTTGGTCTCTTCTCTCAGGCAACCAACAGTAGGACAAGAGGGGCTTAAGCTCTGCCAGGGGAGGTTTAGGTTGGATATCAGGAAGAAATTCTTTGCAGAGAGAGTGCTCAGGCATTGGAATGGGCTGCCCAGAGACGGGGTGGATTCCCCATGCCTGGAGGTTTTTAAGGTGAGACTGGATGTGGCACTGAGTGCCATGATCTGGTGATCACAGTGGGGTTGGATTAAGGGTTGGACTTGATGATCTCGGAGGTCTCTTCCAACCCAACTGATTCTGTGATTCTGTGTTTATTCTGCTCAGGTGAGCCCCCACCTGCAGAGCTGCCCCAGCCCTGGGGAACAACAGCACAAGGACCTGGAGCTGCTGGAGAGTCCAGAGGAGGCCCCGGAGATGCTGCAGGGCTGGAGCCCCTATGAGAGAGCTGGAGGGGTCACCTGGAGAAGAGAAGGGACCAGGGAGACCTGAGAGCCCCTGCCAGGGCCTAAAGGGGCTCCAGGAGAGCTGGAGAGGGACTGGGGACAAGGGATGGAGGGACAGGACACAGGGAATGGCTTCCCACTGCCAGAGGGCAGGGATAGATGGGATATTGGGAAGGAATTGTTGTCTGGGAGGGTGGGCAGGCCCTGGCACAGGTTGGGCAGAGAAGCTGTGGCTGCCCCATCCCTGGGAGTGTCCAAGGCCAGGTTGGACAGGGCTTGGAGCACCCTGGGCTGGTGGGAGCGGTCCCTGCCCATGGCAGGGGTGGGATGAGATGGGCTTTAAGGTACTTTCCAACCCAACCCAATCCATGATTCTTTAATTTACTGTGAAATGACCCTCAGTTTGTTTTATCCCTAACAACACTTAGAGGGAGGCTGAGCTGTTACTTCATCCTTTTCCTCAAAATAAATAGGGAAGTTTTTGCTGCTCTGTCCACCTTCAGCCTCCAGGAGTTCCTGGAGCACTTGTAGCACCACCACAAATTCACAGGGCAGGCTGAGATCATAAAACAATCCACAATCAGTTCATCTTTGAACGGGTTTCAGACCACAAGAATTTTGAAATCTTCCTGCTCTGGTGGTTCAGGCAGTTATTGGGGTTCTTTTTTTTTTCTTTTTGAAAGCCCGTTCAAAATTCAAAGCATTTTTATGCCAATTTAAATAGGGAGTCAAAGATAAAATTCCATCCAAAATATGCTGTGTCTGTGTGTGCCCCAAACCAGGCTGGTTATTCCAAGTGAAAAGGCTCCCTGTGAAACAGGAGAGACTGGGGAGAATATTTTCCCCCTCTACCAGACTAAACACTTGAATACAGTGAGATTGTTTCTATAGAAATTCCTGGTAAAGATTAATGTTAAGTGAAAAGATAATCTTATATAAAACCACCAAGGTTTCAGCACCGTGAGGAGGAGTGTGTTGGAATTATTGCTTTGTGGGCAATATCTCAGCAAAACGTTTCTTTGCTTTAGAAGAGTTTTCCAGAGATAGGAAAAATTTTTATCAGGAATTTTATCACATCAGGAAAGGTACATTAGAGCCATATGTTCAAGGCATATATTGGGTTTTTTTTCTTTCCCCCCTTGATTTGTGTTCAGATAAAGTTGAGGAAACACTGGAGGATGGAACAACTTGGAGGAAAGTGCCAGGTATGGAAGAGAACACACTTGCAGCTCAGTGTTAAAACAAAATCATCTTAAAAATCAAAAGAAATCTGAGTGTTATGAGTCCCTACCTGGTCCTTGGTGGTTTGTGGAGTGAGTCACACCCGTGGCTTTGGGCTGAGAGCACCCCCAGCCCTGCAGGGAGCAGGACCTGGGCTGGGCTGGGGCTGCAGCAGCTCCAGCACCTCCTGCCCAGCAGCCCTTTCTCTTTTAGTCAGAGGAGCTTCTAAACACCCACGCGGGGGCTGTGGGCAAGTGCAGGAGCTTCTCACTCCCAGAGGCCCTTCCTGGAAACATCTGGGGCTTGGTGGCACCTCCTCAGCCACGGAGGGTGTTCACAGGGAGACATCTGCACCCTTCAGAGCCTTTCTTCCCAGACCTCTGCCCCAAGGAGGAAAAGCAGCTCCAGTCTCTGCTGCTTCATGTCCAGTGGGCTGCAAAAAGGTGGAGCTGCTCTTCTGCCCCAGGCTGCAGGACCGGTGAGGACTTTGCTGTTCTGCTCCTGCTTTGCTGTTCTGCTCCTGCTTTGCTGCCCCCTCTGCTGCCCCTGCCCCTGAGTGATGCCAAGAAGCTGATGCAAATGTGGTTGTGACCCACTCTTGGAGCTGGAAAGGCACCTGGGGGTGGTTTCTCCCCTTGAGATGGTGGCAGTGGAGCTGCTGGACATCCCAGGACACTTGGGGTTGGGTTGTGTTTGGGGTGGTGAGGAAGGTCTCGGGGTCCCAGGCCGAGGCTTTGCTGCTTCCCCATGGGTAGAACAGCTCTGAGCCCATCCTGCCTGTCCCCAGGTGTCTCCATAAGTTGCCTGTTCACCTTCTCCCTGGGGAGGAGAGGGCATTTCACAACCCTGTTCCAAGCAAACAAAGCTTCCCCTGTTCCCTCTGCCCTCAGCGACTCTTGGAGCCCTTTGCAGAGGAGTTGGGAAGCACTTCCAAGGCTGCTCTGCTGGGGCCCATCTCCTGCTCCCAGGGTTCCATCTCAGGGGGCTGGTGCTGCAGGAGCCTCCTGGGAAGTTGGTTTCCCTTCTGTGGGGCTGTTCATGAAGGTCCAGAGGGAGGATTGTTGTTGTGGTGGAGTTTTGGGGGCTGTGGGGAGGGTTTGCTGCCAGGCAAACTCTGTTTTCTCTGATAATATTTCTCCCCAAGAAATGCATTAATAAACAAGGCACCTGCAGGGCAGAGACAGCTTTCAGCTGATGTTTGTTTAGGCAAATAAAACTCTTCTCTCCTCAAAATAAGGGAAAAAAAAAAAAGAAAATGGTATATTTAGATTGTGGTGCAGGTATTTTTTGTGGGGGGTCCAAGGGGAAGAAAACATTAACGGGGCTTTTTTTAGCAAGTTGATTCAGATTTTAACCTTGGAAAATTCACTCCTCTGAGTAAAAGAAAAAAAAAAGGAAAAGGGGGATGTTTCTAAATAATATAAACAAAAATGAAACCTCTCCATTCCTGTTGCCTTAAAAAAAACATTAAAAACTACTTGACAGTTGATGGAGTGTTAAATCCTCCTAATAATCCACAGCGTTCTATTAATTNTCCAAGTGAAAAGGCTCCCTGTGAAACAGGAGAGACTGGGGAGAATATTTTCCCCCTCTACCAGACTAAACACTTGAATACAGTGAGATTGTTTCTATAGAAATTCCTGGTAAAGATTAATGTTAAGTGAAAAGATAATCTTATATAAAACCACCAAGGTTTCAGCACCGTGAGGAGGAGTGTGTTGGAATTATTGCTTTGTGGGCAATATCTCAGCAAAACGTTTCTTTGCTTTAGAAGAGTTTTCCAGAGATAGGAAAAATTTTTATCAGGAATTTTATCACATCAGGAAAGGTACATTAGAGCCATATGTTCAAGGCATATATTGGGTTTTTTTTCTTTCCCCCCTTGATTTGTGTTCAGATAAAGTTGAGGAAACACTGGAGGATGGAACAACTTGGAGGAAAGTGCCAGGTATGGAAGAGAACACACTTGCAGCTCAGTGTTAAAACAAAATCATCTTAAAAATCAAAAGAAATCTGAGTGTTATGAGTCCCTACCTGGTCCTTGGTGGTTTGTGGAGTGAGTCACACCCGTGGCTTTGGGCTGAGAGCACCCCCAGCCCTGCAGGGAGCAGGACCTGGGCTGGGCTGGGGCTGCAGCAGCTCCAGCACCTCCTGCCCAGCAGCCCTTTCTCTTTTAGTCAGAGGAGCTTCTAAACACCCACGCGGGGGCTGTGGGCAAGTGCAGGAGCTTCTCACTCCCAGAGGCCCTTCCTGGAAACATCTGGGGCTTGGTGGCACCTCCTCAGCCACGGAGGGTGTTCACAGGGAGACATCTGCACCCTTCAGAGCCTTTCTTCCCAGACCTCTGCCCCAAGGAGGAAAAGCAGCTCCAGTCTCTGCTGCTTCATGTCCAGTGGGCTGCAAAAAGGTGGAGCTGCTCTTCTGCCCCAGGCTGCAGGACCGGTGAGGACTTTGCTGTTCTGCTCCTGCTTTGCTGTTCTGCTCCTGCTTTGCTGCCCCCTCTGCTGCCCCTGCCCCTGAGTGATGCCAAGAAGCTGATGCAAATGTGGTTGTGACCCACTCTTGGAGCTGGAAAGGCACCTGGGGGTGGTTTCTCCCCTTGAGATGGTGGCAGTGGAGCTGCTGGACATCCCAGGACACTTGGGGTTGGGTTGTGTTTGGGGTGGTGAGGAAGGTCTCGGGGTCCCAGGCCGAGGCTTTGCTGCTTCCCCATGGGTAGAACAGCTCTGAGCCCATCCTGCCTGTCCCCAGGTGTCTCCATAAGTTGCCTGTTCACCTTCTCCCTGGGGAGGAGAGGGCATTTCACAACCCTGTTCCAAGCAAACAAAGCTTCCCCTGTTCCCTCTGCCCTCAGCGACTCTTGGAGCCCTTTGCAGAGGAGTTGGGAAGCACTTCCAAGGCTGCTCTGCTGGGGCCCATCTCCTGCTCCCAGGGTTCCATCTCAGGGGGTTGGTGCTGCAGGAGCCTCCTGGGAAGTTGGTTTCCCTTCTGTGGGGCTGTTCATGAAGGTCCAGAGGGAGGATTGTTGTTGTGGTGGAGTTTTGGGGGCTGTGGGGAGGGTTTGCTGCCAGGCAAACTCTGTTTTCTCTGATAATATTTCTCCCCAAGAAATGCATTAATAAACAAGGCACCTGCAGGGCAGAGACAGCTTTCAGCTGATGTTTGTTTAGGCAAATAAAACTCTTCTCTCCTCAAAATAAGGGAAAAAAAAAAAAAAGAAAATGGTATATTTAGATTGTGGTGCAGGTATTTTTTGTGGGGGGTCCAAGGGGAAGAGAACATTAACGGGGCATTTTTTTAGCAAGTTGATTCAGATTTTAACCTTGGAAAATTCACTCCTCTGAGTAAAAGAAAAAAAAAAGGAAAAGGGGGATGTTTCTAAATAATATAAACAAAAATGAAACCTCTCCATTCCTGTTGCCTTAAAAAAAACATTAAAAACTACTTGACAGTTGATGGAGTGTTAAATCCTCCTAATAATCCACAGCGTTCTATTCATTGTTCCCTTTAAATTTAATCTTTTCAATTTTTAAATCTCACAGAACTCTGACCAGACAATTAACACTGGGTATTAATTAAAATGCAAACACTGAATGCAAAAAACGGGGAGTTGTTTGTGAATGAAGCACAGGGTTAATCAAGCCTTGAACTTTGCCACTTTTTAACTTATGACTATCCTTAATTGTGGCCTTAATGATTCATTAACACCTCTTATTTTTTTGTATTTATGGCCTGAAGCTCTGCTGTTAAAATAGAACAGTAATGGAACTGTTCCAACCTGAGTCTTGGAATTCCCTGTGTTATGTCACCCCAGAAAGGATTTTGACTCTGGGTGAGCACAGGATTTCTTTCCCTGTTTAAGGCTGGGATTGGCACAGATTTGGTCACTTTAAATAAGGATTTTAGCTCAACAACCAATAGCAGGCAGCACCAACCAACACCAGGTAGTACCAACCAACACCAGGCAGCACCACCCAATACCAGGCAGTACCAATACCAGGCAGTAACAACCAACACCAGGCAGCACCAACCAATACTAGGTAGTACCAACCAATACCAGGTAGTACCAACCAACACCAGGCAGCACCACCCAATACCAGGCAGTATCAACCAATACCAGGCACATCACCCAATACCAGGCAGTATCAACCAATACCAGGCACATCACCCAATACCAGGCAGTATCAACCAATACCAGGCACATCACCCAATACCAGGCAGTATCAACCAATACCAGGCACATCACCCAATACCAGGCAGTATCAACCAATACCAGGCACATCACCCAATACCAGGCAGTATCAACCAATACCAGGCACATCACCCAATACCAGGCAGTATCAACCAATACCAGGCACATCACCCAATACCAGGCAGTATCAACCAATACCAGGCACATCACCCAATACCAGGCAGTATCAACCAATACCAGGCACATCACCCAATACCAGGCAGTATCAACCAATACCAGGCACATCACCCAATACCAGGCAGTATCAACCAATACCAGGCACATCACCCAATACCAGGCAGTATCAACCAATACCAGGCACATCACCCAATACCAGGCAGTATCAACCAATACCAGGCACATCACCCAATACCAGGCAGTATCAACCAATACCAGGCACATCACCCAATACCAGGCAGTATCAACCAATACCAGGCACATCACCCAATACCAGGCAGTATCAACCAATACCAGGCACATCACCCAATACCAGGCAGTATCAACCAATACCAGGCACATCACCCAATACCAGGCAGTATCAACCAATACCAGGCACATCACCCAATACCAGGCAGTATCAACCAATACCAGGCACATCACCCAATACCAGGCAGTATCAACCAATACCAGGCACATCACCCAATACCAGGCAGTATCAACCAATACCAGGCACATCACCCAATACCAGGCAGTATCAACCAATACCAGGCACATCACCCAATACCAGGCAGTATCAACCAATACCAGGCACATCACCCAATACCAGGCAGTATCAACCAATACCAGGCACATCACCCAATACCAGGCAGTATCAACCAATACCAGGCACATCACCCAATACCAGGCAGTATCAACCAATACCAGGCACATCACCCAATACCAGGCAGTATCAACCAATACCAGGCACATCACCCAATACCAGGCAGTATCAACCAATACCAGGCACATCACCCAATACCAGGCAGTATCAACCAATACCAGGCACATCACCCAATACCAGGCAGTATCAACCAATACCAGGCACATCACCCAATACCAGGCAGTATCAACCAATACCAGGCACATCACCCAATACCAGGCAGTATCAACCAATACCAGGCACATCACCCAATACCAGGCAGTATCAACCAATACCAGGCACATCACCCAATACCAGGCAGTATCAACCAATACCAGGCACATCACCCAATACCAGGCAGTATCAACCAATACCAGGCACATCACCCAATACCAGGCAGTATCAACCAATACCAGGCACATCACCCAATACCAGGCAGTATCAACCAATACCAGGCACATCACCCAATACCAGGCAGTATCAACCAATACCAGGCACATCACCCAATACCAGGCAGTATCAACCAATACCAGGCACATCACCCAATACCAGGCAGTATCAACCAATACCAGGCACATCACCCAATACCAGGCAGTATCAACCAATACCAGGCACATCACCCAATACCAGGCAGTATCAACCAATACCAGGCACATCACCCAATACCAGGCAGTATCAACCAATACCAGGCACATCACCCAATACCAGGCAGTATCAACCAATACCAGGCACATCACCCAATACCAGGCAGTATCAACCAATACCAGGCACATCACCCAATACCAGGCAGTATCAACCAATACCAGGCACATCACCCAATACCAGGCAGTATCAACCAATACCAGGCACATCACCCAATACCAGGCAGTATCAACCAATACCAGGCACATCACCCAATACCAGGCAGTATCAACCAATACCAGGCACATCACCCAATACCAGGCAGTACCAATACCAGGCAGCACCAACCAATACCAGGCACAT
>VWZD01004553.1:102404-120709 GCA_013396695.1 Sakesphorus luctuosus | reverse complement strand
CCATCTGGGCACAACCCTGTGCCAGGTACTCTGGGATGGTCCTGCTGGGACCAGATGCCCCACTCTGGTCCTTCCAACCATCCTGTGAAAGCAAAGGTGGACCCTTCTCATTGTCCAGACAGGTCTCCAAATGCAGGTGGCACGTTGAGAGGGTCAAGTTTTCTGTCTGGTTTGAGTTTCCTGCTCTTTTAGGGGGGTGGGATCAGAGCTCAGCCACTGCCCTGGGTGAAGGGATCAGTCTAATTCAGCTTCAGAACCTTTCCTGGGAAAATCCAGGGACATGGAAATATCAACTCTCACATTATTCCTATGGAAACAGCCCAGAGCACTCACTGCTACAACCACTTGAAGGTTCCTGTTGGCTCCAAGAGAAGCTTCCCCAGGCCCAGGTGAGGAGGTCACTCAGCTCCACAGGGCTGAGGGAAGAGCCTGCTGTGCCACCCTCAGCACTGACTGGCACATCCTGGGCACTTTGACACATATTTATCACTTTTTCATCATTATTTTTTAAATAACTGGCCCTGCAGGGAGTTATTTTCCATGTGCAGCCTGGGCTGAGCTCTGAGCTGCAGTGACCTGGTCTTGGGGAAGACACTGCAGGACTCTCCTTGCTCAGGTCTCAGCTGGTGAGATGTGGTTTTCCTCAGCTCCAGAGTGTGACTTCAGGGATGTGTCTGTCCCCAGGCAAAGGTGTCTTGGAGCTTTTTCTCTGTGGCCTTTCCTTCTCTCAGGGCACTTCTGAGGACTGAGGAGCCACCAGCTGACAGTGAATTTTGGTGGCACGTGTTGAAGGTGATTTTCTTTCCAAAGGGTCTCTGATACGTTCCTTATACCAAGAAAAACAAATCTCCTGGTGGCTCTTGCTGTCTGTGAGACAGAAATGATCAGAATCCTTGTTCCCTCAGCCTTCTTCTCCATGGGGCACCCTCTGAAGGTCAGGGTGGAGATGTGGCTGTAGGAGCCCCTTCCATGGCACTGGAACCCCCCCAGGTACTGCCTGATCACAGGCATTTATTGCCTCCTTCTTTCTAGAGCACTTTTGAATGAGGAAGTAAAAACTGATGCTTGGATTTCCCTCCTCATGGTCATTCAGGTCCCCCCCAAGTCCTCAAGGACTCCTCTCTTTCCTTTTCTAAATTCATTTCCCTCAAGTACAGCTACATCTAAAAACTGGGCAAACTCCCCCCAGTTTTGCAGCAAAGGGGATGAAGTGTCAGTGGAAACTCCCAGGGAAAAATGCTGAGTTAAATTTGCAAGTCACAGGTTTGAGCAGAGGATGTCACAAGCTCTGAATAAATCCCAGAAAATCTCAAACAATTGCTGCCCTTCATGGCTGTTTCAACACTCTGTGATTCTTTCCACCTTCCCATATGGGATTAGGAAATGGCATTTTGGGAGCTCCCAAACACACTTGTGCAAACCAGCCGAGGTTTTGGGTAAGAATCTTTAGCCAGAGGGTCTTTAGTTAATGGAAATTAAAACAAAACCCAGTTTGGATGCAAATTTTGGGCTTCTTTTTCTTACTGAATGGCCATGTCAGGAGGAACATGAGCAGGTAATAAGTGAATTAATAGAAGGGAAGTAAAGAGAACGTTTAAATGAGGTTTTGGAGTGATCCTCTGACAGCAGCAAGGGAAGGGAGGAACCTGTGGCTGCAGTTTTAGTTACTCACAGACCTCCCAGCCCAGGAAAGTCCCCTCAAGTCTTCCAGTCAGAAAGAAACCATAACAGGAGGCTTTTCTTGGCAGTCCTGTAGAAGCAGTGAATGGATTGAGAAATCCCTGAGGGATTTATTTCCCTCCTTGCATCATTCCTTGCTGTTTGAATCAGGAGAAGAGCCGTCCTGCTGCTTGAGCTGCAGCCCTGCCCCATTAATAAGTGGCACAGGGGAGGCAAATGCAGTGGCTGAATTGGCAGCTCCCCTCTGGAAACTGCCCTGATTAGAATATCCATTAGTATAAATTGGGTTTTTATGGTTAACCCACTGTGCTAAATATGCAGCTGCATTAAGCTGCTCCCCTCTTTGTAGCCCCTAAATTGAATTACCTGGTGCATCTGTTTAGTAAACTGCAAAACCTGAAGAGTTTGGCAATCACTGTTATTTATTTTGTGCATTTGAAGTTGTTTCTTTGACTGCTGTGTAGGCACTGCTGGGCTTTGCTTCCCAACATCCCCTCTGCATTTAAACATAGTCAGAGAGTGCTGGAAATTGGCTGGTGAGGAAATTGCCTTTTTAACTTTGCCTTGTGCAGAGCCACAATTCCTCCTTACTCCTCATGCTCCGGTGCCAGCAGATTTGGAACACTTCTTTGTTGGTAGGAAAGATGATACATTCAGAGTGGGTAAAAACAGCATTTCAAATGTTCCTGTCTGCTCAGCTCAACGCTGACAGCTCAGCTCACATGGAGGGATTTAATGCATTCCTCCACCTGCTCACCAAGAGGAGGACTTGACCCCAAAAAATCTGTAAATGCTGAGAAAAACTCTCTAAAACTCTTTCTGAAAGTGTGTCCCTCACTCCTGGTGTTGGGTCATACCTCCATCAGGGGGGCAGGACAACCTGGGCTGGTTGGCCTGGGATGGGGTGGAGGCCTGGGAGGTGTGGGATCCCTCTGGATTTCATGGAATCACAGCCTGGCTCAGGTTGGAAGGGCCCACAGTGGGTTATTTGGTCCCACAGTGGGCTGTTTGGTCCCACAGTGGGTTATTTGGTCCCACAGTGGGTTATTTGGTCCCACAGTGGGCTGTTTGGTCCCACAGTGGGTTATTTGGTCCCACAGTGGGTTATTTGGTCCCACCTCCCTCCTCCAGCAGCGCCATCCCAGAGCTCCTGGCTCAGGACTGGGTTTAGATGGACACTCTGAACACTGTCCAGAGCATTCCATGGACTTCACACAGCAGGGCCAGCTCAGGAGGGCCAGGTGGGATATCTCCAGTGGGGGACACCCCACACCCTCTCTGGCCACCCCTGAGCTGGCCCTGCTGTGTGAAGTCCATGGAATGCTTTGGACAGTGTTTACTGCCTGAGGTCTCCTCCAGTTTGGCCATGTCTGGGCACTGCAGGGCTCAGACGTGCTGCTGCTCCAGCCCCTTGTGCCCTGCCCTGGCCTCTCTGCCTCTTCCTGCCCCTGGTTCTGCTTCCTTCTGCCCTTTTTCAAGACATGAATCTTGGCAAATCTACCAGATCTTGACACGTTTTCTGTGACTGTGCTGAAATTGCAGCCCCTGCAAGCCCATGGCTGGGGGAACATCAGCCAGCAGAAAAGCAGCACTTGTTTTGTGATGGAATCACCAGGGCAGGAGCTCTCTGACCCAGCCCAGAACCAAATGGACCTCCTGACTGCCTGGCTTTGGTATCCCACAGCATCATTCCCATCTCCATCTCCTCTCCCTGTTTCCTCTGCTGGTTTTGGCCCTTCTCCAGCCTCTTGGAGGATCGTCCCCTCAGCTGTGGCACTCCAACCTGAGCCTGCCCTGGCACAGCTCCAGCCCTTCCCTGGGTGCTGTCCCTGCCCGGGCACAGCTCCAGCCATTCCCTGGGTGCTGTCCCTGCCCGGGCACAGCTCCAGCCCTTCCCTGGGTGCTGTCCCTGCTCACAGGGAGCAGAGGTTGGAGCTGCCCCTCTGAGGAAGATGCAGCCCCTGAGGAAGCTCTCTGAGATCGGCTCAGTTGGTTAAAAGTTGGCTGTAACAATGACAAGGTCATGGGTTCCATCCCCTGTGTGGGCCACTGACTTGAGTCGGACTCGATGATCCTTGTGGGTCCCTTCCAGCTCAGAACAGTCTGGGATTCTGAGCTCTGCCCTCAGTCTCCTCCAGGCTGAACATCCCCAGTGCCCTCAGCTGCTCCTCCTGACCTCCACCACCTTCATAACCCTCCTCTGGCCACTCTCCAACAGCTTCAGATCTCACATTGTTTCAGAATGATTTGAAAGCACCACTTGGAGCTGCACCTTTGGATGTTGGGTGGGTTTTCTCCTGGTTCCTGAGGGCTGACCCAGCACATGCCCCTTGGCCAGAGCTGGGGCTGCAAACACAGCCCAGTGGCTTTGCCTGAGAGCAGCAGATCTGCCCCTTCCTCCCAACCTGGGGAAAAACCTCCCACTTCAATGGCCAGAATTTCCCGTCTGGAAAACGAGAACAGAAGGGAAAGAACAGAAAGCCATTAATATTTTATAAAGCATTCAAAGCCTGCAGTGCTGAGTGCCACAGAAAAGCCTCAGAGGAGAGAAACAAATGTCTGTCTTCAGAGCAGATGTTGAAATCATTATAGTCAATAAGGCCACACAGAACAGGCTCTTGGATTTGTGCTTCTCCACAGCAGAGCCCAGGAAAGAACCAACCATGTCACAAGGGCTGCAGCAAAATTCCCACTTGCAGCAAAGTTTATTTAAATCTGAGAGGAAGAACCTTCTTTTCACATTCCCAAGCTTTGGAGACCTTGGCTTTGACATTGTAAGGCACAGGGGGAAAAGGGAGGCTGTAAAGCTAAAATGGAATGTTCTAATGGTTTCAAAAAGAAAATATCACCTGTATGTGATAGGGTTGGACTTGATGATGTGAAAGGTCTTTTTCAACCTTAATGATTCTGTGATTCTGTGATTTTGGCAATTAAAGGATGGCATAATTGCAGAAGAGACAGCAAAGCAAAATAGCATGGCCAGCAGGCCCAGGGCAGTGAGCCTTCCCCTGGCCTCTGCCTTGGGGAGGCCACACCTTGAGTGTTGTGTTGAGTTGTGGGCCCCTGAGTTGAGGCAAGAGATTGAGGGGCTGGAGCGGGGCCAGAGAAGAGCAAGGAGGCTGGAGAAGGGAGTGGAGCACAAGTGCTGTGGGGAGAGGCTGAGGGAGCTGGGGGTGTTTGTGCTGGAGAAGAGGAGGCTGAGAGGTGACCTCAGCACTGTCTGGAAGTGCCACATCAGGGAAGTTGTGGCCAGCTGGGGGTTGGTCTCTTCTCCCAGGCACTCAGCAATAGGACAAGGGGGCACGGGGGGCTCAAGCTCTGCCAGGGCAAATTGAAGTTGGAGATGGGAAAAAACTTCTTTGCAGAGAGAGTGCTGAGGGATTGGAATGGGCTGCCCAGAGAGGGGGTGGATTCCCCATCCCTGGAGGTTTTTCAGCTGAGCTTGGCCGTGGCACTGAGTGCCATGATCTGGTAAAGGGACTGGAGTTGGCCCAAGGGTTGGACTTGATGATCTGGGAGGACTTTTCCAACCCAATCCATTCTATCATTCTCTGATAAAGTGTTGGGTCATTGCTGTGCCCTGGGAAGTTCAGCAATGACATTTACACCATTATTTACTCTAATTACAGTATCAATGGAAAGAGTCCTGGGTGTCCAGGAAACATAAAGTGATTATTGTCAAAGTGACAGAAATTAAGATTTTTTATATTTGTGTCTCTAGGAACACTTTGTATGTGCTTTGAGTGTTTCTGCCATGTCATAGAATCACAGAATGGATTGGGTTGGAAAAGATCTCCAAGATCATCAAGTCCAACCTTTGGGCCAACTCCAATCCATTGTCCCTCTTTCCCTCCCCCCAAAATCCACCCTGCTGTGAGGGTGAAATAACCCTCCAAGCTGGCTGAGGTGAGTCCTGGGTTCCTGCTGGGCTTCACCTTTCCAAATAGGGGTTTTTCTCAACATTTTACTCATTCTGTGATACAACAACTCACCAAGCTCTGTCCTAGTGTGTAACAACAGGGTAACACCATAACACCACCCTGAAAAATGGAGGTTGAGAAGTGCTAAAAAAACTTACTGCAAGTGGTGGCCACATTAATGTTTTGCATTAGCAACTTGTTTTCTAAGGACCAAAGTGTCCAACCCCTCGTGTGCTGAAATTAATAATCATGTTTAAGTTCCTCCTTGCTTTATTTCATCCAAATTTCTCCCCTTCCCAGCCACTGAGGTGTCTTGTGGTTCCAGCAGGTTCATGGCAGAACCTGGAGCTGTGAAATCCTGACTTGGAGCAGCATTTCCTGGTTTAGCAACGTTGCCTTTCCAAAGGGAGGAAATGTGGGGATTGGCCTCTTCTCCCAGTGATAGGACAGGTGGAAGTGGCCTCAAGCTGTGCCAGGGGAGGGTCAGGTTGGATATCAGGGAAAATTTCTTGGCTGAAAGACTGGTCAGGCATAAGAAGAGGCTGCTCAGGGCAGGGGTGGACTCACCACCCCTGGGAGTGCTCAGAGAGTGAGCAGATGTGGAACTTCATGATGTGGTTTATTGGGCGTGGTGGGATTTGGTTCAAGGTTGGACTTGATGATCTTGGAGGGCTTTTCCAACCTTAATGATTCCATGAATCTAAAACATTGCATGAGCAGCCCAGGGCTTGGAGTGCTTTGCTCTGGGAACCACTGGTGGTTCTCCCACTGCAGGAACCCTGGAGGTCAACATGTCCCTCCCATGGGCTGGGCTGGGGGTCACCTGCAGCCCCGTGGTCACCTCACACTGGGGACAGTTTATGACAACCCAGCAGAGCTGGAATGGCTGCTGGAAACTCTCTGCTTTGCCCACGTGTTGGGCAGCATTTGCCCACCTGCACCCACCCAAGTGCTGCTTCTCACTGGTTTTGAAGCCTCCTCTCTGCAGAAACACCATTGCCTGAGGTTTGCACCTGAATTTTGAGTTCAGCTGCAATTTGCAGGTGCAGAAGAGATGGTACAAACTTCGCTTCCAAGACAAGCCTTGCTCACAAGCAGCACTGCAAAGCACAGCAGCCCAAAAAGCCACCAGAAGGGCAAACTCATCTTTTAACTCTGCCTCTCGCTGCTGTTGGAGGCTCCAACTCACACACTGCTTGCCAGGGCACGATGGTGCCATGGGCTGCCCACTCCTGCAATGCCAGGAGAGAACACAGAGCAGAACCACAGCAAGTCTGAGCTTCATCCATCATAGAATCACAGAATCAGAGAATGGATTGGGTTGGAAAAGACCTCCCAGATCAACTCCAACCCTTGCTCCAACTCCAGTCCCTTTACCACATCATGGCACTCAGTGCCACGGCCAAGCTCAGCTGAAAAACCTCCAGGGATGGGGAATCCACCCCCTCTCTGGGCAGCCCATTCCAATCCCTCAGCACTCTCTCTGCAAAGAAGTTTTTTCTGCTCTCCAACTTCAATTTCCCCTGGCAGAGCTTGAGCCCCCCGTGCCCCCTTGTCCTATTGCTGAGTGCCTGGCAGAAGAGACCAACCCCCAGCTGGCCACAACTTCCCTGATGTGGCACTTCCAGACAGTGCTGAGGTCACCTCTCAGCCTCCTCTTCTCCAGCACAAACACCCCCAGCTCCCTCAGCCTCTCCCCACAGCACTTGTGCTCCACTCCCTTCTCCAGCCTCCTTGCTCTTCTCTGGCCCCGCTCCAGCCCCTCAATCTCTTGCCTCAACTCAGGGGCCCACAACTCAACACAACACTCAAGGTGTGGCCTCCCCAAGGCAGAGGCCAGGGGAAGGCTCACTGCCCTGGGCCTGCTGGCCACGTTACTTTGGATCCAGGCCAGCATGCCATTGGCCTTCTTGGCCACCTGGGCCTGCATGAACAGAAAAATGCAGACTCAGTGCAAACAACAACAAAATGATCCAAAAGCCCAAAGTTCTGTGATCAAACCAGCAGTGATGGCTCAGGGGTGGGACCTGGCCCTGCTCTGGGAGCTGCTGCATTAGGGATGTGCCCGTGCAGATACCCATGGCCATGCCCATGCTGGGAGCAGCTGCCCCCCTCGCCAGCACCTGCCTCCTCTGTGCCTCAGCCACCCCCCTGCAGGGGCTGCCAACCTGCTCAGCTGATGCTCAGCCTCCTGCTCGTGGCTCAGGGCCCAGGTGTCCTCAGCTTGACCTCAGCAGCTCCTCAGGGTTTGGCTGACTGGACTCCACTCTGCCATTTTTTCCACATATGGGGTTATAACTTCATTGTTAATCAGCAAAGGAGTGCAGCAGGCAGGGCTTGGCCCAGCTGTGCTACCTCTCCCTGGCTGTGACACCTTTGCAGGGGGAGAGCTTTGCTGTCCACCCTCCTCTGAGCCTTCAAAACTGCTTTTGAAGGTGTCTCTCCATCTCAGTTTCCAGCTGAGGTGTCCCTAAGTTACAGCTGGTTAAATTTCTCCTTTAGGACTTGAAAAAGCTTTGAGCGTGTCCAGGACACCAATCCCCCTCTGAGAACTGCTCTTAATTCAGATTTCCCTGGGATGGGGAGCATTGCCTGCAAATATCCCTGCAGGCTCAGAATATTTGTCCTCTCTTTTAACCCACCAGAAAAAAAAAAAAAACAACCAAAAAGCTCCCAATAAGCTGTTCTGACATCACTGAAATCTTCACAGTATCATGTGGGGCTTTGTGCAGTGCCTTTGTCAGGCATAATTAGCACTTTGAATGTGCACACATCAGATGGTGCTGGAAGAGGAGAATTCCTTTAACCCCTCAGCCTCCAGCAGGTCCCTCTGCGTGTCCTGGAATGACTTTTCACCAGGAAGGAGCAGGAGCAGTTCTGCCCTCAGTGGTTTGCTTTGAGGTTTGATGTGGGACCAAACCAAAAGCAGGAGCTTGTGCTCTTTTTCTCCACGTGTGGAAGTGGGGAATGGCAAGACTGAGGAATTTTACCATTTTTAGATTGATTTCAGCACTGAATGTCTTTGTTTCATGTCTTTCTTTCATGTCCTTTGTGCACATCCAGCAAAGATACAACGAGTTTAAACACCTTGTGCAGCAACACCCAGGTGGGAAAGGGGCTCAGGGGTGGGCTGAGGTCAGGATGGAGAGAAACTGCTGCTTTTCTCCTGATTTCCAGGCTTTTCTCAACAGAGAAAAACCCTCTTGATATTCCAATTAATTTAATTTTACTTCAAAGTTGGCAATCACAGCCCCATAAATACCATCTTCAGGCTGAGCAAGGCACAGGGGCAAGGAGGGGCCGTCCCCTTGGGTCGGGCATGGTGGTGCCCACCATGGGAATTCCTCTGCACCTTCCATCCCTCAGGTTCCAGCCTTGGCACACCCTCTGGCTTGCCCACAGGGCATTCCCAGGGGCAAACCCTGTGTAGTGGCCGAGGGTTGGGGGATGCAGTGACCCCGAGCTGGTCTCTGCCATGTCTTGGGTTGTTGTGCTGGTTTAAAGGTAAACAGGCAGGAGAAATGAACCCAACTCAAAAGAGATTATAAGTCAGAGTTACAATTTGATAACAATATTCCAATAAATGCAATGGCACAAAGAGAAATTGGGTTTAACCCCCAAACCCAGCAGTCTAACCCAGCCCCCTGGGGCACAAACACAGTGGGGTTTGGTGGCCCCTGTGCTGAGCCCCATGTGGTTCCCCCGAGTCCAAAGGAAAAGGAAGGGACAAACCTGTTGGTCCAGATGATGGCACAGTCTGGTGGGAAGTGGTGGGCTCCTCCTCTCCAGGGTCTGATCCTCCTCTTGATCCAACCAGTGGTCCCCCAAGTCCCCAAAGCCCAAGATTGTCTCCCCTCAGGTGCAGGTGGGAGCCCCCAGTGGCTCCCCCAAGGCAGGGAGTTCCAGAGTGGGGGATGTGACTGTGGGAGTCAGGGGGGATTTTGGAATCCTTGCTGGCCCCTGAGCAGAGCTGAGCCCTCAGGTGGGTGTGGAGGCGCCAAGGAGTCCCTGCAGGGGAGTTCTCCCAGCTCCTCTGCCAGGCTTCTTTCCCAGCCAGCTGCCAGGGTGAGGGCTCAGCTGTGCCCTGGGCAGCTGCTGCCAATGGGCCATTGGGAAGAGTTGCTGGGCAATGAATGGAGGGTTTAGAATGCACAGCTTTGGTCACACCCACACAGGGAGAAACTGCTCCCACCTGCTCAACTGGGACAGTTGTACTTGCAACAGGCTGTGGAAAAACCTTCACTGTGTTTGTGGAGTGACTGTGGGAGCTCACAGTTTGTCTCCTGCCCCAGCCCTGAGTCAGGCTCTGCCCAGGATGGCTTGGCTTGCCCAGGACGTGCCCAGGTGAGGAGCAGGCCCTGGCTGTGCTGTGTGACAGGCAGCTCTCCCAGCATGGGCACCATGTGCTGGGCACCCGAGCCAAGGCTCCTGCTGTCCTGCCCTCCAGGGTTATGAGCAAATCCAAACCAATTCTTGTTTTTCTCTCTTCCTTGGCCCAAACCTTAAAAGGGGTGTTTTTGTATGAAATTGAGGAGTGATTTGCATACTTCATTTGCTTTGCTCTCACAAGCCCAAACAGATCCCTTCCCCTCTCTCTCTCTCTCTCTCTCTCTCTCCCCCCGCCCCGACATCTGTTCCTGGATTTCTTGTTTTGTCCCTACCAAATCCTAAACCTGCTGCCCGAGGTCCTGGAGCCTTCGGGGTGTTGCCAGCAGAGCATTGGGAGCCCAGGAGTGCCACCCCATCCCCCCAGTCTGTGCCCCCAGTTCAGAGGGGTGCCACTTTCTGCTGCTCCTTTCCATCTGGGTTAATAATTCCCAAAAATAGCAGCGAGGGGTCTCCTCCTTCCTCCCTCTTTGTTCCTCTCATCATTCCTGGGGAAAGTTGAGGCTCCTGGTGGAGCATGGCAGGGGCTGATGTTATTCATTCCCTCCATGCACAAGCCCAGCCCTGCAGGGGAGGAGGGACCACGCTCTGGGAAGGGGAGGCACGAGCTGGGCACGCTTTGCCCCGGGATTTATGCAAATATGGATATTTTTATGCCAATTTAGAGGCAACTGTCTGTCTCTTTGGGGGAAAGTGGCAAGTCTGGCCACAAGCCAGAGCACAAGCCAGTCATTGTCTCCATGTCTGTTGGCAGGGAAGGGGCTCCCAGGGATGCTGTGCCAGGGAGATCCGTGCAGGGAGCAGGGATTGGAGGGATTGGGGCTGCTGGGCCCAGGGATGGGAGAAAGAGGTGGAACCTCAGCCTGGGGAATGATTTCCTCATAGAATCATAGAATGGTCTGGATTGGAAGGGACCTTAGAGATAGAATCATAGAATCATAGAATTGATGGGGTTGGAAAAGCCCTCCCAGATCATCAAGTCCAACCCTTGGGCCAACTCCAGTCCCTTTACCACATCATGGCACTCAGTGCCACGGCCAAGCTCACCTGAAAAACCTCCAGGGATGGGGAATCCACCCCCTCTCTGGGCAGCCCATTCCAATCCCTCAGCACTCTCTCTGCAAAGAAGTTTTTTCCCATCTCCAACTTCAATTTGCCCTGGCAGAGCTTGAGCCCCCCGTGCCCCCTTGTCCTATTGCTGAGTGCCTGGGAGAAGAGACCAACAAGTTCCAACACCCCTGCCATGGGCAGGGACACCTCCCACCAGCCCAGGGTGCTCCAAGCCCTGTCCAGCCTGGCCTTGGACACTCCCAGGGATGGGGCAGCCACAGCTTCTCTGGGCAACTTGTTCTAGTGCCTCCTCATCCTGACGGTAAAGAATTTTTTCCTAATAACTAACCTAAATCTACTCTCCTCCAGTTTGAAGGCTCTCCCTATCCCAATAAATTTTCTGTACTCAGGCACTGCCAATTCCAGATTCTGCAAACTGAATTAACACATGACCCCTCTGGGCTGTCCATGCCACCCAAGGGGCTGGAACACTGAGCTGCCCAAGTCAGGGGGGCACATGAGGATGTGCCTCTCACATCCCCACCCTGATTTTAACTTCTCCTCCACATCCCTCCCCAGCCTGTCCTTGAGAGACGCCAAGAAACATGAGGCTGAGCCACCACAGGAAGCCCCAAATTCTGTGCTGAGCTGAAGTCTTGCAGCTGCTCCCAGACATGTGGAAAAACTTTCCATAAACATTTCTGGATGCTTCGGGGCTTGAAATGTGATTATAAAAAAAAAAAGAAAAAAAGAATTAAGAAAATGAGAAGGAAAAATTAGTGTTGGATTGGAAAGTCTGCAATTCTCTTGCAAGATGTGGTTTATACACAGAGTCTGAGACAATTGTGGTGGGACACTCTGAGAATGAAACCTCTTTGAGGTTTAAGAACTAAAGGTGTTCCTCAAGAGATAAGATTTATCTGAAGCTCAATTCATACATTTATTAAATTCCAACTGAAAGAGGGCAGGGTTGGGTGGGATATTGGGAAGGAATTGCTGGCTGGGAGGGTGGGCAGGCCCTGGCACAGGTTGGGCAGAGCAGCTGTGGCTGCCCCATCCCTGGGAGTGTCCAAGGTTGGACTTGGAGCAAGTGGAAGGTGTCCCTGAATGAGCTTTCAGGTCCCTCCAACCCAAACCATTCTGGGATTCTCTGATTAAACCTGGAGAGTTTTGGTCTCTGTAAAAGGGGGAAGTTGTGGTTTTATTTCCAATCAAAGTATTTTTTTTTCATCCTCCAAACTTTTCACTTTAGTTGCTTTTATTTTTTTTCCCCAATTGAATCTTTGGGAAGGGTTTTTTGTTTTATTTGGATTTCTTCATGCAAAACTGAGCAGAGAGATAGGAATTACAAAAACAAGAGAGTTTGTTCCAGCCTACAATTGAAAACACACAGGGAGGGATGGACTTTGCTACTTCCCAAGCCTCCCAGTCAGACTTTCAAAGCAGGGTCCTGCCCTTTGGCCACCCCAAGCCCTGCAGCGCTCCAGGCTGGGCACAGAGTGGCTGGAGAGCAGCCAGGCAGAAAGGGACCTGGGGGGACTGAGGGACAGGAAGCTCAAGAGGAGCCAAGAGTGTGGCCAGGTGGCCAAGAAGGCCAATGGCATCCTGGCCTGGATCCAAAGTAGCGTGGCCAGCAGGCCCAGGGCAGTGAGCCTTCCCCTGGCCTCTGCCTTGGGGAGGCCACACCTTGAGTGTTGTGTTGAGTTGTGGGCCCCTGAGTTGAGGCAAGAGATTGAGGGGCTGGAGCGGGGCCAGAGAAGAGCAAGGAGGCTGGAGAAGGGAGTGGAGCACAAGTGCTGTGGGGAGAGGCTGAGGGAGCTGGGGGTGTTTGTGCTGGAGAAGAGGAGGCTGAGAGGTGACCTCAGCACTGTCTGGAAGTGCCTCATCAGGGAAGTTGTGGCCAGCTGGGGGTTGGTCTCTTCTCCCAGGCACTCAGCAATAGGACAAGGGGGCACGGGGGGCTCAAGCTCTGCCAGGGGAAATTGAAGTTGGAGATGAGAAAAAACTTCTTTGCAGAGAGAGTGCTGAGGGATTGGAATGGGCTGCCCAGAGAGGGGGTGGATTCCCCATCCCTGGAGGTTTTTCAGCTGAGCTTGGCCGTGGCACTGAGTGCCATGATCTGGTAAAGGGACTGGAGTTGGCCCAAGGGTTGGACTTGATGATCTGGGAGGTCTTTTCCAACCCAATCCATTCTATGATTTTATGATTCTGTTTGGTTACCTAAAAGTCTTTGAAAATCCCAGTGGACACTTGTGGAAATGGGAATTTAACTCCTCATTTCAATCCTAATTTGATACTTTATTCTTTCAAGTTCTATAAAAAGCCTCTCAGGTGCTTTATGGGCATCTCAGGGCACGTAAATGCACTTGAAAATTCAAATGTGAACCTGGAAGGGTCACCCCATGAACTGTTGTTAATGCACCTCTTGGTGAATACACTTAGTTTTATATGCAAAATATGCTTTGATAATTCCCCCTTTCTGTCTTTCCAGGGTTTTTAAATTTTATTTTGTTAACTGAGAAGCAAATAAATAGGATGTTTTTATATAATTTCAACTTAATTCCGATTTCACCTCAAAGACAGCTTGTCAAAAAATATTAAATAGTAAGTAGATGCCATTTGGTGTTTCACAGAATGATAAAACATATAAAATAAATTAATTAAGGATTCAAATATAGCTTCTGACTAAGAGAATCTGGGTTATAATTGGCTGACAACACTCAGAGAATATTTTGTCTTCTCTAGGTGGCAAAAAACTCCCAAATTTAACATGAAGGGTAAATTACTCATCAGAAACATCAGGTGGTCTTCAGGAAAATAGGTAGACCCAGATAAAAATCAATGCTTAAAATTAAAGTTTCTTGTGGTTTTAAGTTATGCTCAAAATTGTTGTTAATTAAACCTGGTATGAATTAAAGGGAAGGTGATCCTTGGCCTAAATCTCAGGTCTGGCTTAGCAAATTCTGTGTTATTCCAACAAAGCAAAACAGTCACATAAACCCAGAGACAAAAGCAAACAAATGTAATAATCTGAGGGCTTGTAATGCAGGTTATTAATTCCTGGACTTGCAAGGAGACTGGACTTTGTGGCCAGGAGAGGATCCAAGCTGGAAATCTCTTGCAAACAGAAGTTTTTATTCCCATTTCCCCCCCTGTTTCAGGTGAGATGTCTCTGTTTGAATGGGAAAAGTACAATAATTGAAGGCCACTTGTGCCCAGCATGGAGGTGCATTTGTGACAGCTCAGGAACAATCTAGTGCTGTGATTTTATTCAATCCTTGATGGGATTTCCTCAGGGAGGTCGTTCCCATCCCTGTGCCAGCTCTGGGGGCTCTCATGGGCACTCAGCCCCTGGTCCGGCCCATCCCTCTGCCCTCATTCCTGGGATGAATCCTGGGTGGATACAGAGCCTATTGCCAACCTTGGCTCCAGTGACATGCTATGATTTGGGCTGTCTCCATGTGGGGCAGTTACTGGGAGGGTGATGCCACCAGTGGGGATGTGGGAAACCCCTCAAGAGAAACTCCTGCAGGCAGTGACTTGGCAGAGCAGGAGTGGGCAGGGTGGGTGGGGATGCTGCAGGTCCTGCCTCGCTCACACAACTCTGAGGGACAGGAGGAAGCATTTCACAGCCACACCAGAGCCTGAGCTGTTTTCCCATCTTTCTCTACCCTNTGCTCTCCAACTTCAATTTCCCCTGGCAGAGCTTGAGCCCCCCGTGCCCCCTTGTCCTATTGCTGAGTGCCTGGGAGAAGAGACCAACCCCCACCTGGCCACAACTTCCCTGATGTGGCACTTCCAGACAGTGCTGAGGTCACCTCTCAGCCTCCTCTTCTCCAGGCTGAACACCTCCCTTCCCTCCCTGGGAAGGTCTGGATGCACTGCAGTGCCAGGCTCTGAGGCTGTTCCCATCCAACACTCAAACAAAGCCCTTGCCAAGAGGCTTTTTAGCTCTGCCAGACCACGGGACTGGCCCAGGCAGGACAACCCTGGGCTGGTTCTTGTGCACCTCATAAACCCTGTTAATGCAGATGTTGCCCCAGCCCGGCTTTGATGTGGTATTTTGGAGGATTTATGTTCCATTCATGGCTCTGTGTGTGTGTTTGGTGGTATGGAGGGGAGGAATAGTCCAGTGGGGACTGGAAGGGAACTGAATTACATCCTGCCTGGGCTGTGAGGAAGAATTCAGCTGGAATATCCCCAGGTGGGAGGGCAGCAGGGACTGTGCAGCTCAGCTGGGCTCCTTCCCTGCTTCTCACACCTCCTCCTCCTGCCTGGAGTCCTGACAAGGCAGGACAGTTTGTGTTGCCATTTTTATGGGTAGATCCACATTTATGTGCTCTGTGAGGCCTCGTTATTGCTCCTCTGGTGGGCAGTAACTGCTGGAGGATAATTAAGGCCTGAATGATTAGGGTGAGGGGAGGGGGGAAAGTAACCCAACAGTAGCTGGGATGGTCATCAGGCTCTGGAATTCATTATTTTATGTGGTGCTGAATGGGATGGAGCAGGTGAGAGATGGGTTTGTGCACCCTCCAGCTCCTGTGCCTTATCTCTGGTCTGGAAGAGCAATTGTGTCCCTAAGATGCTTCAGTGGTGGGAACATTTATTTTCCCTGAGTGTGTCACACCAGTCCTGGTTCCTGGGAGGGTGGGAACTGAGGACCACCAGACCCTGCTGGTCAGAGCAGCACCCAAGAGCTGCCACACCTTTTTCCCCAAAAAACCTTGGACTGACGACAGGATGAAGGTCTACCAACAACTAAATGATGATGAGAAAAGATTTTATTTCATAGAATCCCAGAATGGTTTGGAAAGGACTTTAAAGCCCATCCAGTCCAACCCCCTCCCATGGGCAGAGACACCTTCCACGAGCCCAGGTTGCTCCAAGCCCTGTCCAACCTGCCCTTGGACACTTCCATTTATCTTTCTCTTGCCAGTGAAGTTCCTCTAAAGTGTGGCACTAATGTCAAATTAAAACAACTCCCTTCTGGCTGTGTGCTGGTTTAAAGGGAAACAGGCAGGAGAAATGAACCCAACTCAAAAGAGATTATAAGTCACAGTTACAATTTAATAACAGTATTACAATAAATGCAATGGCACAAAGAGAAATTGGGTTTAACCCCCAAACCCAGCAGTCTAACCCAGCCCCCTGGGGCACAAACACAGGGGGGTTTGGTGGCCCCTGTGCTGAGCCCCACGGGGTTCCCCCGAGTCCAAAGGAAAAGGAAGGGACAAACCTGTTGGTGCAGATGATGGCACAGTCTGGGCGAGAGTGGTGGGCTCCTCCTCTCCAGGTTCTGATCCTACTCTGGATCCAATGAGTGGTCCCAGAGGTCTCAAAAAATCCCCAGATTCTCTCCCCTCAGGTGCAGGTGGGAGCCCCCAGTGGGTCCCCCAGGGCAGGGAGTTCCAGAGTGGGGGATGTGACTCTGGCAGTCAGGGGGGATTTTGGAATCCTTGCTGGCCCCTGAGCAGAGCTGAGCCCTCAGGTGGCTGTGGAGGTGCCAAGGAGTCCCTGCAGGGGAGTTCTCCCAGCTCCTCTGCCAGGCTTCTTTCCCAGCCAGCTGCCAGGCTGAGGGCTCAGCTGTGCCCTGGGCAGCTGCTGCCAATGGGCCATTGGGAAGAGTTGCTGGGCAATGAATGGAGGGTTTAGAATGCACAGCTTTGGTCACACCCACACAGGGAGAAACTGGTCCCACCTGATGAACTGGGACAGGCTGACATGCTCATTCTCTGGGCTGGCATTGGTGTGTCTGCTCTGCAGGGACAGCACCCCAGGAAGGATCTGCTGCTCAGTTTTAGGCACCACCAAATTGCTGCTCAGGGCTGTATTTTTCTTTCCTGGCTGTATTTTTCTTTCCTGTCTGATATTTTTTCATTAGAGAAACTTGATGGGGAACCTCATCTCACCAGCCTTTGTGGTTTTTGACTTCACTTAGTGATCTGATTTTTAGAAAAAAAAACAGCATAAAGAGACATTCTTAAAGTTCCTTAATAAAAGATGGAGAGATCACAAAGGCACCTTCCCTTTAGGAGAGACTCCACCTTGAGGGGCACAGCAGACACAGAGGGGCTGCTGTGTTACTTCTCTCACACCTCCTGGTAAATTAATGTTTCAAAGCCCTGCAGGTTCCATGGCTTCTGGGAGCACAAACAAGCTCAAATCATTATTTCATGTTGGGAGAAAGGCTGCATGTTGGAAATTAAACTCCTTCCTCTGTGGTTTGCCTGTAACTTGTAACTTATGTTCCTCCTGACGTCCATAAAAGCCACAGCTCTTGTTCCTGTATTTAAACAGCAATATTAAAAATGGAGCAGTTTAACTAAATTACTCCCTTCAATGGGGAACTTCTTGTTTTTCTTGAGAAGTGGAAAGGAGAGACCAACCTTCAGAGGTACCAAAGCTGCCCTGGTTGTCTTGGGAGATCCTGGTGGGTTTGGGGTGTGAGGAAAAACGATGCTTCAGCCCATGCCTGTGACATCACCTCTCCCCTCAGGGATAGCTGAGAAGCCTCCACTTGCCACCACACCCTGCCAACCATTCCATGTGGATTTTAAAAGGGGTTGAGGAATTTTTAGCAGGAGATCAGTAACCCCTTGGTGAATGTTTGCTTATTCCCTGCACTCCATCCTGCTGTTTCCTGGAGGTTCTGTGGCTCCAGCTGAGCATCCTCCAGGCATTTCTCCCTAAATTTCATGCCAGGATGCACAGTCTGGAATATGAACTTCGCTGATATCAAACTCTTCCTGTTGGCACCATAAGAGGCAGTAAAATTCTGTCTCCCAAGGCCATGCTCTGACTTGGAGGCTTCTCCATGGTCAGGTGCCAGGTCTGTGTTCCAAAGTGGGTGATGGGAGAATACACTGAGTTGACTCTGGTTCCTCTGCTCCCAAAAATGCTGAATTTTGGCAAGTCAGACCCTGTGCAGGTTTGTAGAGGGATTGCAATGAGGCAAAGCCTGGTGGACACTTAAAGCTGAGCATGGAGACTCTGCACAGTCCTTTGTGCTCATCTGGAATGAAACATCTGCAACAGCTTTGTCAAGACAAAGCTGATGGTGTTGGACCCAAGAGAAGTGGGATCTGGGATCCCTGTGAGACATTCCAGCCCAGAATTCCTTACAAACATCAGGCATTGGATCTGGGATCCCTGTGAGACATTCCAGCTCAGAACTCCTTACAAACATCCTGCATTGGATCTGGGATCTCTGTGAGAAATCCCAGCCAGAATTCCTTACAAAAAATCTGCTTTGGATCTGGGATCCCTGTG
>VWZD01004553.1:84331-102159 GCA_013396695.1 Sakesphorus luctuosus | reverse complement strand
ATTGGATCTGGGATCCCTGTGAGACATTCCAGCCCAGAATTCCTTACAAACATCCTGCATCCATCATTAGTACCATCTGGGGGTGTTTTTATTTCCTGCTTTTTGCAGTTGGGCTCCAGCTCTGGTTTAAGCTCTCCCTCAGAGCCAGAAGGAACCCAAAGCCAAGGTGGGATCCCAAGGGTCACTCATGGATTGCTCTTTAGGCTCATTTTCAGGTGCTCTGGAAAAAGGAGGCCTGAGCAACCTATTCACAGGTACCCCCATGGAAGGCTTGACCTTTCCTTAAGTTTTTGTGCTGGTTTAAAGGTGAACCAGCAGGAGAAATGAACTCAACACAAAAGAGATTATAAATCAGAGTTACAATTGAATAACAATATTACAATAAATGCAATGACACAAAGAGAAATTGGGTTTAACCCACAAACCCAGCAGTCTAACCCAGCCCCCTGGGGCACAAACACAGTGGGGTTTGGTGGCCCCTGTGCTGAGCCCCACGGGGTTCCCCCGAGTCCAGAGGAAAAGGAAGGGACAAACCTGTTGGTGCAGATGATGGCACAGTCTGGTGGAGAGTGGTGGGCTCCTCCTGGCCAGGGTCTGATCCTCCTCTGGATCCAATGAGTCGTCCAAGAAGTCCCCAAAGCCCAAGATTCTTTCCCCTCGGGTGCAGGTGGGAGCCCCCAGTGGGTCCCCCAGGGCAGGGAGTTCCAGAGTGGGGGATGTGACTCTGGCAGTCAGGGGGGATTTTGGAATCCTTGCTGGCCCCTGAGCAGAGCTGAGCCCTCAGGTGGGTGTGGAGGTGCCAAGGAGTCCCTGCAGGGGAGTTCTCCCAGCTCCTCTGCCAGGCTTCTTTCCCAGCCAGCTGCCAGGGTGAGGGCTCAGCTGTGCCCTGGGCAGCTGCTGCCAATGGGCCATTGGGAAGAGTTGCTGGGCAATGAATGGAGGGTTTAGAATGCACAGCTTTGGTCACACCCACACAGGGAGAAACTGCTCCCACCTGCTGAACTGGGACAGTTTTTTAGATAAGGATGTTTATTTAGGGCTGCAAGTGAATGACAGTGCAGATCTGTTCATTGTAACCTGAATTAATTACAATTAATATGTGTATTGTGGAATGTAATTGCAATACCTGTGCTTTGAAAGCCACTGATAATTAATTCTGATTTTTTTTGTTCACACCCAGTCCAGGCTGGTGTCAAGGCAGGGCACCTGTGGGGGAGCAAACACATCTTTTTTCTTGCCTTGCTTTTTTATTTTCCCTCCTGTACTTTGACACCAACTCTGAGCAATATTTCAGTTGGCAAAGCATCCCAGTGATGACACCTTGGGTAGCAGACACAGCAAAAAACACCCCAACAAGTCAGCCCAGGAATAATTTTCATGTTCTCTGCAGCACCCAGAAATGAAAAATAAATTAAAAAAAAAACAACAACAAAAAAAGCAAACTTTGGACTTGCAGCTGAGCACATTTTCTCTGGAATTACCGAGGAAGGAGCTCTGGAGGTCAACTGAGTAGAAATGCAAGTTAAGACAAAACAGTTCTGAATTAGCAGCTGTCAGGAGGGAGCTGGTTTGGCAGCAAACCTTGGAGTGGAAGGAGCCCCAGCCAAGGAGGAGCCTCCAGAAGACTCATCAGCACATGAGGAGATGAGTTTCCAGCTAAAGGGATTTCTAACAGGGGAAAGAGTGGAATCCTTCTCGTATTCAGGAATTTGAGGGTCAGATTTCTGGCCCAAACTTGGAGACATCACTAAGCTCAGCTGAAAGGCATAAATGTCAGATGAAACATCTGGCACAGCTGCCCAGGGCACTGGTGGAGTCCCCACACCTGGGGGGAGTGGAGAGCCACGTGGATGTGGCACTTGGGGACATGGGCCAGTGGTGGCCTTGGAGTGTTGGGTTAAAGGTTGGGCTAAATGATTTCGGAGATCTTTCCCATCCTTCAGGATTCTGTGACTCCAGTCCATGAAAGGAATAGTTAAGGAGGCTCAGGGGGAAAAAGAAAACCAAGATGGGCAAAGTCTTGCTTTAAATGGAAAGAAAATGTCCTGACTGAGAGTACAGTCACCAAAGCAAGTCCAGCCTCTGAAGGACCTGGGACCTTTTGGAAGCTGCACTAATATTCCTTGGCAGCATCTTTAATTGCAGGAGGAGATCAGCTCAGTGATGGCTTGGCCAGGAAGGTGGAATTGCTGGAAGACACAGAGACCTCATTGCCTTGACTTGCAAATGTGCTGCCAGTCACAACTTCTGCAGAGTGGGAACAAAATGCACTTTAATGAGCATAGTGATGTTCTCATTCGCTTCTTCCCACGCTGGGTGGGTGTCCAAGTGTGTGAAGGGGAGAGCCCAAGAGGAGAAAAAAGATTCTCCAGGAGACCTTGGGCCAGCCCACACGTTCTTGTGTGGTGGTGGGGAGGAGGTGCAGGTTAGGGAGGAGAAGTCCTTTGGGAGGAGGTTGAGTTTCAGGCCCTAATCAAGGTCATTAGATCTTCTGATGTCCAGCATTGTGGGGCACTGGGATGGTCTGTCCTGGAACTGAAGCCTGGCCTTAGAGCTTTCCCAACAGGAGATGCTGCAGTTGTTTTCCTCTGCCCCTCCTGCCTCCTGGGCTACCAAAGCTTGGGCACAGCCACACAAGAGTTGGCAATAAATCCCATTTTCTCCCATGGATCAACAGCCCCAAAGGAGGAGTGGAGAACAAATGGTCCCTGCCCATTTCAGACATAAATCAATCCCCAAAGCAATTGAGAAGCTGCAACCTCAGGTGAAAACACGTCATTGGATGAGGTGACAAACAGCCCCCTGCTCCCAGCAGGCTGAGTGTGTGGTTGTCTGGGCTGGCTGTAAATAATATGCATTTTTGGTCCACAAAAAGTCTCAAAAATGACCACCTGAGAAGCCTGAAAGGAAAGTGAAACTTGGCTCTCAAAAGAGGTCATTTTTTGGGGTGGGAGCAGCAACTGTGATGTGGAGCAGCCACGTGCTGAGTCCCTGCCATGCATGGACATATGTGACACATCCATCTCTATATATCCAAATCCAGCTCTCTATATACCCAAATCCATCTCTATCTACACACAGGCCTGAATGTGCCAAAGTGCTGAAAAATGTGCTGCAAGGAAATGCAATATCTGAGCAGTTCAACAAGGGCAGCCCTGGCTGTGCTCAGGGTGCTGCTCCCACTCCTTGGGCTCTGCAGCACCAGCACCAAGCCCTGGGGCTCCAGAAGGCCTTTGGACATCCCTGGGGGAGCTTCAGGTTGAGCTGGAAGGAGAAGGAAGCTCCAGACAGCCTTTGGATACCCCTGCTGGGGCTTCACATCGAGCTGGAAGGAGAAGGAAGCTCCAGACAGCCTTTGGATATCCCTGGGGGGGCTTCAGGTTGAGCTGGAAGGAGAAGGAAGCTCCGGACAGCCTTTGGACATCCCTGGGGGGGGCTTCAGGTCAAGCAGAAAGGAGAAGGAAGCTCAGACAGCCTGTGGACATCCCCAATGGGGCTTCACATCAAGCTGGAAAGAGAAAAAAGCCTAAATTGTTGCTACCCAAGGGCTTTTGGATGGCCTCAGATGGAGAACCTTTTGTACTGAGGGAGTGTCTGGTTGCCAAAGCTTCCCTTGGAGGGAAGGGGCTGCAAGAGAAATGGGAATGGTCTTGTCCTCTGCAGATGATGAGAGAGAGAAATGGATGTGTGGAATGTGTTTCTGAGCAAACTGTCACATTAATTGCTTGTAAGTCCCATTTCTCGTTGCATCACATAAGTGTAACAATTGCCTTTTCCTACTGTTTGTCACTCCTGGACCAGGACCAGGATGAAAGGGGGGAGAGCACATTTCTGATCTTTGGGTGTGTCCAAAATGTCCCTTTTTCTGCTGTTTTGGTCGTTCTCCACTTGAGCTCTGCTTGGGGCTGGTCTGCAAACCCTGTGAGCAGAGCTGGGTGTGGGGTTTGGGGACACTGGTGCACCGAGACCAGGAACTTCTGGGGACCAAGGTGAGGATGTGAGGGCTTTACTCTGTGCTCTGTGGGTCATGTCATAACAGCAAACCCATTATTATAATAATTAATTAATATGCATAGAATCACAGAATGGTTTGGGTTGGGAGGGACCTCAAAGCCCATCCCATCCCACCCCCTGCCATGGGCAGGGACACCTCCCACCAGCCCAGGGTGCTCCAAGCCCTGTCCAACCTGGCCTTGGACACTCCCAGGGATGGGGCAGCCACAGCTTCTCTGCCCAACCTGTGCCAGGGCCTGCCCACCCTCGCAGCAAAGAATTCCTTCCCAATATCCCATCTATCCCTGCCCTCTGGCAGTGGGAAGCCATTCCCTGTGTCCTGTCCCTCCATGCCTTGTCCCCAGTCCCTCTCCAGCTCTCCTGGAGCCCCTTTAGGCCCTGGAAGGGGCTCTCAGGTGTCCCTGGTCCCTTCTCTTCTCCAGGTGACCCCCCCAGCCTGCCTTCATATGTTATTATATAATTAATACCATTATATCCATGCTATATTAATTGGGAATTATTTAGCTGTAGCTGAGTCTCAAATATTGAGTGCACTGCACACTCAGTGCCCTTGGAGGTTCTGGTGTCTCCTTGCAGAGCCCAGAAAAGCTCTCCAGACACTGTTGAGGGAGGTGGTGTCCAACCTCCTGCTCTGGGGCAGAGAAAGGTGCAAAGCAGGCTTTGAATGTTTAATGCAGGGTGACTTTTTCCTGTAGTTTGCTGTGGATTTCAGTAAAACAACAAATTTTGTCCCATTCTGGGTAGAATTTGTAGTTGTGTCTCTGTTGGCCTGTCCTGCTGCCTTCCCACTCTGCCCACTCTGCTCTGCTCTGGAGCTGATTTATCTCCACAAAACATGAAAGCCTGTGGTGCCACCAATTGGTTTGGCATTTATTTGGAAAAATCAATTCCACTGGTCTTTGAGTCCTTCATGGAATCTTAAAAATGTGGGTGTAAAGTCCCCAGGAACAGTCTCTGCTCTGGGAGGTGTTTGTGTGACCTGCTCTGGCAAGGAGGGGGTGCAGCTGGAGATACTCATCTGCTCCTGTCCAGGGGACCTGTTTTATTGCCCCAAGCCAAACTTCATGTTTGAACAACCCAGTGAGGGTATTTTGGGGGCCTTCCCATCTGCTGCCTCCAGCAGGGATGACAGAAGTGAAGTTGGCTCCTGATTACTTTTATCATTTATTATGACAAACTGATTCAGAAGAGATGCTTTCAAAAAACACTTTCCAAACTGAGCTGTTGCCTCCTTTTTTGTTTTGTTTTCAGCTGCTCAAAGGATTAGCCATGGGGCAGGTGAGACCCCCTGAACATGCTCAGAGTAATGCAGATTTTAGCTGGAGGGAGAAGCAGCAAACCTTTCATTTCATGATGAATTTTTCTCTCATCCCACCAAAAGAAAGTTTTGGGTCTTGCCACTTGTACAAAATGATTGGAGGGTCTTTGAGGGCTGTTTTTAACAGATCTGTCATGGGGTTTTTTTTCAATTTTGAATACTGTGTTGCTTCTATTTATGAAGAAAGGAGAAGTTGTTGCCTCAAGGAGCTCATAAGATTGTCCATCCTCAAGGAAAGTGGCCACCAGATCAAAGGTGGGAGGATGGAGTTGTGTCTCTGCTCCTCAGCCTCCCATTCTGGACTTTTCCACACCTTTGTTGCTTATTTCCTGTCCCTCCTGCTGGAAGGTGTTTGCTGGGGCTTGGAGACCCCAGCAAGTGACAGGGATCAGCTCTCCATGGATTCAGGAATTGCCAGGAATCCCTGGAGCAGCTCAAGCTGTGCTCCTGCAATGTGGGACAACACAACAATTTCAACAGATTAAACTCCTCTCAGCATTAGCAGCAATTTAAATTCATGGAATCACAGAATCATAGAATGGATTGGGTTGGAAAAGACCTCCAAGATCATCAAGTCCAACCCTTGATCCAACCCCACTGTGATCACCAGCCCAGGGCACGGAGTGCCCTGGGCTGGTGATCACAGTGGGGTTGGATCAAGACATGGTGGATTCTCACTCAGTGCCACATCCACAGAATGACAGAATGGATTGGGTTGGAAAAGCCCTCCAAGATCATCAAGTCCAACCCTTGGGCCAACTCCAGTCCCTTTACCACATCATGGCACTCAGTGCCACGGCCAAGCTCACTTGAAAAACCTCCAGGGATGGGGAATCCACCCCCTCTCTGGGCAGCCCATTCCAATCCCTCAGCACTCTCTCTGCAAAGAAGTTTTTTCTCATCTCCAACTTCAATTTCCCCTGGCAGAGCTTGAGCCCCCCGTGCCCCCTTGTCCTATTGCTGAGTGCCTGGGAGAAGAGACCAACCCCCAGCTGGCCACAACTTCCCTTCAGGCACTTCCAGACAGTGATGACTTCCCCTTCAATCATCCCTTTCAAAAATATGGACCTGGGAAGGTGCTGCCCCATCAGAACGGCCCTCAGGGCTCTGGATCCTCCTTTTTCCTGTGGTTGCTGCTGCCTTTCCACACAGGCACAGGAGCTTTGCTCCCCAAAGCCAACACAGAGCAGCTCTGGCAGCTCAGAGACAGAGTTTTTACCTAATTAAAAGTTTCCAATGTGTGTATTTGGTGTTTGGAGAGCAGCAAAGCACTGACAGCACTGGAGAAGAGGAAACTCAAAGGAACAGAAGGGGAAAAATTAATATTTCAGTGCGTGCCTGTGTGTGCAGAACCTTCCAGAGCTGCTGCATCAGGAGTTGGGCTTTGAAGTGATGAGTTTTTCTTCTTGTAACTTTAGTGGGTTTAAAACTTTTTTATCACAGAGTAATAGAATGTGCCAAGCTGGGAGGGACCCCCAAGGACCAGCCAGTCCAACCCACAGCCTTGCACAGGAACAGCCCCAAGAGTCACCCCCTGTGCCCCAGAGCATCATCCAAACCCTCCTGCAGCTCTGGCAGCCTTGGGGCCATGCCCACTGCCCTGGGGAGCCTGGTCAGTGCCCACCACCCTCTGGGGGAAGAGCCTTTTGCTGAGACCAACCCTGAGCCTGCCCTGGCCCAGCTCCAGCCATTCCCTGGGTGCTGTCCCTGCTCACACAGAAATGAGATTGGTGCCTTATGTGAAGTTCCCCCATTGACAGAAATGCTTCCCTGAGGATCAGAACCTGCTCTGCAGAAGCACAGGGAGGTCCCACCAACTCAGCAAACCACCAACAGGCTGCTGAGGGGAAAGCACAGCTGGGGAAGGGGCAGGAAGAAAATAAGCACAAGTTCCTTAGTAAATCTTGTCCCTCAGAGCATCATCCAAACCCTCCTGCAGCTCTGGCAGCCTTGGGGCTGTGCCCACTGCCCTGGGGATCCTGGTCAGTGCCCACCACCCTCGGGGGGAAAGCCTTTTCCTGAGGTCCAACCCAGCCCCTCCTGAGACATTTTCACATCATTAATATTTCCACTTTAGCATCAGAGGGACTACAGTGAACTGGTTTCAACTGGGATGGGATGGCACCAGAATAAAAACTATGGGCAGCTGGTGCAGGACCCTGGAAAGATTTGCCAACGTGCTGGGGATGGTGTGAAGTTTGAACAGCAAACACCCTTCAGGTTTCCCTCCCAGCTCCTGTTTTGCCCCTCGATATCTTACTGTGTACTGCAAATATTCCCTTTCCCCTCTCTGGATCCAACTGGCTTTGCTAAAAAGCACCAGATCCCTGTCAAAGAACTGCCTTCATTTTCCCCCTCATTTGTCACTTGTGGACAGTCCCTTGGGGGAATTTATTGACAGCAGCACCCAACCCCTTCCCTTCTTTTCCTTATTGAACAGTTAAAAAAGTTTTTTCTTTGAATAAAAAACCAAAAAACAAAACCACACAGAACACACACACCCCCCCCCCCCCCGCCCTGAGGCCTTTTTCCCTTTTTGCAGAAGGTCACTCAGCACAGTTGGGTTTTCCTCTTCAACAGGGAACACTCCAGAGAAGTTTAGGCAGTTAAAAAGTAAAACTAAACATTATCAGTGATGAGAAATGAAAGATGTGGTGACAACCTGCGGGGAACAGCATTTGGAGGTGGGAAACATTTTGTTGTTTCAATTGTATTGCTTTTATTCCTGACCATTGGTTGCCTTTGGGGCTGGTCCTGCCAGGCCCATCTGTGGCTGCTTCAAAAACTCCCCATTCTCGGGACTTAATTGCAAATTAAAGTGTGTGTTAATCATTCCAGTGGAAATCAGAGAATCCCAGAATGGTTTGGGGTGGAAGGGACCTCAAAGCCCATCCAGTGCCACCCCTGCCATGGGCAGGGACACCTCCCACCAGCCCAGGCTGCTCCAAGCCCTGTCCAACCTGGCCTTGGACACTCCCAGGGATGGGGCAGCCACAGCTTCTCTGGGCAACCTGAGCCAGGGCCTGCCCACCCTCCCAGGTCCAGCAGGTGTGAAGCCCATGGGTGTTCACATCCTCCATCTGCAGCATCAGTGCCAAAGGACCTGAATTCTTCCTCTGCCTCTCATATTTTGGGCTATTTTAGGGTTACTTACAGTGGTTTGGTGTGTTTTGGGCTTAAGGGTCTCACACAAGACTCTGCTCAGCTCCTGTAGGTGTTTATCTTCTTGTTACTCTTCTTCTTCATCCAGCGGTAACTCATAAAGAGTCATCAGTTTTCAGTGCTTTCCACATTATTAATTTCATTTGATTTTTTATTTTTTGTAATTGATCCAAGCTGGAAAAGACAGGACGACAGAGAAAGTATGTGCAGGGATTGCATGTGAGAATTCCAACTGGCATCTTGGAGAGCCTCCACTTCCAAGAGAGCTTCTTCCAAACCTGAACCAGCTGCTCCGGTGCTTTGGGAAGAGAGCAAAGGGAAGGAAAACCTCCTGTCTTGGAAGATCAGAAGGTTGGGATTGTTGATGTCAGTGCCCTTTTATTAACCAAACCCCAAGAGTTTCCTTGGCTGCTCCTCCTCTCCTTGGGGTTTAGACACAGGTTGGGGCAAGATTTGGGAGCCAAACCTCCACCACCTCGTGAGCACGTGGCTCCCTATGGAATTACGGAGTGGAGAGGATGGATCACTAAACCTGCATCATCATATTCCAAAAAATGACTTCAAAAATATTAAATCTCTGGAATTCTGAGTGTAGGAAATACTGAGCNTGTGATTCTATGATTCTATGATTTGGAGGTTTGGTTCTCCCAGGTGCTGAAGTTGGAACAGCAGTGACCACCAACGTGGGGCTGGAGCAGGACAGTGATCCTCACTCTTGGCTCCAGAGCACCTTTGTCCAGCTGGTACCCCCTCAGAAAGGTTCTCCAAGCTTTCCTTCCACAGTTCTTTCCTTTGGTTTGTGGCTTTCCTTCTGTTCTGGAGGTGGAGGGACCTGAAGCCCCAGTTTGAGTGACTCGTTATCACTGATGTGACCTCTCCCAATGAAAAGCATTGTAGAAATATTATTCTTTGGCAAATGAACTGCCAAAAAGGCTGTTGGAAGAGAAATCTACAGGAATTCCTCTTGCAAAGGGCCCACATTGTCCATTTGCCAAAGCCAGGTGGCATTTCTGCAGCTGGAGCATTTCCATGGGGATGGCACAGGAGGGTGGGAACCACCTGCACCTCCCCCAAGGGATGCAGAGCTGGAATGGGCTGAAAACTCCTCACCTGAGGGCACAATCATAGAATGGATTGGGTTGGAAAAGACCTCCAAGATCATCAAGTCCAACCCTTGGGCCAACTCCAGTCCCTTTACCACATCATGGCACTCAGTGCCACGGCCAAGCTCAGCTGAAAAACCTCCAGGGATGGGGAATCCACCCCCTCTCTGGGCAGCCCATTCCAATCCCTCAGCACTCTCTCTGCAAAGAAGTTTTTCCTCATCTCCAACTTCAATTTCCCCTGGCAGAGCTTGAGCCCCCCGTGCCCCCTTGTCCTATTGCTGAGTGCCTGGGAGAAGAGACCAACCCCCAGCTGGCCACAACTTCCCTGATGTGGCACTTCCAGACAGTGCTGAGGTCACCTCTCAGCCTCCTCTTCTCCAGCACAAACACCCCCAGCTCCCTCAGCCTCTCCCCACAGCACTTGTGCTCCACTCCCTTCTCCAGCCTCGTTGCTCTTCTCTGGCCCCGCTCCAGCCCCTCAATCTCTTGCCTCAACTCAGGGGCCCACAACTCAACACAACACTCAAGGTGTGGCCTCCCCAAGGCAGAGGCCAGGGGAAGGCTCACTGCCCTGGGCCTGCTGGCCACGCTACTTTGGATCCAGGCCAGGAGCCCATTGGCCTTCTTGGCCACCTGGCCACACTCTTGGCTCCTCTTGAGCTTCCTGTCCCTCAGTCCCCCCAGGTCCCTTTCTGCCTGGCTGCTCTCCAGCCACTCTGTGCCCAGCCTGGAGCGCTGCAGGGCTTGGGGTGGCCAAAGGGCAGGGCCTGCACTTGGCCTTGTTGAACTCCATCCCATTGCAATCAGCCCATCTCTCCAGTCTCTCCAGATCCCTCTGCAGAGCCCTCCTGCCTTCCTGCAGGTCGACACTCCCTCCCAACTCGGTGTCATCACAATCCAGCCAGGCTGGGACCTCTGTGCCCTGAGTCTCCTCCCCACTCCTGGAGGTGACAGTGACCTGCCCAGAGCCCTCCTCAGGTGCACAAATGCCATGGAATGAACCACAGGAACATTTTATATCTTAACTGTTCTCACTGTATGAACTTGGTTTTTTTTTTCCTTTGAAAACTGAACCCTCAACTGCCTCAGAACTGTTAAACAAATCTAACAAAGGGCTCTGATTTTGGAGCAAATTTGCTTTCTCATCTTCTCAGACCTCATAAGTGTCCATTATTTTGACATAATTTAGTCAACAGAGGAAAAAAGCAAACCACGACCCTCAACACTTTCTTACTAAAAGATACCCAAGGATTCTTTTGAGACTTTTGAATTATATCCATGAATTATGTCAGTGGAATGAACAATTATTCTCAGTAGGTCCCACTTGAGATTTTATAAATTTTATAGCTGGGAGCATTTAAAAAATACTTAGTAACACTTATAACAGAATTAGAAATAAAAATAGGGGTAATAAATGATAATTTCCTCTCATTTCAAACACACATCATTTGCAAATGTCCCACACAAGAGACTGGAATGGATGTGGCACTTGCAAATGAAACATTTGTGCCAGGGCTGAGGGGATGATGAAGTCTGGAAATCCATTTCCATGGGCAAGAGCCTTTAGGACTCATCCTGCAGAAAAAAACATTGGCTGGCTGGATCTTATATTTTGGATTTAGTATTATTTATATATTATTGATATATTATTTATATATTATAAGACACATATTTATATATTATTTATATATTTAGATTTTATTTGTATATTTATATATTATTTATGTATTTATTATGGATTTATATTTTATATTTAATCTTTACCCTTCTCCCACCACCCATCATTTGTTGTTTATTGTTCTCAGCCTGTTTTGATGACAGTCAATAATTTATTCATAGAATCTCAGGATGGTTTGGGTGGGAAGAGACCTTAAAGCCCATCTTGTTCCACCCTGTGCCATGGGAGGTGATTTAGGAGGAACTTTATATATTATAGGTGAGATTTCACACAGTTCCTTTATATCAAAGCCTTGTTCTTCCAGATAAAATCCTGCTTGGACCAAGAAAATATTCCAAATTAAATTCAGGACTGTGTCAAGCATCCCACTGTTCATCCAGGTGAATATTTTCATAATACTGTTTGATATGAATTGATACAGAATCACAGATTATTCTGAGTTGGAAGGACCCACAAGGATCATCGAGTCCAACTCTTCAGTCAATGGCCCACACAGGGGATTGAACCCATGACCTTGGCATTGTTACAACCAAGTTTGAACCAACTGAGCCAATCTCAGGGTCTAATTGGGGTTTCAGCACTGGAAACAGGGTGGAATCACCAGCCCAGGTTGCTCCTGGCCCTGTCCAACCTGGCCTTGAACACTCCAGGAATGGGATGAGCCTTTCTGGGATGGATGAGATGGGGGTTAATTCTCATCACAACCCAGAGATCCAACATGGAATTGCTGTTGTTGTTCCTGTGTTTTGAAGGAGCTGATGGGCAGAGAGCAATGATAAAGAGAAAAAAAAAACATTTTGTGGGGCTTTGTCCTGGTGTTGGAGGGATGCAGAGCACTGCCCTGCCCTGGAGCTCCAGCCTGGAATGACAGCAAGGGCCTTTCCTGGGAGCTGAGAAGCTCAAAGAACCTGCTGAGGAATCCACCCAGAGCCCCGGGGGCTGCAGGGTGAGCTCTGGGTGGGAGCCTCAGCAAAGAGGTCCTGAACTGCCACTCTTTGGGATACCAGAGGGCACAGGGAGAGGTGGCACAGCCAGCTGAGGGACACTCAGGGACACAGAGGAGATGGCTCAGGAGGAAGAGCCTAAATGCTCCCCTGCTTGGAGTGTGAGGGGTCCTTTGCTGAGGGTCCCTCCTCAGAGGCACCAGATTGAGCTGTTCCTCTGTTACTGTGCTGGGAATAAATGGCTTTATGGAACTGAAGCCATTGGAGGGTGTCCAAAGGAGGGCAAAGAGATGGTTNCAGCCCCAAGGCTGCCAGAGCTGCAGGAGGGTTTGGATGATGCTCTGGGGCACAGGGGGTGACTCTTGGGGCTGTTCCTGTGCAGGGCTGAGGGTTGGATTGGATGCTCCTTGGGGGTCCCTCCCAGCTCAGCACATTCTGGGATCCTGTGTGGGGAAAGGCTGTGCCAGGCTGGCACTCTCTGACCCACGGGCAGGGCTCTGCTCCCTGCAAAGGGACTCCCACAGCCATTCAGGTCCTGCTGATCCCCCAACACTGGTCCTTGGCACTGCCACCCACCATCAGTAAACAGAACCCGAGGCAGTGGCTGGGCTGCTTTTCAGCTGTGCCATCTGCACGGGCTCACAGCAGTGCCCACAGGAGCTGAGACTTTGCACTGGATGGTCCTTGGGGGTCCCTTCCCACGGAATCCCTTCCTGGGATTCCATAAGACACCTGAGGCTCTGCCATGGGAAACCTGGGGTGGGACTGGTGGAGAAACCTGCTCTGACTGCGAGTGGGTGTAGGGGGGTCCAAAGGGGACCTGTTGGGTGCTGGAGCTCCTGTTGGGGCTGTCTCTGGTGCAGGGACTGAGACTCACTGAGTGGCTCCTCAATGCTCAGATTGGGAAGTTTCCTTAACAAAAGCCCCATTGGAGAGTCAGAAGTCAAAAAGTTTGGCTTCAGCAATTCCTACTTCCAAATCCAGGCCTTCAGGGTGAAATCCAACTCCCACAAAGCAGCTTTTCCCCCTCCTTTTGCCTCCCACAGGACACTCCCACCTTCCCCTCTGTTGGACTAATGCAACACTTGTAAATTAATAGTTCCTTTAATTTTCCTCCAGCCCCAGCTGGGCTCACCTGGATTAGGAGCAGGCACAGGAAACAGGGATTTTCCATCTTCTAATGGCATTTTGCACTCCCAGATGTGCCTCACTGAAAGCACAGTAGGAAGAACAACAAACCTTTTGCTCCCAGTCAGGTCCCAGTTGGAACTGGCTGTGCTGGTTTCCTGGGGCTGTTCCCATTGGATTAGTTGGATGTGACTTTCACAGTGAACAAGGAATTGGACTTGATTCAGAAGCTGCAAAAAGTCATCAGAAATGGAGATGAGAGATTAAAAAAAAGGCAAGTTGGCTCCCAGTTTCCAGCAATGAAACTCCACTGGATGTCAAGCACAATGTTGTGCAAACATCCACCTGATGCTTGAGACACTTCTGAATTTAACTGGAATTTTTCTTGCTCTGAGCAGGATGTTATGTGGAATAACAACTGTTGGACATAAAGGAAACTGTGTGAAATCTCACCTAAAATATTTAAAGTCGTGTTCTCCTGTTCCTCCTAACTCAAACAAACCAGTGGAACTGTTTATCTCTGACCCTGCAGAAGAGGAGGGGGAGCCAAGGATGGTTTCAACCTTTGGCTTCCCTCAAGAACTTGTCCACTGGAAGCCTGGCTGAGGGAAACAAAGCCTCTAACCTGGGCTCAAGTGCAACTGGTTTGTCTTACCTGCAGCTTTGGGTTTGGTTCTGGCTTGGCTTTGGCTTTCACAGCAGGGCTGTTGCTTCCCGTGCTGAGTTGGTGTTTATTCCTTACAGCCTTGTTGGGATTTTCTTGTTTTCTCCATGCTCCATTTTAGTGGTTTTCTGTGTTTTTTTAAATATCTAACCCACCTGGGACATTTACCCAGGGCTGACTCCAACCCTCCACCACAAATGGTGTTTATAAAGCCGTGCAGGAGTTCATGCTCCCGTTTTCTGCACCTGGTGGGGACAGCAGGTCTTGCATCCTGCAGGTGACCACAGCTCCCAACAGGGCTTGGGTGTCAACCCAACCCCTGGAGGGTGACCAAGGCTCAGCCAAAGTCCTCTCTGACCCAGTGCCCAGATTTTCCTGTCAGATTCTTGCAAATGGACTGAGTTTTGTCTTGGAACTTCTTGCCTTTCCTCTTGTTGGAGAGAAGCACTGGAGATGATGCCAGACTTCCAGACTGAATTCAATCCTTGGCTGTGTTGTCTCCATTTGATCTGGTGCCAAAAGTGTCCTTGAAATAGCTCCTCTCCTCTCAGCTTGCATTTTGTTAGGTCAAACAAACTGTCCTCTTTTGGTTTTCCCTTTCATTCCGTGTTTTCCACTCAGATCCAGGATCCCTCAGCCATCCCAGTTCTCTGTGTCCTTGCTGGATATCAGTTCTCTGAGATGCTGGAAGAGTTCCAGGTGAGGTCCCACCAGGGACTTGGGCAGCAGCAGGATCTCTCCTTTGGTGGAATTTACCTTCTGGATATGCATTAACATTTAATTTTCTCCCTCTGTGTCCTTCTCCTCAGGTTCCCTTCCCCCTTTGGTCCCTCTTTGGAAGATCTGGTTTTCCAAGCAGAGACTTCCCAGCTGGCTCCTGAATTCATTTTTGTCCCAGAATCTTTATCACTGAATCATTTAGGTTGGAAAACCCCTCTAAGATCATTAAGCCCAACCTTTCCCTCTCCTTTTCTTGTGAACTTGCTTATTCTCCACACCATGAACCTCCATCCTGGTCCTGGTGCTCCAGATTTCAGAGTCACCTTCTCCAGGTGATATTCCCTTGTCCTTCATTGATGATACATCCTTGCTTTGTGTCATCAGTGATTTCACTCAGGATCCTCCTGCTGTGCATTATGAAAACATCACAGGAAATTGGTCTGGAGACAAAACCTGGAGCAGCTCCAACTGTGATCCTGATTTAATAGTGGTGAAAGCTGTGGGAGACTTCCTGATGCCCCATGTCCTTCATGAACCTTCTGAGCATCCTCTTCCCAGCTGGACACATGTGGCATTGCAGCCAAACCCTGGTCCAGTTGCCAAGACCCTGGTGAAACTGGTCCAGTTTCCAAGCCCCTGGTGTTGTGTGGCACAAAGCAAGAGGAGACTGAATCAGGACTCACAGAATCATAGAGTTGATGGGGGTGGAAAAGACCTCCAAGATCATCAAGTCCAACCCTTGGGCCAACTCCAGTCCCTTTACCACATCATGGCACTCAGTGCCATGGCCAAGCTCAGCTGAAAAACCTCCAGGGATGGGGAATCCACCCCCTCTCTGGGCAGCCCATTCCAATGCCTGAGCACTCTCTCTGCAAAGAAGTTTTTTCTGCTCTCCAACTTCAATTTCCCCTGGCAGAGCTTGAGCCCCCCGTGCCCCCTTGTCCTATTGCTGAGTGCCTGGGAGAAGAGACCAACCCCCAGCTGGCCACAACTTCCCTGATGTGGCACTTCCAGACAGTGCTGAGGTCACCTCTCAGCCTCCTCTTCTCCAGCACAAACACCCCCAGCTCCCTCAGCCTCTCCCCACAGCACTTGTGCTCCACTCCCTTCTCCAGCCTCCTTGCTCTTCTCTGGCCCTGCTCCAGCCCCTCAATCTCTTGCCTCAACTCAGGGGCCCACAACTCAACACAACACTCAAGGTGTGGCCTCCCCAAGGCAGAGGCCAGGGGAAGGCTCACTGCCCTGGGCCTGCTGGCCACGCTACTTTGGATCCAGGCCAGGATGCCATTGGCCTTCTTGGCCACCTGGGCACGCTCTTGGCTCCTGTTGAGCTTCCTGAGTAGCATCCTGTACTCTGACACCTCCCACGAGGAAAACACAACATGAGGCTTGAGGTGCCACCACTGTTTGGATTCAGGACATTTCTTACTTGATCTCTGGGTTTGAGATGCTCAGCTCCAGTTTAATGTCCTTGTTCCCACTGGTCATTCTCTCTTTGCCCCTTTTCCTCTTGAAACCCAAAGCAAGGGATTTTGCAGTGGGTTATCTTCAATCCTGCTTCCAGCCCAGAGTGCCCCATCCGTTTCCTGTTTTATTCTATTTATACGGAGAAAAGATTTTGTCATTTAACTGGTGGCTTTAATTTCCTTTGCAGGCTCTAATTCAGTTTGACTTGTGTTATTTTTCACTGATAATGTTGTTTCTCAGTTCTCAAGATGCAGCTTTGTTTGGGATCATTTCTCTTTGTCTTCTTTGCATTCTCTCTGCTGATTTTGAGTATCTTTGGAGAGGGAATGAATTATCCAGTTGGTTTGGAGGTTTTATTTCTCATTTTCCACGACGCCCTCTTTTTTTCAGAATGCAAATTCCTACTGATTTTACAGCCAAGAGCTGAAGAAATTCCCCTCATCCTTTCTGTTCCCATCCTTCAGTTTATGCAAACAGAGTTTGTTGAGTTCCCTTCACTTAAAAGAGTTCCTCTTGTGTAATTTACAGTTTTCATGCTTGATAAATGTAGAGAAGTTTCACTCCTCACATTTCTGGGTGAATATTGACTCTTCACTTTGGCATCTGGGACTGGAATCCCTGTGGCACCTGGTTGTTGTTTCCTTGGGGGGAATCTTCCATCAGAGGTGACTGATGGAGCTCAGGCTGCACCACTGCTGGTCCTGCTGACACCAAAGGGGCTTCTTTGGATGGTGAGACCTTCCAGACTCATTCCCAGGAGAATGAGGACCCATTGGGCTCAATATATTGAACTGAGGAGGATTTCATCAGGGGCTGCAGCTCCTACTGAGAGACAGCTCAGAGCTCTGCTCCCTGTGCCAGGGACAGCACCCAGGGAATGGCTGGAGCTGGGCCAGGGCAGGGACAGCACCCAGGGAATGGCTGGAGCTGTGCCAGGGCAGGGACAGCACCCAGGGAATGGCTGGAGCTGTGCCAGGGCAGGCTCAGGTTGGATCTCAGCAAAAGGTTCTTCCCCCAGAGGGTGGTGGGCACTGACCAGGCTCCCCAGGGCAGTGGGCACGGCCCCAAGGCTGCCAGAGCTGCAGGAGGGTTTGGATGATGCTCTGGGGCACAGGGGGTGACTCTTGGGGCTGTTCCTGTGCAGGGCTGAGGGTTGGACTGGATGGTCCCTGTGGGTCCTCCCAACTCAGAAGGTTCTAATTTAGTCTGTTCTAGTCTGATCTTTCTATTCCATTCCATATTCCTGAATTTATTTATTTAGAGAGATGTGTGTGCAGCACTTCTGGTGTCTGACACTGTAGATCCTGCTCTGGTTCCTGGGCAAAACTAAAGCTTAATTAGTAGCTGCTAATTGTCCCCAGCACGGCCCTGTTTCACAGGTGAGTCCTCCCCTGTCAGCTGAACAAGCCACACTCACTTCTGGGCATGTGTTTGCCCCAAGTTCTAATTCTTGCTCTCATTGTGCACCTTCNGGTGCTGAGCCCCTCTTTTGGGTGCTGAGCCCTGTTTTAGGTGCTAAGCCCCTCTCGTGGGTGCTGAGCTACTCTCTTGGATGCTGAGGCTCTCTCGTGGGTGCTGAGCTGCCCTCTCGGGTGCTGACTCCCCTCTTGGGTGCTGAACCTTCTCG
>VWZD01004553.1:72309-83437 GCA_013396695.1 Sakesphorus luctuosus | reverse complement strand
GAGGCCCCTCTCTTGGAGTCTGCGCCCCCTCTTGGATGCTGAGCCCCTCTTTTGGGTGCTGAGCCCTCTCTTGGGTGCTGAGCCCTCTCCTCACTTCACCACTCAGGAGCTGGAGCTGTGCAGCCTGGGGAGGTGTGTCCTGGCAGCATCCCCTGGGCAAGGCTCTTCCTGCAGGGCACCACCCAGGGGTACCCACGGGGGGGAAGAGGCAGAATCTTTCCCAATGAAATGATGTGTAACTGGCAGAGGTTCTGTCTGGCAGAGAACATGGAAGAGCCAAGTGTGCCCCAAGCCCTGGTGGCACAGCCTGGGCTGCTGTTTGGGGCAGGGGGGGCAGTGGCACCTCCCCAGGACAGGCCAGACAGTTTGTGCCCCTCCAGCCCTCAGGGACTCACACGTGCCCTTTCCCCTGAGCATGGTGGGCTCGAGCCATTTCACTGATTTAATTGTTTCTGCAGTTGGTGTTTGCAATAATTTCTGCCTCTATAAACAGCCTGGCTGTTAAGCTGGAAATAAAACAATCATTCCCTGATAAGATCAGGAATAACAGGCTTTTGGAAAGCCTAAATGTTGATTCCTTGTGGGTACCAGTGATGTGGCATTTTGTTGATGCCAGGCTGGTCTGGGGGTATTAAAGGGGTTCTGAAGGAGCCTGATAAAAGTGGGCAAGGGTTTGGGCAAGCTGCTCCATTTATTGCAGCTTCAGCCTAATAAATTCTCTACATGTTTGAATCCTCTTCCCTGCTGGTCACTGCTTGGTGGCAATGTCAAATGAATAATTTTTTTTCCCTGTAAATAATCAATATTACCTCATCAAACCTACCCATGCAGTGTTTACTCAACCTTGGAAAATACAGGTTTGGAACTCCTCCCTGCTCCTGCCATTCCGCTCGTTGCTGAACTCATTTTCTCCAGGGTTAACGAGAACAAATCCTTTGAACTCGCTGGTTGTTTCAGTCTGATTTGGTGCAGGGCTCCCTCTGACTCCTTTCCAGGGAAATTGGTTATATGAATTATCAAGGGGTCCACTATGAAAAAAGTTGGATTAAGTTAATTAGAAATTCAGAACTTGGCCTTTGGCCAAAATGTAATTTACTTCCCCTAAGCCTGATTTGAAATTAAATCTTTGGGCAGGTTTTCATGTAAAAAATTCACAGGTTTCCTGAGCTCTTATTTCCTACTGTTTATAAAAAATCCCCCAAAAAACAACCCAAAAAGGGACACCAATGAATTAAAGAGTAGAAGGATTTAAATGAGCAAATTAAACATGAAGAGATCCTGGATCAGGGTGGGGGTTGTCTCAGTCACCTGAGGTGCCTCAGGCCAGGGCAGAGTGTGCTGGTTTAAAGGTAACCTAGCAGGAGAAATGAACCCAACACAGAAGAGATTATAAATCAGAGTTACAATTTAATAACAATATTACCATAAATGCAATGGCACAAAGAGAAATTGGGTTTAACCCCCAAACCCAGCAGTCTAACCCAGCCCCCTGGGGCACAAACACAGTGGGGTTTGGTGGCCCCTGTGCTGAGCCCCACGGAGTTCCCCCGAGTCCAAAGGAAAAGGAAGGGACAAACCTGTTGGTGCAGATGATGCCACAGTCTGGTGGAGAGTGGGGGGCTCCTCCTGGCCAGGGTCTGATCCTCCTCTGGATCCAACCAGTGGTCCCAGAAGTCCCCAAACCCCCAGATTCTGTCCCCTCAGGTGCAGGTGGGAGCCCCCAGTGGGTCCCCCAGGGCAGGGAGTTCCAGAGTGGGGGATGTGACTCTGGCAGTCAGGGGGGATTTTGGAATCCTTGCTGGCCCCTGAGCAGAGCTGAGCCCTCAGGTGGGTGTGGAGGTGCCAAGGAGTCCCTGCAGGGGAGTTCTCCCAGCTCCTCTGCCAGGCTTCTTTCCCAGCCAGCTGCCAGGCTGAGGGCTCAGCTGTGCCCTGGGCAGCTGCTGCCAATGGGCCATTGGGAAGAGTTGCTGGGCAATGAATGGAGGGTTTAGAATGCACAGCTTTGGGCACACCACACAGGGAGAAGCTGGTCCCAGGTTGTTGAAGTGGGACACAGAGACAGATCTCATAACCCACCAGTGGGATGTGGATGAGGGTCCATGGTCTGGACTGGTGCCAGGGGCATCTGAGCTTCTGTGCTGCTCCATCACCCCAGACATGGTTTGTCTCCTGCCAGCCAAACCTGGGCTGGCATCACAGCAAACCCTGAGCTAAGGCCCATCCTGAGGGTGGAATTTTGACCTTCAGCTTGGGCTGCCCCAATCTCCAAACCACTCCTGCATTTGGGGTTACTGGTGGACTCCAAAGGCTCTGATCATCCTTCCTGGATGCACCTGGATGCAGCCTCATCTCCATGGCACCAGGATCTGACCATGGTCATCCTCCTGAGGGGCTGCACCCTCTGCCAATGATGGGGGTGCCATGTGGGGGGTTTGCTGGACCCAGCCTTCCAAAACTGCTGAGGGACAGCCCATCTCTGCTGCTGTCACAAACATGGGCAGCTCTGAAACAGAGCACAGAAGTGTCATCTGCACCCACAGAGCAGCTCTGGGAGTGGTTGGGTCTTTCTTTCCTTCTACAACTTCCTCAGGAGGGGCAGAGGAGGGGCAGGTAGTGATCTGTGCCCTGTGGGGACCAGGGACAGCACCCAGGGAATGGCTGGAGCTGTGCCAGGGCAGGGACAGCACCCAGGGAATGGCTGGAGCTGAGCCAGGGCAGGCTCAGGTTGGATCTCAGCAAAAGGCTCTTCCCCCAGAGGGTGGTGGGCACTGACCAGGCTCCCCAGGGCAGTGGGCACGGCCCCAAGGCTGCCAGAGCTGCAGGAGGGTTTGGATGATGCTCTGGGGCACAGGGGGTGACTCTTGGGGATGTTCCTGTGCAGGGCTGAGGATTGGACTGGCTGGTCCTTGGGGGTCCCTCCCAGCTCAGCAGTTGCTGGGATCCTGTGAGATGAAGTCTTGGCTGCTGGGCACCCTTTCCCTGCAGGGGGACATGCCAGGGAGGCTGAGCTGGGCAGGAGGATGGAAAGGCAAACCCTGCCCAGCTGGCAGGTCTGTGCACTGCCTCTTGCTCCAATGCAACAGAAGAGAAACACATTCCTCTCCTGGGGTATAAATAAAATCCCAAATTATTTAAAGTTCAGGCTTTTCTAGAATTTTTGAAACTAGACCTACCTTGAGGATGGCTCTTTGGGATCCACGGCAGCTCCAGACCCAGCTGAGACCCAGGACCATGGGCTGCCCAGCCCAGTGCCCACAGCAGAGAGCTCCCAGAACCCTGGGACTCTTTTCCTTCTCTCCCCACCTCTTATTCCCTCCATCCCTCCATTTCCATTTTTTGGACAGACCATTCTGGAATAACACAATGAGGCATCATCAACACTTGGGATGTGCTGGGATGTTCTCAGGGGAAAGTGCTACCAAAGTCCACGATTTTCTTGGCACTCCTTTGAAATCATCCCTGTGTTGAATCCAAGTCAAGGGACTGGTATTCCTCATGATACAGGATAAGTGTGGAGAGGGATGCAGAGCCCCAGGTACCCTCTACAAGGCTGGTTGGCTTCTGTCAGGCTAAACCCCCTTGAGACAGGCAAGAAATACACTCACTACTCCACCTAAACGATTTTATAATCACCCCTGGCCTTTGTTTTATTCTTCTGCCCATTCACTATTTTAATTATGATTTTTCCCCCTCCTTGGGCAGTAAAACCTCTTGGATTTTGCCTTTTGGTTCAGTTATTTCGGGAACTCATTAAATGCCTGGGTCACGTGTTGGTTATTAGAAAATGAAAACAACTCTGGCTGTGCCATGGGAGAGACTTCACGGTGAATTACTGGAGTTAAGTAGTAGCTTAACAGCTTGAGACTCTTCTAACATTAGGTAGGGTTTTTTTAGCCCTTTAATGCATGGCAGATTATGATGCTTCCTGTGCTGAATGGGATGAGGTTTTTGTCTGTGGTTGGTTTAATGTGGATCCTTGTAGAGGGATAACACACAATCCTGTGCAGGCTGCAGAGGAATTAGAGAGTGTTCTGTGTTTGGCAAGGACAAGGATTTAAATAAAGGGAGGGGAAACCTCCCCAGCAATAGGCAAAGCCCATCCTACTGCTCAGCCACTCTCCCAGCTCTTGCCTAACAGGGTTCAGGCTGGAGCTGGAGTGGAATCACGATGTGATTCACCAAACTTCCAATTCCTGTCACCCCCAGACAGAACACTGTTCCTCTCATCCCTCCCCTCCCTCCAGCTGAGATCATCGAAACCTCTGGGGCAACTGGGAGTGCTAAAGAGCCCCAGAGCCTGCCCTGAGAAGCATCAGAGCCAGTGGTGAGACAGAGCAGAGGAGGAATCAATACCCCAGGGCTCTGCGGCAGCAACCTCGTGGAGACGACAGGAGCTAATGCTGTGCCCTCCTGGCAGGGGGTGATGGATGCTGAGGGGCCACAGAGGCCCTTTAGTGACTGAACCCAAGCTCTTAGAGCTGTCTATCTGTGTTGTGAGTTCTTTATAGCACACAGCCAGGTTGGATTTTTTATGCTGGTTCTTAGTTAATCAGGAGAAAATGCCCCTGGTCTGAGAAGGGTTTGGGTGGGAGCTCAAGAAAAAGCTGACAGGAAAAAGGCTCTTGAATATCAGCCAGTTCTTTCACTTGAAACTCGAACTGGTTGTGATTTTACTCATCATTTGGTATCAGATGGTAACTTTGGAGCACAGAATCCCAGAATGTGCTGAGCTGGGAGGGACCCACAAGGACCATCCAGTCCAACCCTCAGCCCTGCACAGGAACAGCCCCAAGAGTCACCCCCTGTGCCCCAGAGCATCATCCAAACCCTCCTGCAGCTCTGGCAGCCTTGGGGCCGTGCCCACTGCCTTGGGGAGCCTGGTCAGTGCCCACCACCCTCTGGGGGAAGAAGCTTTTGCTGAGATCCAACCTGAGCCTGCCCTGGCCCAGCTCCAGCCATTCCCTGGGTGCTGTCCCTGCCCTGGCCCAGCTCCAGCCATTCCCTGGGTGCTGTCCCTGCCCTGGCCCAGCTCCAGCCATTCCCTGGGTGCTGTCCCTGCCCTGGCACAGCTCCAGCCATTCCCTGGGTGCTGTCCCTGCCCTGGCCCAGCTCCAGCCATTCCCTGGGTGCTGTCCCTGGTCCCCACAGAGCAGAGATCAATGCCTGCCCCTCCTCTGCCCCTCCCCAGGAGGAAAAAGTAATAATCAAAATATTTCCAGATGTTTACTGTTGTTTAATCAGTTAATAAGTGTTTGTTCTGGGTGTACAGACAAGCTTAGGGATCCATATCTTAAAATCAGGCCAGATGATGTCATGGGAATCCCAGGCACAGAGGGAACACTCTGCAGACACATCTTGCTGTGGCAGAGACAGTCCATGCTCTGAGGGAACAGGAGGGAAGAGAAAAGAGACCAGGCAGCTGCACTGGGAGTTCAGAGGCTGGGAATGGCACAGGCTCAGGTTTGCTCAGTGAGCATTATTTCCCCTTCTCAGACTGTTTTCCTTTCATGACAAAATGAACCAGACTGAGCTGCCCAGAGAAGCTGTGCCTGCCCCAGCCCTGGGAGTGTTCAAGGCCAGGTTGGACAGGGCTTGGAGCAACCTGGGCTGGTGGGAGGTGTCCTTGTCCATGGCAGAGGGTGGAGTTATTTAGGTCTTAACGTCCCTTCCAACCCAAACCATTCTGTGTCTGTGAATAAGGTTCCTCTGTTCAGCTCCTCACCCACAGCTGCTTCATTGTAGCCTCTTTCAGGGCTCCTGGCAACAGGGTTGGTGGGCAGAGATCCCACAGGGATGCTGGGCAGGGGTTAATGATGGGGAAGGGAGACAGAGGCTCCCACCCCTGTGCAAACTCCAAAACCTCCTGGTCCTCAAGCTCTTGTAGTTGTTGTTGTTGTTGTTGTTGTTGTTGTTGTTGTTGTTGAACAAGGTTCTGGTTTTTTTGAATAAATGTCAAGAAACAGTCAAACAGCACTTACTACTTCCCTTTGGGACTAAGGTGTTCAGGAAGGCAGCAGGTCCCTGAGACCAAAGCCAGCTGTGAACAGCACCCAGGTGGTCCTCAGCATCCCACCCTTTCCCTGCTCCTGCCCCCCTTGCTCTGGTGCAAACCCCCCTGTTGCAGAGGGCAACTTGAGTGCTGAGAGGAGATCATAGAATCATAGAATGGATTGGGTTGGAAAAGACCTCTGAGATCATCAAGTCCAACCCTTGGGCCAACTTCAGTCCCTTTACCACATCATGGCACTCAGTGCCACAGCCAAGCTCACTTGAAAAACCTCCAGGGATGGGGAATCCACCCCCTCTCTGGGCAGCCCATTCCAATGCCTCAGCACTCTCTCTGCAAAGAAGTTTTTTCTGCTCTCCAACTTCAATTTCCCCTGGCAGAGCTTGAGCCCCCCGTGCCCCCTTGTCCTATTGCTGAGTGCCTGGGAGAAGAGACCAACCCCCACCTGGCCACAACTTCCCTTCAGGGAGTTCTAGACAGTGATGAGGACAGTGACAGTTATAGACAGAGATGGAGCAAAGTCCATGCCCTGGTCAAGGCAGAGCCACTCAGGGCTGTGCCAGCCCTGCCAGCCCTGCCTGGGGCTGTTCTCCTGATTGCAGCTCATCCCTTCTCCCTCTCTGGGCTGTTACCTTCTGCATCTTCCCAAACCACAGCATGGAACCCAAATGCAATTCACTATGTGGTGGCACCAGGGGTGCCCTTTGTTTTGCTGTGTTGGCCCCAGGAAGGGCAGTGGCTGCAGAGGACTTGACACCAAAGCCACACTTGGCCTTCAGATCTTTGCTATTTATTAAAAAATGCAAGAAGAAAAGCAGCAGAACAAACCCCCACCTTGGCTTTGTGCTCCCAAGAGCATCAGTGAAATAGCAATTCAAGGAGGGGCAGCTCTGCTTCCACTTGAGCAGGTTTGGGAGAGAGTTTGGAAGGAAAAAAAGCAAAAGCCATCGTGTCTCACATGCCCCTCTGCCACTTTTCACAGCAGAATGCCCATTAGAAGTCAGAATTTCCATGTAAGGAGCTCAGCCTGGTCCTGCTGGGCACAGGGATGGTGGGCAGAGATCCCAAAGGGATGGTGGGCAGAGATCACACAGGGATGGTGGGCAGAGATCCCAAAGGGATGGTGGGCAGAGATCCCACAGGGGTGGTGGGCAGAGATCACACAAGGATGGTGGGCAGAGATCACACAGGGATGGTGGCCAGAGCTCACACAAGGATGGTGGGCAGAGATCANACACAGGGGTGGTGGGCAGAGATCCCACAGGGATGGTGGGCAGAGATCACATGGGGATGGTGGGCAGAGATCCCACAGGGATGGTGGGCAGAGATCACATGGGGATGGTGGGCAGAGATCACACAGGGGTGGTGGGCAGAGATCCCACAGGGATGGTGGGCAGAGATCACATGGGGATGGTGGGCAGAGATTACACAGGGCTGGTGGGCAGAGATTACACAGAGATGGTGGGCAGAGATCACACAGGGATGGTGGGCAGAGATCCCACAGGGGTGGTGGGCAGAGGGGCAGCCTTTGGGAAACATTTCCAGAGACCTGGACAAGCTCTGAGCTGGTCCCTGCTCCTCTGCCCTCCCCCCCAGGTTGGTGCTGTCAAGGGAAAAGTGCCCACAAGTATAAGACACTTTCCAAGCAAGTTTGAAACTCTGTCAATTCTTCATGGTATTCTTTTCATGGGAGAAAAAGGAGGAATAAGCTGCAGAGTGAATGTCTTTGACCTCTAAAACACAGCTGGGTGTGCAAGCAGCACATCCTGCCTTAAAAAAGCTGGAAAACAAACAGCTTTTACTTTCCCTTCTGGCCCACCCCACTCCTTCTGTCCCCTCCTCTCACTGCTCACAGCCAGCTCTTCCCAGCCAGCCCAGCTCCAGCACAGAGCCCAACTAATAACCCCCCTGAAGTAATTAGCTCAGGTTTTGTGCAGTGTGTGGCCTCTAATGAGGGTGTTCTTCACTGCAGGGGCAGCGCTGAACTGAGGGAACCCCTCGGGGTGGGCTCTCCCAGCTCTCAGAGCCCTCTCAGCGAGGGTGGATGGGGATGATTTGTAATGCAGGGCTTTGAGCTGCTATTCAGGGACTTCTCCCTGCTGTTAAGGTTGATTTAGAACAATTTTTTGAACTGCTGGGAAAGTTTCAGGATACTGGAGGAAAGTTGGATTTGCATCACTGTTAAAAAAACCAAAAGAAGTGAAGAAAGTGTGATTTGCTGCAAAACTGTTGGATGCTGCTTTCTGTAAGAAAGGCTGATCCAACCTCAACATGGCACATATGAAATGAATTAAAACCTCGCTTTCAGGAGGAGTTTATTGATTTCTCGTTCTAGGGGTGAATCAGGTGTTGTGGTTTTGAACAACTTTTGTGCCACTTTTTAGTATGTGCTTGTTTTTAGGAAGGAACTCCTAAAAATTGTTTGGGGTCAGAGGGAAGCTGGAATGACCCTGAGTGAAGGAGATGCCTCAAAGCAGAATTGTCCAACACCTCTTATGTAGGTAAGGACAACACAGTGATCATCTAAGAGAGAAAAATCAGAGAATCATAGAATGGATTGGGTTGGAAAAGACCTCCGAGATCATCAAGTCCAACCCTTGGGCCAACTCCAGTCCCTTTACCACATCATGGCACTCAGTGCCACGGCCAAGCTCAGCTGAAAAACCTCCAGGGATGGGGAATCCACCCCCTCTCTGGGCAGCCCATTCCAATCCCTCAGCACTCTCTCTGCAAAGAAGTTTTTTCCCATCTCCAACTTCAATTTCCCCTGGCAGAGCTTGAGCCCCCCGTGCCCCCTTGTCCTATTGCTGAGTGCCTGGGAGAAGAGACCAACCCCCAGCTGGCCACAACTTCCCTGATGTGGCACTTCCAGACAGTGCTGAGGTCACCTCTCAGCCTCCTCTTCTCCAGCACAAACACCCCCAGCTCCCTCAGCCTCTCCCCACAGCACTTGTGCTCCACTCCCTTCTCCAGACTAACCAGAGCACCAGCTCATCTCTTTGAACTTCTGCTTATTTGGGGCCTTCTAAGTGAATTTCTGCAGGGAATAAAGGGAAGATTCTGGTAGTGGAGCTCAGCTGGGAGTGCCCAAGTACTCAGAGTAGGAACCTGGGGTGCCTCATGGCTGGTGATGAGGCTCTCAGTGAGCAGTGAAGGTGCAGTTTCACCACAGGGGATTTTTAAGCTGCTTGTCCATTTTCCCAAGGGAATTCTGCTGTTCCAACAGGATTTATTCTGGGCAGTGTGGTTGGTATTTGCCTCGGGAGGTTGGACCATGCGCTCCTGCTTGCACAGGACTGCCAAGCCCATTGGGAGATGATGTTCCCTCTTGTTTTCCTACCAGTCAGTTGGGAGTTTAGATGCCAGTTTGGCAGACTTGCCCAAACCCTGCCATGCTTCCTTAGCACAGCTCTTCTGGTGTGCAAAACGAGGCCCATGACTGTTCCCTTCTCAAGGTCTGTGTGGCAGAGCGTGGTGGCACGTGGAGCTCAGGGCTCACAAGAGGGTGCTGATGCTGGCAGGAACACGATGCCAGCGTGGTGACACTTCTACAGCTCCATTAACTCAGCCAGGTGCTCATGCATGGAGCTGCCTGGCACCTTGCACAGACTGGGGTCATCCCTCATGTGAGGATCACGAAACCTCAGGTTTTGTGGAGTCCTCTCGAAATTTGGAAGAGGAAGAACAGTGTGAAGAACCGTGTCAGGTGCTCTGGACCAAGACAGTGGGTTTGAAGCTTAATAGCCTGATTATCTCACTTTCTTCTCTCCTATGCCCTTGTTTCAATGCCTACAGTGACACACAGTGGTGATGGGTTTCTGCTGTGCCAAAGCACTTGCCTTGACGTGGGAGGTTGAGTAGAGGACACTGGAGAGGTGGAAATGGTGACTGCCAAGCTCCCCTTGCAGGACCACACTGCCCTGGGCTGGCTCCACCTGCTGATGTGACTTGGGCTGCCAACTGCTCCTCAGATGGCCAGATAAGGAAGCCTGGGAGCTTGTGACTCTTCCATCCAACATATTGCCCATTCACTACTGGGTTTCTCCCCAGTCAGTAGAGAAGTGCAGGTTTCATAAGCTGATTTGTACCATAAATGCTGCACTCAAATCCTCTTTATTTTCTGTGACAATGCAATTTTTTTTATCCCTGTGTAAGCAACCACAAAACAAAAGTTTTTGCTCTCATATTTCCCCTTTCCCTCATGCTCCTGTTGAGCCAGGGAGCCCAGCAGGCAAGTGTGGCTCTCTTGTTCCTTGGGAGAACATCCTTCATTACTTGGTTGTAACAATGCCAAGGTCATGGGTTCAATCCCCTGTGTGGGCCACTGACTTCAGAGTTGGACTCCATGATCCTTGTGGGTCCCTTCCAGCTCAGAACAGTCTGTGATTCTGTGATTGTCACTGGGTGTGTTTGCCTTCCCTCTCCGGGTGGTGTGTTGGCAGGGGAGGGTTTGATGGCACTTTCCATTGGGATTATTCCATTGCTCCATTTCTGAAGAGTTTTGGATTTCTTTTTTTCACTTGCTTTGAGAAGGAAAATGAACAGATGAGGAGAAGCCTCAGGTTGTCTTCCTACTTGAGCAGTTGGTCCACTTGGTAGTCCGTAGACTGGCTGTGTAGAATCCCACAATCCCAGACTGGTTTGGGTTGGAAGGACTGGACCCTAAAACTCATCTCGTTCCACCCTCTGCCATGGGCAGGGACACGTCCCACCAGCCCAGGTTGTCCCTAGCCCTTAAGGGGACACCTTCAGGGCAGCTCCAAGCAAGCCCTTATTTCCAAATCCCAGCCATGAAGAAGATAAAAACCCAAGCTGAGACATCTTGTTAGAAAGGTCTGGAAGTTGAGGCCGAGCTGTAAACAAATGCACAGAAAATGGGTGGAAAATACGGAATCATCTGTTTGTGAGGCATCATCCCTTGGAGCAGCAGCACCTGGAAACAACAGAGCTGCCCCCCTGGAGCTGTGGGGTGGGGTGGGAGCGGCCCCTCGGCGTGCCCGGGGTGGGAGCAGCAGTTCTGTGGGGCAGAGCAGCAATTCTGTGGGGCAGAGCAGCAGTTCTGTGGGGCACAGCAGCAGTTCTGTGGGGCACAGCAGCAATTCTGTGGGGCAGAGCAGCAGT
>VWZD01004553.1:30121-47819 GCA_013396695.1 Sakesphorus luctuosus | reverse complement strand
TGTGCCCCTGTGCCCTGTGCCCCTGTGCCCCTGTGCCCGGGGGCAGCCCTGCTCTGTTCTCCTGCTGCACCGTGTCTGCAGAAACACAAAGCCACGGGATACACACGCAGTTGCCCACTGGGCACAGGAGGGCTCTGTGGAAGGTGCCCTCGGGCTGGTTGTGTCCGTGCAGGTTCTTTGTGGTGAGGGGTTTGTTTTTCTCTCTTTCCTTCCTCCTTTCCCTCCCTGTTTGCCACCCCAGAGCCCCTTGGCTGGCTCTGTGCCTGCACACTGGGCTGGCTCTGGCTGTCCTGGGGTTGGCACTGCAGCAGCAGAAGGTGCCACCTGCTGCCCCCCTCTCTGGGGCTGCCCTGCTGCCAGGCCTCCTTTTTAAAATTCTTTCTCCTCCTTTGCCATGAAGCCCCAAAGCTCCAGTAGCTTTGCAGCTTCCTCAGGTTGGGTGCTGGGGGCACAGCAGGAATTCTGTTCTTTTACTGCAGGGAAACTCCTCAGGAACTAAAGCAGCTGCCACTGACCGACCCATGTACAGGAAAGATGGGAAACCACTGGAGAGTGTCCAGATGAGGGCAAAGAGATGGTTCAGGGCCTGGAGGGGCAGCGTGTGAGGGCACTGAGGGCACTTGGGGTGTTCAGCTGGAGAAGAGGAGACTGAGGGGAGACCTCAGTGCAGTTCCAGCTTCCTGGGGAGGGGCAGAGGAGGGGCAGGCACTGAGCTGTGCTCTGTGGGGACCAGGGACAGCACCCAGAGAATGGCTGGAGCTGTGCCAGGGCAGGGACAGCACCAGGAAATGGCTGGAGCTGGGCCAGGGCAGGGACAGCACCCAGGGAATGGCTGGAGCTGGGCCAGGGCAGGCTCAGGTTGGATCTCAGCAAAAGGTTCTTCCCCCAGAGGGTGGTGGGCACTGACCAGGCTCCCCAGGGCAGTGGGCACGGCCCCAAGGCTGCCAGAGCTGCAGGAGGGTTTGGATGATGCTCTGGGGCACAGGGGGTGACTCTTGGGGCTGTTCCTGTGCAGGGCTGAGGGTTGGACTGGATGGTCCTTGGGGGTCCCTCCCAGCTTGGCACATTCTGGGATTCTGTAGCTGGCACGGGGGGAGCAGAGGCCAGACCTGTTTGCAGTCGCTGCTTTCCATGTGCTGTGCAGCCCCCTGAGCAGTCAGGGGCTCATCCCAGAGTGATTTCCTGTGTCTTTCATTTCAGTGCTGAGCATTTTTCTCTTCACATGTGGGACCAGCTCTGTTCTGTCAGCAGTGTCTGACAAGACTGTGCCTGTCTGGATTTCCTTGTCCTTATCCAGCTCTGCACATCTGGGCCTGGGAGGGCAAAGCCACTCGTGCTCTTCCTCCCAGTGCAGCTTTGGCAGGACCTTTGGCATTGCTGCCTTGCCCCTTCAGTGCCTTCTGGGCACAAGGAGATTCATTTGGTGAGAGGAAAGGGCATTCCTGATGGAAGGGTTTGGCCCCAGGGCTGCCCTCAAACCCTGCCCTCAAACCCTGCCCTCAAACTCTGCCCTCCAGGGATCCTGCTGAGCTTGGGCTCTCCAGGTCCCTCCTCTTCCCTTTGAGGAAATTCATGTTCTTGAAGTTCAGTTCAGATCTCATTTCTAAAAAGACCCCTGAAAAAGGAAGTATCTCTATTTTAAGTCTCCTTTATCCATTTGCTTTGTGTTTTCTGAGCCAGGGAGGGCTGAACCTGTTCCTGTAGGTGTAGAACCCCTCGGGAGTGGCTTTCACCGTGACTCCTACTCACACTTTATCCCAATGGTGATTAACTCTGATCCTTTTGCTTTCTTGGTGCAGAGCTGCAATCAGCAGGAAAACTCAGCTCCAGGCTCCCTTCAACAGCTGGACTCGACCTCTCAGAGGTCTTTTCCACCCTTCCTGCTTCCATGATTCCATGTTCCTGGGGGTCTGGGCAGGGTGTGATGCTGCTCAGTGCACTGTGTGGAGGTGCAGCCCAAGCCCCGGGCAGTGTTTGGCACTGAGGGTGTCACTGACCCCCTTCCTCAGGAGACCATCCACATCTGTCACAGCTGCTTTTGTTTCCAAATCACACTGACAGCTCAATCTCCTAAATCCATGCCGTGCTCTCAGAGCCCTGGATTGGTGACAGGCAGCTCTGTGTGCTCCTGGGGACTCAGTGCTGAGTAACTTGGAAGATCCTCGATGCCAAATGCTCTGCTCAGAGATCAGAGACTTGTTCTCCTTTCAATCATGTGCTCTCCTTGCCCTGGGAAAGCAGCTCTGCACTGCTCTGGGTAATAGCAGGAGTCCTAGGGAGAAGCAGAGCGGGATCTGAAGGGAGGATCAAGCTCCCAGCTTGCCCAGAGAGCTGTGCCACCCCAGCAGAACAGACCCTTCCTTCAGGACCTCAGTGAACTCAGCCCAGGTGACCGTGGGCAGCTGCCCCACCCGGAGGTGATGTCACTGCACTGGGTTGGTGTTCCATAGAGTAACAGAACCACAGAATACCCAGACCCAAAAGGATCATCCAGTCCAACTCCTGGCCCTGCACAGACACCCCAACAATCCCACCCTGTGCCCCAGAGCATCATCCAAACCCTCCTGCAGCTCTGGCAGCCTTGGGGCCGTGCCCACTGCCCTGGGGAGCCTGGTCAGTGCCCACCACCCTCTGGGGGAAGAACCTTTTGCTGAGATCCAACGTGAGCCTGCCCTGGCCCAGCTGCAGCCATTCCCTGGGTGTTGTCCCTGCCCTGGCACAGCTCCACTCTCTTCCCTTGGTCCCATCACACCACCCAGATGCTTTCTCACATTGAATCTTTTCCTTTGGACATCCCATGGATTACACGCACTTCTTTCTAGAGGAGGTGGGTCAACTGTTTGGAGCAGCAACATCAGTGCTGAGGACCTGACCAGGGTGGGTAATGCAGCCAACTGGAGGAGATCCCTTTTTGGGCAGCATTCCCAGTCCTCTCCCTGTTCATGGGAACTACCTCCCTGAGCTCTAAGGAGGTGCCTGGCACGTCCCAAGCTGGAGTTTGGTGCCATATTTTTCTCCTTCTGAGTTGCTGGATGCAGGAATAGCTTCATACCCCACGTGTTACACAAGCCTGGGAGCCTCCTCCTGCGGGGAGCCCTAAAATAGTCCTGGATGTTGTCACAGTTGGTTGTGGCAGACAAGGGGACTCAGTCACAGGTGTCACACACAAGCTCATTTATTAATCTGTGTATAACACACTTAAAGAAAGAAACTCAAGAACAAAGAAACTAAAAAGCTTTAACTCCTTACAACTTACACTGTATATATTCTAAATCTCACTCATGGTCAGTTTTCACAGGTTTATGACAGTGTCCAAACTTAATTAAAGCTTCTAATTGGATGTTACTCACTGTCCAGGTGTACTTTTGTTTCATGAGAAATTATCTACACACTTTCTATTCTTATAGCTTGCTTCCCTTAAATCCCTTCTTATCTCACTTTAGTTATCTTGCCAGTTTTTTCACAGTTTTAATTATCTTTCACTGTTCCTATCTGTACAAGGAGGTTCTGTTCTACCTTGGCTTGAAATTGCCTGCAGCCTCAAAACCTTCATAATTCAAAAAACTTTCATAATTATCACAGAGGGATGTGGGAGCATCATCGTCCCCACCACTGTCGAGCTGAGGCTTGAGCATCAGTGCCCTCTGAGGTGTGCCCAGGGCTGACCTCGGGGTGTAATATCAGCTGGGAGCAGAGGAGCAGTCCAGGCTCAGCTCCAGCTCCCACGGGGTCCCACGAGGTTTGGTTCCAGGCATCCCTGTAACCTGAGATTTCCTGGATTCCAGGCTGCAGGCTCTGCTGAGAGCACAGGGATTGCTGCTCTTCCTGAATTCCCTGCACAGTGTCAATGTGGGCAAGTGAGAAATGCCACTGGGTGCTGGTTTAAAGGTAAATCAGCAGGAGAAACAAACCCAACACAAGAGAGATTATAAGTCACAGTTCCAATTTAATAACAGTATTACAATAAATGCAATGGCACAAAGAGAAATTGGGTTTAACCCCCAAACCCAGCAGTCTAACCCAGCCCCCTGGGGCACAAACACAGTGGGGTTTGGTGGCCCCTGTGCTGAGCTCCACGGGGTTCCCCCGAGTCCAAAGGAAAAGGAAGGGACAAACCTGTTGGTGCAGATGATGGCACAGTCTGGTGGAGAGTGGGGGGCTCCTCCTGTCCAGGGTCTGATCCTCCTCTGGATCCAACCAGTGGTCCCAGAAGTCCCCAAAGCCCCAGATTCTCTCCCCTGAGGTGCAGGTGGGAGCCCCCAGTGGGTCCCCCAGGGCAGGGAGTTCCAGACTGGGGGATGTGACTCTGGCAGTCAGGGGGGATTTTGGAATCCTTGCTGGCCCCTGAGCAGAGCTGAGCCCTCAGGTGGGTGTGGAGGTGCCAAGGAGTCCCTGCAGGGGAGTTCTCCCAGCTCCTCTGCCAGGCTTCTTTCCCAGCCAGCTGCCAGGGTGAGGGCTCAGCTGTGCCCTGGGCAGCTGCTGCCAATGGGCCATTGGGAAGAGTTGCTGGGCAATGAATGGAGGGTTTAGAATGCACAGCTTTGGTCACACCCACACAGGGAGAAACTGGTCCCACCTGCTGAACTGGGACACACTGTCACCTGCCCCTTCCACACGTGTATCTCTTAGAATTTTCTTCATTGTCTGGCTTTTCCCCCCAAAAATTTGCATTTGGACATCAAGCTGAAAGGACAAAGTGACCACTGGACTTGGTTTTGGTCATCCATTCAGTGGGTTACTTTTTCCCCCCAAATTTGCATTTGGACATCAAGCTGTAAGGACAGAGTGACCACTGGACTTGGGTTTTTTCATTCATTCAGACATTTCTTAAGCCCTTGAGCACAGTCACCCAAAGGGCAGCACAGTTCTCTGCTGAGGTGAAAACCTAAGCAGTGTCTATTCAATTATTATTTTATGACATAATTAAAGGTGAGATACAACCAGGTTATCCCAATTGCTCGGTGAGGGAGCTGATTCTTCAGACAAGGAAGGGACTTTGTGTGTCAGCTCTGCAGATCCCTGGAGGTGTCTGACCCTGTCACATGGAGAATGACACAGCAGAGGGAGCAGAGCTGGGCTCAGGGAGGACGAGCAAGGAGGAGAAGCTGTGACAGGAATCCCCAAAGATCAGCTGTGGGTTGGGCTCCTCTGTCTCCTTGATATTAGGACAAGTTTGAGGAACACCCTGAGGAGATGGTGGGCCAGCACATCAGGTGCCTTGGGGAGTGGAAGGGAGGGTGGTGATGGCAGAGGAAACACTGGAGAATCTCAGCTGCTGTTGTACAAAATTCTGGTCCCCATGGCCAGGAAGATGAATTCAAATGAGGATAAATGTGATGCTCAGTGATTAGTGAGGAGAACAGAGCAATTTCCTCACCAAGAGGAGATTAAGGGCCCATCTACATCATCCTAATGAGGGACAGTCTTGTCTTGGAGTTCCCAGTGCAGAGTGAAGCACAGCAGTGCCTTCAGAATGATGGAGTTGAATTTGGGATTTGCCAAATCCATTGTATCAATGTTCAAGTGTACATTAAACAGAACCAATTAGGGATGACTTTAGAGCCAGTGGGAACCCAGAGCAGAGAGTGGAGGGGTCGTATCCTGGGGCCACCAGTCCCCACAGCTGCTGTCACATTGTCTGGAGAATCACAGAATCATAGAATTGATGGGGTTGGAAAAGACCCCCGAGATCATCAAGTCCAACCCTTGGGCCAACTCCAGTCCCGTCACCAGATCATGGCACTCAGTGCCACGGCCAAGCTCACCTTAAAAACCTCCAGGGATGGGGAATCCACCCCCTCTCTGGGCAGCCCATTCCAATCCCTCAGCACTCTCTCTGCAAAGAAGTTTTTTCTGCTCTCCAACTTCAATTTCCCCTGGCAGAGCTTGAGCCCCCCGTGCCCCCTTGTCCTGTTGCTGAGTGCCTGGGAGAAGAGACCAACCCCCACCTGGCTAGAGCTTCCCTTCAGGTAGTTCTAGACAGTGCTGAGGTCACCAGGAGGCTGCTTTCCCACAGACTGCCTCAAGATTTAAGTTTGGAGTTGGTCTCTGAACTTCAGGAAAGAGCTGAGTGGGTTTTGCTTCCTTAGCCCTGGCTGCCAGGGCCAGGTTGTGCCTGTCGGTTGTGCTCAGAACTCCTGGCATACTCCACAAGCTACTAAAGGATGACATGTGGCCATTTGTTCATTTTAAGCTCTGGATGCCCCACATTTGAAACCTTCCTCCTGGGTGGGTGGGAACCAGGGCTGCTGTTCTGGCACCTCTGGTCAGGTCTTTGCTTATCCCCAGAACTTTGCCAAGCCCCTGAGTGTTGTAACCCTTCTGTGTGCCAGGCCTGGGGCAGAGGAAGAGCTGAGCTTGCAGGGTCGGTGCTTTAGACTTGGAATTTTGTACCTATTTGCCTTTTTTACCTTAGGAATAGCAAGTTAGTTCTCATCCAGCTCCTTTTCTGAGACCCTGCTTGTGACAGCCAGGAGGATCTGCCTGCTGGACAGGCCAAAGCCATGTCCTCTCCCACCAAACCATGATGATGTCCCATCTGATTCCAGAGTCTCTGCCCACTCTATGCCACCCCTGCTGCTGGTTCTGCCAGAGATCACAGAGCCCAGACTGGTTTGGGTTGGGAGAGACCTCAAAGCCTACCCAGTGCCACCCCCTGCCATGGGCAGGGACACCTCCCACCAGCCCAGGGTGCTCCAAGCCCTGTCCAACCTGGCCTTGGACACTCCCAGGGATGGGGCAGCCACAGCTTCTCTGCCCAACCTGTGCCAGGGCCTGCCCACCCTCCCAGCCAACAATTCTTTCCTATCATCTACTCTAAATCTCCCCTCCTTCAGTTTATAAACCTCCCCCCTTGTCCTATCACTGTAAAAAGTCTCTCTCCCTCTTGTTATCATCTCCACTTTGCTGTCAGTGGTTTATTTTCCTGTTGTGGGTTTATTTTTAGTATCTCCTGCAAAGTTGCACACCTGGAAAAGGAGAAGCTGTGGGAGAGGCTGCTGAGGAGCTGATTGCTGAGGTTCAGAGGCTTTGCTTTCCCTCTGGAGCAGATTTGCTCCATGAAAATATGTGGGATATTGGCAGGAAAAGGGGGCTATGAAGCATCACTTGGGTGAAATCCAGTGTCAGTTTAGGGCAGAGAAAATCCCCAAGGAGTTGCTCCCATCCCATTCAACATCAAGACTTTCATCTCCCCTGGAATGAGGGAATTGCCATCAGTAGTTCAGATGAGAGCAGCAGTGGGACAGACACAACCAGGGTGGGTTTAGAGCCCTGAATAGAATTGAAATTATTTGCTGTTGCAATGTCTTGAAATCCCATCAGCTGCCTGGTCTGGAAATTGCAAGTTGTGTAATTTAAATGTGTTAATGAAATAGTGCAACATAAAGCCTAATTTGACAAGAGGAATGACAACATAGAATGAGGTTTGTGGATCTTGTGAGCCATTTGAAAGACATTTTTGTCTTTAAAATATTTAGTTATGCTGCAGCCACGATGTTTTAATTATCTTGAAACTGCTGGACTTGCAGGTGGTGGGGATTGTTTTCAAGGTGTCTCCACAATGAGTTTTCTTATCTCCTTCAGTGGAAGTTTCTGAGTATGAAAGTGAGTCTTTGAACAGGAGCTTCACCCTGGGCTTGATGAGAAACCTCTTCAGAGCTGAGGGGCAGATTCCTCCTGAGCTCTGCTCTGTGTGAGCAGGGACAGCACCCAGGGAATGGCTGGAGCTGGGCCTGGGCAGGGACAGCACCCAGGGAATGGCTGGAGCTGGGCCAGGGCAGGCTCACATTGGATCTCAGCAAAAGGTTCTTCCCCCAGAGGGTGGTGGGCACTGACCAGGCTCCCCAGGGCAGTGGGCACGGCCCCAAGGCTGCCAGAGCTGCAGGAGGGTTTGGATGATGCTCTGGGGCACAGGGGGTGACTCTTGGGGCTGTTCCTGTGCAGGGCTGAGGGTTGGACTGGATGGTCCTTGGCAGTCTCTCCCAGCTTGGGATATTCTGGGATTTTAAGAGATCAAATTACCAGGTTTGGAGGTTTCTGTGCAAGGTGGTGACAGAACTTCTATGTGTGTTCATGGACAATAAGAACAATTCCTTGCCAGGAAAATGGATTGCTTTTCCCAGAATCTCAGAATGTGCTGAGCTGGGAGGGACCCCCAAGGACCATCCAGTCCAACCCTCAGCCCTGCACAGGAACATCCCCAAGAGTCACTCTCTGTGCCCCAGAGCATCATCCAAACCCTCCTGCAGCTCTGGCAGCCTTGGGGCCGTGCCCACTGCCCTGGGGAGCCTGGTCAGTGCCCACCACCCTCTGGGGGAAGAACCTTTTGCTGAGATCCAACCTGAGCCTGCCCTGGCCCAGCTCCAGCCATTCCCTGGGTGCTGTCCCTGCTCATAGGGAGCAGAGATTGGAGCTGCCCCCACTGAACTCTGCCCTTCACTCCTCCTCAGACTCCACTGCCCTGGGGAGCCTGCTCAGTGCCCACCACCCGATTTTTCTCCTTAAGAATAACAAAGGTAATCTGTCAATCATCCCTGTAGATGCCCCTGGTGTTGTGCCATCTGCAGTCTTACACTGGCACTCGGAATTTTTAAGCCCAGGAGGTGGCCACAGCCAGCAGCAATGTCCTTCAGCAGCACTCACAGCATCCTGCACTGCCTGAGACCAACCTGCAGAGAAAGACTCATCTCTGGTGGTGCTGCTGCCCTGGACCACCCTGACCCTCTCAGCCCTCAGTGAGTGCCAGGCTGTGCCCACTCTCTTCTCCCTTCCCGGGGCATTCAGAGGCTGCTGGTGTATTGCTGCTATTTTGAGCTCTCTCCCTTCCCACCTCCCTTTGGTGGCAGATGGGAAAAGGTGAAAAGCCACGAGCTCTTCTGTCACAGCCCTTCTGAGAGCAGCCATTTCTGGGCTGTTTAGCCCAAATTCTCTGCTGTGGAAATTCAGCCAATCTGCAGCAATCCCAACTCGAGGAACAGCTGCTGTGGGTGCCCCAGTGGGGCTTGAAACAGAGCTGGGGGCAGAGGAAACAGTTTGGAAGGACTCAGCCTTTACCCAATCCAGGCACCTCCTGTCGGCAAAAATGCCACCAATCCCCAGCAGTGCCCCTGACATATCACTGAGATGAGTTTCTCAGGGGTTATGGAGGGGAAGAGTCCTCTTGGAGTGCTGGGTTCATTTGAATCAGGTGTCTCCTCCCACATGGATTGAAGAAGACAGAAATCCTGCATTTCTCACTGTCTGAAAGTAAAGCAGGATGAGGCAAAAAGCTCCAGCAGATGCAACAGAGAGTTTGCAGATGTCCTGCAGCTCAGTCTGTGAGGGGACATCACCCTGTTTCTGTCCTCAGCAAAATCCACTGCAAAATCAGTCTTGGGTGGGACACAGAACCACAGAATCCCAGACTGGGTTGGGTTGGAAGGGACCTTAAACACCATCTCATTCCACTTTGCTGTGGACTGGGACACCTCCCACCGGCCCAGGCTGCTCCAAGCCCTGTCCAACCTGGCCTTGGACACTCCCAGGGATGGGGCAGCCACAGCTTCTCTGCCCAACCTGTGCCAGTGCCCCCTCTAATCCCTGTTATTTCACCACTGGCTGTGGTGAGACAGCCACTTGCACAGGAAGGTGTCTGACTCCAGAGCTGGATCTTCTGGGGCAGCTCCTGTTCTGCCACATCAGGTGATGGTCAGGTTGGATCTCAGCCAAAGGTTCTTCCCCCAGAGGGTGGTGGGCACTGACCAGGCTCCCCAGGGCAGTGGGCACGGCCCCAAGGCTGCCAGAGCTGCAGGAGGGTTTGGATGATGCTCTGGGGCACAGGGTGGGATTGTTGGGGTGTCTGTGCAGGGCCAGGAGTTGGACTGGATGATCCTTTTGGGTCCCTCCCAGCTCAGGAGATTCTGTGATTGTTTCTCCTGTGCCTCGTGGTGGGACCAGCCCCTGGGCTGTAACTCCAACCATGGCCCTGGGGGGGCTGTGAGGAGCTCAGGGCCACCCTGTGACCTGGCCCTTGTCACACAGCCAGGACAGAGTCCGGGAGTGCCAGGGGGTGACACCTCTGTCACCTCATCCCAAACATGGGGAGGCCAAAGGATGGAGATCAGGCTGGGTTTGCCTGTTGATATCCCTGATATTCAGCTCCAGCTTTGGCAGCAGCTGCTGGAAGTGCATAAATGGGTTCTGGTTTATTTGAGCAGCAGATTTGTTTCTCTTTATTGGCTTCAAACTAAACTGTGCAGCCCCTGCTCTGGATTCCTCTCTCCAGGCTGCTCCCTCAGCCACTGGAGATCCTTCCTCAGCTCTGTAGTTTTAATTTAAACTGTGCTGCTGTGTCTTGCCTTGCAGACCTCCCTTTCCTCCACCCCAGGAACACATTTTTGTTCTGATTTTTGGTGGTTCTTTTCTCTGCCATGCAGGCAGTTTCTGTGCCATGTGTTTTCCTGCCAAGGCAGTGCATTGGTACCTGTTTTGTGGTGATGTGGATGCAGGTTTTACATTTTCTTCTTGAATTAACAGTCCCATCAGTAACTGCCCAGCACAGGATGTGTCTGGTCAGTCCCCTCACAGCACTGGGCACAGTGAGTTTCCCTGACCTTCTCCAGACCAACTTCCCTCTGCATGTTCCTCATGCTCCTGATGGGTTCCTTCCAACTCAGCACGTTCTCTGCTTCTGTGAAGGAAGAAGAAAACCCTCTCTGTCCCCATTGCCAGAAATCCCGCATTTTCATTTCTTTGGGGACCGTCATTTCCTCTTTCATCCCATGTGTCCTTCTGGTTGGTTTGCTCTGTTCCTCTGGGGATGGGGGAGCTCAGCTGCAGAGAGGCTGCTCCATCCAGAGCATGGAGGAGATGAACCCCTGCCTCAGTCCATCACTCTCCTCACTCAGGTGGGTTTTCCTGGAGAAACACCCTGGAGATGTTAAAGTCAGCAGGTTTGAATCTGTGGGATGGGTTGTTGCTTTGCTTGGAGCTCAGTGGTGGGAAGGGAAAGGTTTGGGTTTTGGTCCAGGAGTGAGCTCTGGGTCTGAACTCTTGCAGGAAACTTCTCATGGACCTTTTCTCATTATTATTTCCCTCAAGGGAGAGTTTTCTGGGCTCAGGGAGGGGAAACAGCCCCAGCAGCTCCACTGGTGGGTCTGGTTTGGGTGATGGCTCTGGGAAGTGTTGATTGCTCACAGAGGAGCCTTCAAACCACACCCAGTGCCAGCCTTGGCTGCATCCAAAACACCAAACAAAACATGGGAGAGGGAGAAACTTCCACACCTTCTCTCCAGCCAACCCCAGCTAAGCCCTGAGCTCCANGGGGTGCAGCACAGACAGCACAGCAGGAGCTCAGAACCTGAAGGCATGTCCTCCTTCCTGGTGCCACTGGGAGGGACTGTGGCCTTTGGAGGCTCTGGGAGGGGTGGGGTTGGTTCTCTGCACTGTGCAGAGGAGGAATCCCCCCCATTCTTCCTCTGGGACAGCCCCACCAGGCAGGAGGTGATTTGTGTCAGCCTGGGAGGACACTGGGGGACTTTGAGGGAATCACTGGTGTAAATTTGTGGTTTCAGCAGCATGAAGAAGCTGTTGACATGTTGTTGGGAGGAGCATTTCAGGGGGAAATGCCTGAGAAAGGCAGTGGGGAGATGCTGAGTTACAGAAGTGTTTCAGCTTGGAAAGTCCTGCCCAGAATCCCAGAGGGGTTTGAGTTGGAAGGGACCTCAAATCTCATCCTGTTCCACCCCCTGCCATGGGCAGAGACACCTCCTACTCCACCAGGTTCATCCAGCCTGGCCTTGGACACTCCCAGGGATGGGGCAGCCACAGCTGCTCTGCCCAACCTGTGCCAGGGCCTCAGGGAACAACAATTGCTTCCCAACATCCAACCCAACCTGTGACCTGTTGTTGGGCATTTGCAATCCAGAAGGAAATTTTGAATGACTGAATTTTCATTTTTCCCCCCTCTTCCTCCTCTCCCAGTTGTTCCTCAAACAGGTCAGAGATGGTGGGGCAGCCCCAGGGCTGTGTCTGGGCTCTGTGCCCTGGTTGTTTCTCCCCAGCTGGGCAGGGCTGGCCTTACTCAGGTCCTTGAGCAGGAGACACCCCAACACCTCCAAAGCTTTGAAGTTTGGGCAACACTCTTGTGTTGCCAGCAGAGCTCCCAGGTTGTGCTTGACCTCCCCAGCAGAAGAGCCATGGACAAGACCTGATTTTTGTAGTAATTGAAGTTAAACATTATCCCAAGTCCTCGCTGTGATCCCAGGGCTCTGGCCACTCTCATGTGGGAGCACCTCACTTGACCTGATTCCAGATGGCCACAGGAGTTTGCATTTTTAGCTCAAAACTCTTTCAGATGAGCCCAAACAGCTTCATCTCGTGCTTTGAGGTGGATGTTTTTACTTAGATTTAGACACTTCATTTGGAAGCAAATATCTCTGTGAAGTTTTTTCCCTGAATCCTTTTGTCCCTCCAAAGTGTCTTCACTTGGCACCAGGCTGGTCCTTCCTCCTCTGGCACCATGAACTGGCTTTAGATCCTTCAAAAGAGAAAACACCCCACTCTGTGGTAAAAAATGCACCACCCCCCACCTTGTAATTGGAGATAATTAAACACATCCTTGTAGATTTTCAGCCTGCAGAATCAGTTGTTCAAACATGACAGGCTCAAATATGGATTGTGAGGAGTGGCTGGAGTTTAAGCCACTTCAGAGTCGTTCAGAAAGGAAGAAAAAAGAACCTGTGGCCACCAGGAGTGTCGTGGCACTCCCCCTGCCTGACCTGCTGGGGTCCATCAAGGTGTGGCTGAGCTTTCAGGCACTGCAGCTTTTCAAAGGAGCACACATGGATCCCACCTCTTTCCTATTAATATTTCCTGAGTGCTTTTCCTTTCAAGTGGGTCTGTTTTCAGTGGGGCCTTTTTCGAATTAGAAAGGCTCTCCCAAGCCTTTCAACACAGCGTGAGCCCGAAGTGGGGAGAATTCTCTTTGAAGGATCACAGTGGTTAAAAAAAAAATAAAAATAAAGAACAGGAGGTGAAAGAGAAGAGCAGCAAATGGTGCCTGGTGTGGTGTGAGGGGCACCTTTCGGGGCTGCCATGGCTGGTTGGGCATGGGCTGGGGTTGCACAGAGCCCAGAGGAGGAGGAAGATGGCACAGTGCCNCCAAATTCTCTGCTGTGGAAATTCAGCCAATCTGCAGCAATCCCAACTCGAGGAACAGCTGCTGTGGGTGCCCCAGTGGGGCTTGAAACAGAGCTGGGGGCAGAGGAAACAGTTTGGAAGGACTCAGCCTTTACCCAATCCAGGCACCTCCTGTCGGCAAAAATGCCACCAATCCCCAGCAGTGCCCCTGACATATCACTGAGATGAGTTTCTCAGGGGTTATGGAGGGGAAGAGTCCTCTTGGAGTGCTGGGTTCATTTGAATCAGGTGTCTCCTCCCACATGGATTGAAGAAGACAGAAATCCTGCATTTCTCACTGTCTGAAAGTAAAGCAGGATGAGGCAAAAAGCTCCAGCAGATGCAACAGAGAGTTTGCAGATGTCCTGCAGCTCAGTCTGTGAGGGGACATCACCCTGTTTCTGTCCTCAGCAAAATCCACTGCAAAATCAGTCTTGGGTGGGACACAGAACCACAGAATCCCAGACTGGGTTGGGTTGGAAGGGACCTTAAACACCATCTCATTCCACTTTGCTGTGGACTGGGACACCTCCCACCGGCCCAGGCTGCTCCAAGCCCTGTCCAACCTGGCCTTGGACACTCCCAGGGATGGGGCAGCCACAGCTTCTCTGCCCAACCTGTGCCAGTGCCCCCTCTAATCCCTGTTATTTCACCACTGGCTGTGGTGAGACAGCCACTTGCACAGGAAGGTGTCTGACTCCAGAGCTGGATCTTCTGGGGCAGCTCCTGTTCTGCCACATCAGGTGATGGTCAGGTTGGATCTCAGCCAAAGGTTCTTCCCCCAGAGGGTGGTGGGCACTGACCAGGCTCCCCAGGGCAGTGGGCACGGCCCCAAGGCTGCCAGAGCTGCAGGAGGGTTTGGATGATGCTCTGGGGCACAGGGTGGGATTGTTGGGGTGTCTGTGCAGGGCCAGGAGTTGGACTGGATGATCCTTTTGGGTCCCTCCCAGCTCAGGAGATTCTGTGATTGTTTCTCCTGTGCCTCGTGGTGGGACCAGCCCCTGGGCTGTAACTCCAACCATGGCCCTGGGGGGGCTGTGAGGAGCTCAGGGCCACCCTGTGACCTGGCCCTTGTCACACAGCCAGGACAGAGTCCGGGAGTGCCAGGGGGTGACACCTCTGTCACCTCATCCCAAACATGGGGAGGCCAAAGGATGGAGATCAGGCTGGGTTTGCCTGTTGATATCCCTGATATTCAGCTCCAGCTTTGGCAGCAGCTGCTGGAAGTGCATAAATGGGTTCTGGTTTATTTGAGCAGCAGATTTGTTTCTCTTTATTGGCTTCAAACTAAACTGTGCAGCCCCTGCTCTGGATTCCTCTCTCCAGGCTGCTCCCTCAGCCACTGGAGATCCTTCCTCAGCTCTGTAGTTTTAATTTAAACTGTGCTGCTGTGTCTTGCCTTGCAGACCTCCCTTTCCTCCACCCCAGGAACACATTTTTGTTCTGATTTTTGGTGGTTCTTTTCTCTGCCATGCAGGCAGTTTCTGTGCCATGTGTTTTCCTGCCAAGGCAGTGCATTGGTACCTGTTTTGTGGTGATGTGGATGCAGGTTTTACATTTTCTTCTTGAATTAACAGTCCCATCAGTAACTGCCCAGCACAGGATGTGTCTGGTCAGTCCCCTCACAGCACTGGGCACAGTGAGTTTCCCTGACCTTCTCCAGACCAACTTCCCTCTGCATGTTCCTCATGCTCCTGATGGGTTCCTTCCAACTCAGCACGTTCTCTGCTTCTGTGAAGGAAGAAGAAAACCCTCTCTGTCCCCATTGCCAGAAATCCCACATTTTCATTTCTTTGGGGACCGTCATTTCCTCTTTCATCCCATGTGTCCTTCTGGTTGGTTTGCTCTGTTCCTCTGGGGATGGGGGAGCTCAGCTGCAGAGAGGCTGCTCCATCCAGAGCATGGAGGAGATGAACCCCTGCCTCAGTCCATCACTCTCCTCACTCAGGTGGGTTTTCCTGGAGAAACACCCTGGAGATGTTAAAGTCAGCAGGTTTGAATCTGTGGGATGGGTTGTTGCTTTGCTTGGAGCTCAGTGGTGGGAAGGGAAAGGTTTGGGTTTTGGTCCAGGAGTGAGCTCTGGGTCTGAACTCTTGCAGGAAACTTCTCATGGACCTTTTCTCATTATTATTTCCCTCAAGGGAGAGTTTTCTGGGCTCAGGGAGGGGAAACAGCCCCAGCAGCTCCACTGGTGGGTCTGGTTTGGGTGATGGCTCTGGGAAGTGTTGATTGCTCACAGAGGAGCCTTCAAACCACACCCAGTGCCAGCCTTGGCTGCATCCAAAACACCAAACAAAACATGGGAGAGGGAGAAACTTCCACACCTTCTCTCCAGCCAACCCCAGCTAAGCCCTGAGCTCCACCAGTTGCTCTTGTGCGCCTGAAATCACCACAGGACAGGGTTAAAGGAATGACTTTGCACCACTTCACTCCCTGTAGGACGTGATGAAAACACAACTCAAGCTCTCCATGTCATTTCCACACTGGGAAAATGGAATTAATGGTGGGTTTGTGCATTCCTGAGGCGTTTTGTGCTCCCAGAGCAGCAGAGTTGGGTCAGGGCTGTGTCTGGCATCATCATTGGCTGGGGTGCAGCACAGACAGCACAGCAGGAGCTCAGAACCTGAAGGCATGTCCTCCTTCCTGGTGCCACTGGGAGGGACTGTGGCCTTTGGAGGCTCTGGGAGGGGTGGGGTTGGTTCTCTGCACTGTGCAGAGGAGGAATCCCCCCCATTCTTCCTCTGGGACAGCCCCACCAGGCAGGAGGTGATTTGTGTCAGCCTGGGAGGACACTGGGGGACTTTGAGGGAATCACTGGTGTAAATTTGTGGTTTCAGCAGCATGAAGAAGCTGTTGACATGTTGTTGGGAGGAGCATTTCAGGGGGAAATGCCTGAGAAAGGCAGTGGGGAGATGCTGAGTTACAGAAGTGTTTAAGCTTGGAAAGTCCTGCCCAGAATCCCAGAGGGGTTTGAGTTGGAAGGGACCTCAAATCTCATCCTGTTCCACCCCCTGCCATGGGCAGAGACACCTCCTACTCCACCAGGTTCATCCAGCCTGGCCTTGGACACTCCCAGGGATGGGGCAGCCACAGCTGCTCTGCCCAACCTGTGCCAGGGCCTCAGGGAACAACAATTGCTTCCCAACATCCAACCCAACCTGTGACCTGTTGTTGGGCATTTGCAATCCAGAAGGAAATTTTGAATGACTGAATTTTCATTTTTCCCCCCTCTTCCTCCTCTCCCAGTTGTTCCTCAAACAGGTCAGAGATGGTGGGGCAGCCCCAGGGCTGTGTCTGGGCTCTGTGCCCTGGTTGTTTCTCCCCAGCTGGGCAGGGCTGGCCTTACTCAGGTCCTTGAGCAGGAGACACCCCAACACCTCCAAAGCTTTGAAGTTTGGGCAACACTCTTGTGTTGCCAGCAGAGCTCCCAGGTTGTGCTTGACCTCCCCAGCAGAAGAGCCATGGACAAGACCTGATTTTTGTAGTAATTGAAGTTAAACATTATCCCAAGTCCTCGCTGTGATCCCAGGGCTCTGGCCACTCTCATGTGGGAGCACCTCACTTGACCTGATTCCAGATGGCCACAGGAGTTTGCATTTTTAGCTCAAAACTCTTTCAGATGAGCCCAAACAGCTTCATCTCGTGCTTTGAGGTGGATGTTTTTACTTAGATTTAGACACTTCATTTGGAAGCAAATATCTCTGTGAAGTTTTTTCCCTGAATCCTTTTGTCCCTCCAAAGTGTCTTCACTTGGCACCAGGCTGGTCCTTCCTCCTCTGGCACCATGAACTGGCTTTAGATCCTTCAAAAGAGAAAACACCCCACTCTGTGGTAAAAAATGCACCACCCCCCACCTTGTAATTGGAGATAATTAAACACATCCTTGTAGATTTTCAGCCTGCAGAATCAGTTGTTCAAACATGACAGGCTCAAATATGGATTGTGAGGAGTGGCTGGAGTTTAAGCCACTTCAGAGTCGTTCAGAAAGGAAGAAAAAAGAACCTGTGGCCACCAGGAGTGTCGTGGCACTCCCCCTGCCTGACCTGCTGGGGTCCATCAAGGTGTGGCTGAGCTTTCAGGCACTGCAGCTTTTCAAAGGAGCACACATGGATCCCACCTCTTTCCTATTAATATTTCCTGAGTGCTTTTCCTTTCAAGTGGGTCTGTTTTCAGTGGGGCCTTTTTCGAATTAGAAAGGCTCTCCCAAGCCTTTCAACACAGCGTGAGCCCGAAGTGGGGAGAATTCTCTTTGAAGGATCACAGTGGTTAAAAAAAAAATAAAAATAAAGAACAGGAGGTGAAAGAGAAGAGCAGCAAATGGTGCCTGGTGTGGTGTGAGGGGCACCTTTCGGGGCTGCCATGGCTGGTTGGGCATGGGCTGGGGTTGCACAGTGCCCAAAGGAGGAGGAAGGTTGCACAGTGCCAAGGGGAGGAAGAGGAGGAAGATTGCACAGTGCCCAGAGGAGGAGGATGAAGGTTGCACAGTGCCCAGAGAAGGAGGAGGAAGGTCCCACAGTGCCCAGAGGAGGAGGAGGAAGGT
>VWZD01004553.1:15184-29952 GCA_013396695.1 Sakesphorus luctuosus | reverse complement strand
GACACTGGGGGACTTTGAGGGAATCACTGGTGTAAATTTGTGGTTTCAGCAGCATGAAGAAGCTGTTGACATGTTGTTGGGAGGAGCATTTCAGGGGGAAATGCCTGAGAAAGGCAGTGGGGAGATGCTGAGTTACAGAAGTGTTTCAGCTTGGAAAGTCCTGCCCAGAATCCCAGAGGGGTTTGAGTTGGAAGGGACCTCAAATCTCATCCTGTTCCACCCCCTGCCATGGGCAGAGACACCTCCTACTCCACCAGGTTCATCCAGCCTGGCCTTGGACACTCCCAGGGATGGGGCAGCCACAGCTGCTCTGCCCAACCTGTGCCAGGGCCTCAGGGAACAACAATTGCTTCCCAACATCCAACCCAACCTGTGACCTGTTGTTGGGCATTTGCAATCCAGAAGGAAATTTTGAATGACTGAATTTTCATTTTTCCCCCCTCTTCCTCCTCTCCCAGTTGTTCCTCAAACAGGTCAGAGATGGTGGGGCAGCCCCAGGGCTGTGTCTGGGCTCTGTGCCCTGGTTGTTTCTCCCCAGCTGGGCAGGGCTGGCCTTACTCAGGTCCTTGAGCAGGAGACACCCCAACACCTCCAAAGCTTTGAAGTTTGGGCAACACTCTTGTGTTGCCAGCAGAGCTCCCAGGTTGTGCTTGACCTCCCCAGCAGAAGAGCCATGGACAAGACCTGATTTTTGTAGTAATTGAAGTTAAACATTATCCCAAGTCCTCGCTGTGATCCCAGGGCTCTGGCCACTCTCATGTGGGAGCACCTCACTTGACCTGATTCCAGATGGCCACAGGAGTTTGCATTTTTAGCTCAAAACTCTTTCAGATGAGCCCAAACAGCTTCATCTCGTGCTTTGAGGTGGATGTTTTTACTTAGATTTAGACACTTCATTTGGAAGCAAATATCTCTGTGAAGTTTTTTCCCTGAATCCTTTTGTCCCTCCAAAGTGTCTTCACTTGGCACCAGGCTGGTCCTTCCTCCTCTGGCACCATGAACTGGCTTTAGATCCTTCAAAAGAGAAAACACCCCACTCTGTGGTAAAAAATGCACCACCCCCCACCTTGTAATTGGAGATAATTAAACACATCCTTGTAGATTTTCAGCCTGCAGAATCAGTTGTTCAAACATGACAGGCTCAAATATGGATTGTGAGGAGTGGCTGGAGTTTAAGCCACTTCAGAGTCGTTCAGAAAGGAAGAAAAAAGAACCTGTGGCCACCAGGAGTGTCGTGGCACTCCCCCTGCCTGACCTGCTGGGGTCCATCAAGGTGTGGCTGAGCTTTCAGGCACTGCAGCTTTTCAAAGGAGCACACATGGATCCCACCTCTTTCCTATTAATATTTCCTGAGTGCTTTTCCTTTCAAGTGGGTCTGTTTTCAGTGGGGCCTTTTTCGAATTAGAAAGGCTCTCCCAAGCCTTTCAACACAGCGTGAGCCCGAAGTGGGGAGAATTCTCTTTGAAGGATCACAGTGGTTAAAAAAAAAATAAAAATAAAGAACAGGAGGTGAAAGAGAAGAGCAGCAAATGGTGCCTGGTGTGGTGTGAGGGGCACCTTTCGGGGCTGCCATGGCTGGTTGGGCATGGGCTGGGGTTGCACAGAGCCCAGAGGAGGAGGAAGATGGCACAGTGCCAAGGGGAGGAAGAGGAGGAAGATTGCACAGTGCCCAGAGGAGGAGGATGAAGGTTGCACAGTGCCCAGAGAAGGAGGAGGAAGGTCCCACAGTGCCCAGAGGAGGAGGAGGAAGGTTGCACAGTGCCCAGGGGAGGAGGAGGAAGGTCCCACAGTGCCCAGAGGAGGAGGAGGAAGGTTGCACAGTGCCCAGGGGAGGAGGAGGAAGGTCCCACAGTGCCCAGAGAAGGAGGAGGAAGGTTGCACAGTGCCCAGGGAGGAGGAAGGTTGCACAGTGCCCAGAGAAGGAGGAGGAGGAAGGTCCCACAGTGCCCAGAGGAGGAGGAGGAGGAAGGTTGCACAGTGCCCAGGAAGGAGGAAGGTCCCACAGTGCCCAGAGGAGGAGGAAGGGGCACCCAGGCAGGCTGGGGGTGGTGGGTGACCTGTGCTGATCCAGCTGCTGGGCACGGGAATATCAGGGTGGTCCAGCTGAGGGTCCTTCCTCTGGCAGGTTCTGTGTGCAGGTGGGCACACCTGGCAGTGCGGGGCACAGGGGAGGGAATATAATTGTGCTTTCCTGTCCCTCGGGCACTGGTGTGAGCAGGGAGGGTTTCAGTGAAGTGTAAAGAGATTTTGTGATGGAAAACAAACTGATTTGGCGAGGAAATGCAGAGATTTTATGATGAGTGCAGTGATTTTGTGATGGAAAACAAAGTGATTTGGTGATGGACTAGAAAGTGATTTTGTGACAAATATGAAGTGATTTTATGATGCAGGGATTTTGTGATGAAATGCAGTGATTTTGTGATGGAAAACAAAGTGATTTTGTGATGAAATGCAGTGATTTTGTGATGGAAAACGAAGTGATTTTGTGATGAAATGCAGTGATTTTGTGAATAATGCAGTGATTTTGTGATGAAATGCAGTGATTTTAGGATGACATGCAGTGATTTTGTGAGGACTCTGAAGTGATTTTGTGATGAAAGCACTGATTTGGTGAGGACTGCAGTGCTCAGCCCCTCAGCTGCCCTGTCTGTCCCCTCCCTGCCCTCCCATGCCACTGTGCCAGGCTGGGGCAGGTCTGGTGCTTGCCAAGGGCTGTCCTGGGAGTTTTGTGCAGTGTCACTGCACAGGAACAAGGATTAGGAAACACTTTGCATTACAGCTTGCCCAGATGCTCTGCCAGCCCTCAAACACCCAGCAAACACCCGGAGTGTGCCCACAGGCTCTGCTGTGCTGCCCTGGGCACCCTGGGGAGGTGGTGGAGGAGCAAAGGATCCCAGAACGTGCTGAGCTGGGAGGGACCCCCAAGGACCAGCCAGTCCAACCCTCAGCCCTGCACAGGAACAGTCCCAAGAGTCACCCCNCTCCAGCTGAACACCCCAAGTGCCCTCAGTGCCCTCACACGCTGCCCCTCCAGGCCCTGAACCGTCTCTTTGCCCTCCTTTGGACACTCTCCAGTGGCTTCACATCTTCCTTTCATTTTGTTGCCCCAAACTGCCCCAATATTGTCCTCAAGGCCCAACTGTGGAGGGTCCCTGTTGTGCTGAGATGCCCCTGTAGCCCCTGAGCTGAACGAGGTGGGGCTCACGGGCAGAGCCTGCTCTCCTCCCCCACCCTCAGGTGAATCACAGGATCATCGGGCTTGGAAAAGCCCTGTGAGATCTCCAAGTCCAACCATCAACCCACCACCACCAAACCACGTCCTCCAGTGCCACATCTCCACATCTTCTGAACCCTTCCAGGGATGGTGACTCCACCAAGGCTGAGGCTGCAGCAGTGAGGGAGGGGAATGGTGCAGGAGCTCCCAAACCCCTGCTGGCCTCTAATTGCCAAGGAGCTGTTCTGCCCTTTTTAATCTGTGCCAAACTTTCCAGGAAAGCAGCTTAGATGGTTATTTGCAGTGTGTCATTATCTGATTAGCACAATGCTGATTGATGGGCAGGGCATGGGGTGAACATCTGACCCTGGAGCTGCTGCTGCTGCCCTCTGAGAAGGGCAGGGGAATGTCCTTGAGCCATTATTTGCAGCAATTAAGTATCTCCATGTCACTGCAACAGCTTTCAGGATAAATCTGGAAACTTGCAGACTCTTTGCTTGGTGTGTTTTTTTGTACCATCCCCCATTTTCCCCCCTGCCTTGTGTTGCTTGTGGGAAATGTAGAATAAAACCTCTGCCTGTGGGGTTTGAGGGATGTGTGGGGTAAATTATGGCTCTTCCAAGGTGGAAAACTTTGGGACAGAGGCTGTAAAAGCATTGGGGGAATCGAAGTCAGAACTTTAAGGGATGATATTTCATGTAGCAGATACCTAAATATATAATCACAGACTCCCCAAAGATCCTTGAGTCCAGCTCCTGGCCCTGCACAGACACCCCAACAATCCCACCCTGTGCCCCAGAGCATCACCCAAACCCTCCTGCAGCTCTGGCAGCCTTGGGGCCGTGCCCACTGCCCTGGGGAGCCTGGTCAGTGCCCACCACCCTCTGGGGGAAGAACCTTCTCCTGATGTCTAGTTAATGAGAAAAGAAAAAAATAAAAGCATTTTGTCCTGACATGAAATTATCTTTCATGAAGATCTCAGAACATTTTGAGACATAACTCTCTGACATATGCATGGTTCAGGATTCTGGAACTACAGGAAAAGTTGAGACTGAGAAAAGGTGTTTCATCCACATCTGGTTTCACAACTGGGAGGAGAATTCAGGCTTTGGATCCCAATCCCCTCCTTTTCCACGGGTTGGTGTTTCTTATTCTCCATCTGCTTAGCCCTGGAACAAACCAGAGGCCATAAATTGTCCTTAAACCTCCCCAGATGGCTGATCAAAGGTGCAGAGACAGTGCACAGGTTAAAGGCCAGCAGGAGACCTGAGCAGAGCAGATGCAGAGCTGAAGTGTCAGAGGTGCTGGGGTTGGATAACAAGTTTTGGTTCCAGGATGCACAGCTGGGGCAGGAAGTCCAGGGGGAAAACTGGATTCCTTCCCTGCTGGCCCTCTGGGACTTTGGAGACCGTGACAGAACAGTCTGTTCTGTTGCTTGAGATCTGTTTTTTGGGGGGGGATGGGTTTTGGGGTATTTTTTGGCTTGTTTTTTGTTCAGATGTGAAAGTTAAACTGTAGGAGTGAGGATGTGTTTGCTCACACGCACAGAGTTGCCTTCTGGGAATCCCTCTCTCCACATGAACTTGAGCTCCAGGGATCACAGAATCCCAGAATCAGCTGGGTTGGAAAAGACCTCCAAGGTCATCAAGTCCAACCCTTGATCCAACCCCACTGTGATCACCAGTGCCCTGGGCTGGTGATCACAGTGGGGTTGGATCAAGATGTGGTGGATTCTCACTCAGTGCCACATCCATAGAATCACAGAATGGATTGACTTGGAAAAGACCTCCCAGATCATCAAGTCCAACCCTTGGGCCAACTCCACTCCCTTTACCAGATCATGGCACTCAGTGCCACGGCCAAGCTCACTTGAAAAACCTCCAGGGATGGGGAATCCACCCCCTCTCTGGGCAGCCCATTCCAATGCCTGAGCACTCTCTCTGCAAAGAAGTTTTTTCCCATCTCCAACTTCAATTTGCCCTGGCAGAGCTTGAGCCCCCCGTGCCCCCTTGTCCTATTGCTGAGTGCCTGGGAGAAGAGACCAACCCCCACCTGGCCAGAACTTCCCTTCAGGCACTTCCAGACAGTGCTGAGGTCACCTCTCAGCCTCCTCTTCTCCAGCACAAACACCCCCAGCTCCCTCAGCCTCTCCCCACAGCACTTGTGCTCCACTCCCTTCTCCAGCCTCCTTGCTCTTCTCTGGCCCCGCTCCAGCCCCTCAATCTCTTGCCTCAACTCAGGGGCCTGGAACTCTGGAGCTGCTGGCCCTGGAGGAGGTGAATTAAAGGCTCTACTTGCTCTGTCTTAGCTGCTCTTTGCATTTCTTTGGTGCTCTGAGCTGCGCTGGTTTGTCTTCTCCTGGTGCTTAGAGCAGAGAAGGCACCAGAGCGCTCTGAGAGGAGGTTTGTGCTGTGAGGAGAAGCCTTGGCTTTTATTAGCACTGTTTGCAGGGACTCGGAGCATGTGGGATGTAAGAGGCTTAAGCTGTGAAGTGCAGAGAAATGTCAGGTAATAATGAGGATGTGGAGGAACCCTGTGAGGTTATGTTGAGCCCAGGGCAGAGCCCTCACCCCCTGCCCAGCCCCTGGTGGCAGTGCCAGATGTGGGTGCAAAGCTGTGCAGAGCCCAGGAATTGCTCCTGTCCTCTGAGATGAATTTTGCCTGAGCTGCTGCCTTTGCTTCTGCCACTGGATTTGTTGCCTTTGCTCCTCATTCCATAGAATCTTCACAGAATCAGGGAATGGGTTGAGTGGGAAGGGACCTTAAAGCCCATCCCATCCCACCCCCTGCCATGGGCAGGGACACCTCCCACCAGCCCAGGTGGCTCCAAGCCCTGTCCAGCCTGGCCTTGGACACTCCCAGGGATGGGGCAGCCACAGCTTCTCTGGGCAACCTGTGCCAGGGCCTGCCCACCCTCCCAGCCAACAATTCCTTCCCAATATCCCATGTAAATCTCTCCTCTCTTGGTTTAAAACAATTCCCTCTGTTCTGTCCCTCCATCCCTTGTCCCCAGTCCCTCTCCGGCTCTCCTGGAGCCCCTTTAGGCCCTGGAAGGGGCTCTCAGGTGTCCCTGGTCCCTTCTCTTCTCCAGGTGACCCCCCCAGCTCTCCCAGAGGGGCTCCAGCCCTGCAGCATCTCCGGGGCCTCCTCTGGACTCTCCAGCAGCTCCAGGTCCTTGTTCTGTTGTTCCCCAGGGCTGGGGCAGCTCTGCAGGTGGGGGCTCACCTGAGGGGGCACAGGGGCACCAGGTTTGTTCCCCATGTGGCTTTGCCAGGTGGTTGGAGGATGCCCAGTGCCCAGGAGCAGGTGGAAGGGTTTGGGCTGTGCCCTCAGCTTCTCTGGAGCTTCAGCCCAGGTGGTTGGTGCTGGTGTGAGATGGGCACGTTCTCCTATAATGCCATTTATTTCCAGATTTATTGAGATGCCCAACTGGGAGCCCTTGCCAGGGACAGGCTCCCCTTGGGATGTGCCATTTTGCAAAGCTAATCCATGCAATTTGATCTATATATTTATTTCTATAGCTGGGATATGTCTATATATAATCCACGTGTGATTGCCCCACCGGTGGAGCTCTGTAGATTAGTCGGAAATGCAGTTATTAGCTCTTGATAAGCAGCCACTTTTGGTCCCAGCTGTTTTTTAATTAAACATAGATGTGAAGTGCAGCTGTTCATTCAAAACCCCCTTTTTATTTCTCTGCAAAATGCAGCATTTCCAACTGTTGAGTCCTGGAGGAAAATTTTTATAAAGTCCTGTTTTCATATTTAATTTTCCAAGAAATATTACTTGTTACAGCAGAAAGTAAACTTAATTTTGTAACTGTTAGCAAAGGTGAGATGAGGTTTTAGGAAATAGGAGGGAGGATTTATTTTATTTACTTCAAAAATATTTTTTAGCCCTAGGTGCTTTAAAAAGAAAAAAAACTGTGATTTTTTTTTTTTTTTTTTGTGTACAGCTGTGTCTTGAGTTGAGGCTTTCCAGAAGGCTGAAGCCCCAGCAGTTGTACAGAAATAAATCAGAAATGGCTGTGAGAAAGTTGTGTGCTGCTGAAATATTGGGACTGACTGTTCAGGAGGACAAAACCCTGTAGTTGAACCCCAAATATTCTCCCAGTGTGACCCTGAATGGCAGGAGCTGCCTCAGTGGATGCTCCTGGAAATCATGGATGGAAGGAAACCTGCAGTGGGTTTGGAGAGGGTTTTTATGGGCCATCAGTGATACCGCAAGCACTTATTGGTTCTTAACCAGTGATTTGGAGCAGAGATGTCCCTTCTGATCAATCAGCTGTTTGCATTCCTGGTCACTTGGGTGGTTTTCCCATTCCTGATATTCCTCTCCATTCCTGTGCTGGTTTAAAGGTAAAGTGGCAGGAGAAACAAACCCAACATTAAAGAGATTATAAGTCAGAGTTACAATTTAATAACAATATTACAATAAATGAAATGACACAAAGAGAAATTGGGTTTAACCCCCAAACCCAGCAGTCTAACCCAGCCCCCTGGGGCACAAACACAGTGGGGTTTGGTGGTCCCTGTGCTGAGCCCCACAGGGTTCCCCCGAGTCCAAAGGAAAAGGAAGGGACAAACCTGTTGGTGCAGATGATGGCACAGACTGGTGGAGAGTGGGGGGCTCCTCCTCTCCAGGGTCTGCTACTCCTCTGGATCCAAGGAGTGGTTCCCCCAGTCCCAAGCCTTTGTTGTCACCAGGGCCCTGGTGGCTTTGCCTGTTCTCACTCCAGTTTTACTCATCAGCACCAGTGCCCATGGGAGCCTGAGCTGCTGAAGAAAAGCCAACAGCTCTTCCTCCCTCTTAACTGTTTGGATTTGGACACTGGCAGAGGTTGGGCAGAGCATCTGTGGCTGCCCCAGCCCTGGGAGTGTCCAAGGCCAGGTTGGACAGAGCTTGGAACAGCCTGGGCTGGTGGGAGGTGTCCCTGCCTATGGCAGGGTTGGAATAGGATGAGCTTTAAGGTCCGTCCCAACCCAAACCATTCCCTAATTCTGTGATTGCTGTTTGTTATTTCGGCATTCAGGGGCAGTGTGACCATCTGGAGGTGAACATCTCCCTGCACATGGGTCTGTCCCCAGAGAAACAAGTCCCTGCACCAATTCCAGGAGCATGGCTGGTGTCAGTGCCCCTCTGTGTCCTGCCCTCCAGGCCCAGAAGGGGTGGCATAACCACTCTGACACCACCAGTACCCCCCACACCCCACGGACACTGATCCCTCCTTTGCCTGGCACTGCTGGTTCTTGTGTTTCTGTGCAAAGGGAGGGCTGAGGGTTCCTCTGGGAGCTGGTGGCACATTGACCTCAGCTGACCCCATTGAAAGTGATGCCACGGGGTCAAGGCAGATGAAATCATGCCTTGGATCCTTCAAGCTGCATAGCAGGAGCACTGGAGCTGCCTGGGGCATTGCACCACCCCTGGCTTAAGGGTGAAAATCCCAAGGTCTCATTCCTGATGCACCCAAAGATAACCAGAACTCACAGTTAGAGGCTCTGAAGGCTGCTCTGTGCCCTTGGATACCAACGTGCCCAGCACTGCCTTTGTGTGCCCCCTGCATGCCAGGGGAAGCTGCAGCCTCACCTGCAGCACTATTTTGGGTTGGCAGCTCAGTTTATTAAACCTGCAGCTCACTGTTTGTGCAAGGGGAGAGGGAGGCAGAGCCTTTGCTACAGTTTATTTGACCTACTTAAGGAGAATATCAAGTCGCCTCAGGCAAGTAATTAATTTGTCCACACTTCCTCCTGTTCCTGGCGTGGTGCAGGCAGCCAATACCTGCTGCAGGTGAGGAGGAGGGGCCTCCCAGCTGCCAGGAATGCTGCCTGGACCTGCAGCTGTGGTGTGCTGGGGGGGCAGATCCTTCGTCTAAAGGAACGGCAGCAGGACAGCTCCAGATGGTCTCCATCCCAACCCTCAGCAGTGCACTCGGGATGATGGAAAGCCCTCCCTGCTGCTTTCTCTTTGGCAGAAGTGCTGCCTCTCAGTGTCATTGGCAGGGGTGGATTCAAGGGTGCGTTTGGTGGTGGTTTCAGAGCCCTGTCTGCACAGGAGGTGCTCCCTCCACGTTGCTCAGCCCCCTCTCACCGTGGTGTGTCCTGTTGGTCTCTGTTCCTCTCCCCCTGCTGACGGTTCCAAGGTGACCCCAGCTGCCTATTAGACACAAACCCATCCCTTTCCAAACCCCAGTGCTGGGTCATTTCATCTCCTGATGCCTGTCCTGTCCACACTGCCCATTTCTGCAGCTCAGCACTGCTCTGGCTTCATTTTTAGAAAAGCACTGAGTGTTGTGGGCACGGAGCCAAACCACAGAAGTGGGGAGGTGACAGTCCTGTGGCAGCAAAGAAACTCTTACAGTCAAAAGAACCTGTGGGACTCACTTTCAAAAGCCAGTTTCTTAATATTTGAGTCTCTGCAATATGAAATTCTCGGTTCTCCAAAGTGATGTGGCTCCAGGGTCGTTCTCTGTGCCATCCACCAGTTGTCTGGGTTTATTCAGCCCCACTTTCCCCCCCACTCTGTTTGCAGAGGATGTGAGGCAGGTAAAATAGTCCCTGAAATCCTGAGCTGACAGTAAAATGCATCTCAAACCCTTGCCTGGTTTGTGGGGTATTTAGAAGAAATAGAAAAGGTATTTTGTTCTGTGCTGGTTTAAAGGTGAACTGGCAGGAGAAACGAACACAGCTCAGGAGANCCCAGTGGGTCCCCCAGGGCAGGGAGTTCCAGGCTGGGGGATGTGACTGTGGGAGTCAGGGGGGATTTTGGAATCCTTGCTGGCCCCTGAGCAGAGCTGAGCCCTCAGGTGGGTGTGGAGGTGCCAAGGAGTCCCTGCAGGGGAGTTCTCCCAGCTCCTCTGCCAGGCTTCTTTCCCAGCCAGCTGCCAGGCTGAGGGCTCAGCTGTGCCCTGGGCAGCTGCTGCCAATGGGCCATTGGGAAGAGTTGCTGGGCAATGAATGGAGGGTTTAGAATGCACAGCTTTGGTCACACCCACACAGGGAGAAACTGCTCCCACCTGCTGAACTGGGACATGTTGGTAGTTGTGAGCATCGAATTTAGTGTGCAATCATTAAGAGGGAGAGGTTGTATAAAAGTGAAACTTCTGTGAGCTGATACAACATGAAAAGTTATTCTGAAGTGTTTTATTTTAATTTGTTTGTTTGTTTTGCTGGATTTCGCTTGTCAAGGCACTGATGGTGGAAGAAGGGCTTTAAAAACCACACAAAACCCATGGGGATAATATTGGTGAAAGGTTGGGAAACTGCAGGTTCAAGAAAAAGAATATTCCTTGTGCACAAGTTCAAGTGCTTTGCCCCATTTGAAATTACTCAACTTGCAGAGTTTCTACCACAAACTCTCTGGTGAGAGTCATCCAGGACTGAGAGAGAGAGAAATCATGGAATCATCACGGAATCCCAGAGTGGTTTGGGTTGAAGGGCCCGTAAAGCTCAGCCCATCCCACCCCCTGCCATGGGCAGGGACACCTCCCACCAGCCCAGGGTGCTCCAACCCCCATCCAACCTGGCCTTGGACACTCCCAAATGGAAGACACACATCTCTATCTATATGTCTCCTATATTTATATATGGAACAACTCCCAGTTTTGTCTGTTGTCTTTTCCTTTCATAAAACTGGAGGTGGAAGAACTGTGAGTTTCTTCACTGTGGGTACCTGAGTGCCCAACATTCAAGGTGCCAGATATGCTTGATTTAATATTTGGTTGGAAATACTCATATTTGCTTATCCTGCCTGGATCATTTCTCCTTTCTTTAGACTCTTGTGGATGATTTTTCTTGTATTCAATGTAAGGGTGTGACACTGAAGTCACACTGGAGTGGGGAATATTCTTTATCCACCCCTCCCTTTGTAACTTGACATTTTTTTCCCCGGTGAAAAAAAACATGTTCATCTTAAAACTGCAGAATCATTTTTTTTAAGTGGCCAATAAACTGGAATAAAACACAGTACTTTGATTTATGTGTTAATGCAAAAGGACCTAATGGACATCAGAGGACAAGTGATGTTTGTTTAATGCACCGTTTGATCATCTCAAGTGTTGATGCTGGGAAGAAAAGGGATGTTTTCTTGGGCTTCTTGAATTTATTGTCTTTTGGGTACTGTGCTGGTTTAAAGGTAAATCAGCAGGAGAAACGAACCCAACACAAGAGATTATAAGTCACAGTTACAATTTAATAACAATATTACAAGAAATGCAATGGCACAAAGAGAAATTGGGTTTAACCCCCAAACCCAGCAGTCTAACCCAGCCCCCTGGGGCACAAACACAGTGAGGTTTGGTGGCCCCTGTGCTGAGCCCCACGGGGTTCCCCCGAGTCCAAAGGAAAAGGAAGGGACAAACCTGTTAGTGCAGATGATGGCACAGTCTGGTGGAGAGTGGTGGGCTCCTCCTGGCCAGGTTGTGATCCTCCTCTGGATCCAAGGAGTGGTCCCAGAAGTCCCCAAAGCCCCAGATTGTCTCCTCTCAGGTGCAGGTGGGAGCCCCCAGTGGGTCCCCCAGGGCAGGGAGTTCCAGACTGGAGGATCTGACTGTGGGAGTCAGGGGGGATTTTGGAATCCTTGCTGGCCCCTGAGCAGAGCTGAGCCCTCAGGTGGGTGTGGAGGTGCCAAGGACTCCCTGCAGGGGAGTTCTCCCAGCTCCTCTGCCAGGCTTCTTTCCCAGCCAGCTGCCAGGCTGAGGGCTCAGCTGTGCCCTGGGCAGCTGCTGCCAATGGGCCATTGGGAAGAGTTGCTGGGCAATGAATGGAGAGTTTAGAATGCACAGCTTTGGTCACACCCACACAGGGAGAAACTGGTCCCACCTGCTGAACTGGGACAGGTAGAAGCATCACTTCTGCTGTGAGTTGCTGATAAAGAGGATGGGCTTGAACCTCATGGGAGGCATCAGTAAGGACAGGAGTGGGCAGATGTTCTGGAAATAGGAGGGGATGGGAGAGGGGCTGGAAAATCCGTGGGGAGAGGAATGATGTCCCAGCAGGAACTGGGATGCAGCCTGACTAAATAAAGAATTTTTCAAGCAAAGAGACCCCTAAAATCCAACTCTCCTGGGGAGGTCCCTGTGCTCCAGAGCCAGCCCTGCTGGCAGGAGGCAGGAGGGGAATTCCCAACTCCCAGGAAGGGAAATCAGAGCCTGCCGAGGCAAGTGCTGCTGCTGGAGGTCGTTCAGGCTCTTTGGGGAGATGATTATTTGCATTCAGCTCTATAAATTTCCTCTCCTAAAATATGCCCCGTGGGCCCCAGCATTGTTGTGGCTGCTCAGCCTCGGGTTTCTCTGCAGCCTCTTCAGTGTTGGGAGGGTGGAGGAGAATAAATTTCACATTATCATGTTCCTGCCACTCAGATTTCTGAATCAGCTTCTCACTTCATCTCGTGACACTGGGGTTTGCTTTCCTCCCAACACCTCCCTCCCAGCATCCATCCCTTGTTCCCAAACAGCTGCCTGGTGACAGCACCAGTTGCCAGCTTAGGATGAGGGAAAAAAAAATAAATCAGAGCTGCATAACTCCTGAAAACGATTTGAAAGCTGTGAGGTTTTCAGCATAAAGCAGTTTGAGATTTAGGGGTGTTTACTTGTTTACTTATTGGAGTTTTATCTCCTGGGTTTTAAGGATTTAGGTTCAAGTTTTCTCTGGATTGGGGCTGTTAAAGGAAAGTGAAAGTCTCCCTGAGCTCCAGGAACTGGGCCTTGAAGGGAAACAGTGTCAAGATATTCTGGGGGAAATGCTGAGTTTGCAACGTTTGGGTAAATCTCAAGTGAAGCAGTTCAGGCATCTGAATGAGCCCTCGCAATCTGAGCCCTGCTGGTGGGATCACCTTCCCCTGGTCCTGCTCAGTGAGATCCTGCAGGATTTCAGCCCTGGCTGGAGGGATCAGCCTGGCAGGGACGAGTTATCACATTCAGCATCTTTCTCTGAGCACCTGGCAGGGAAATGTCTGTGCTGGAGAGGAACCACTGACACGTGCAGGGATTTGTGTTCATGTGCACACACAGGTCCTGTATCACCTTTCACACAGTTGGAGAATCCCAGACTGGTTTGGCTGGGAAGGGACCCTAAAACTCATCTCATTCCACCCCCTGCCATGGGCAGGGACACCTCCCACCAGCCCAGGGTGCTCCAAGCCCTGTCCAGCCTGGCCTGGGACACTCCCAGGGCTGGGGCAGCCACAGCTTCTCTGCCCAACCTGTGCCAGGGCCTGCCCACTCTCACAGCCAACAATTCCTTCCCAATATCCCATCTATCCCTGCCCTCTGGCAGTGGGAAGCCATTCCCTGTGTCCTGTCCCTCCATCCCTTGTCCCCAGTCCCTCTCCAGCTCTCCTAGAGCCCCTTTAGGCCCTGGCAGGGGCTCTCAGGTCTCCCCAGAGCCTTCTCTTCTCCAGGTGACCCCCCCCCAGCTCTCCGTTTATCCAGGTCTTTGCAGAGATGGGATGTGCTGCAGTCCTGCAAAGGGTGTCCCCATTTATGCCAGTCTGCTGCCCTCTCTGTGGGTACAGGTGGGGACAGAGAGGGTGGGGCAGCCCAGGGCACTCATTTCCAACTCAGCCTCTTCTGATTCTGTGCAATGAGGAACCCCAACACTGTGGTCCTGCCTCACAGAAGCTGCTGCTTTGGGGGCTCTGAGCTTTCAGCTCGTGTTGGGAATGGTTTGGGGAGGCTCAGCTCACCTCGCAAAGCCCTGCTTGAGGGGGTGATGCCCATAGGGCTGTGCCACCCAGGACTGGCACCCAAACCTGCTTGGAGTTCCAGGGCATTGTTTGGGTTGGTTTCAGTGCCAGGTGGAGCCTGTGGGTGCAGCACAATGAACTCCCAGTGAACTGTGTGCGTGGGCTGGGCTCAGTCACCCCTTCCTTTCACATCTTAGGGCTGAAAAGGACCCTGTTGCGTTTGAGTGATGAGAGGGGCCAGTGCTGGCAATTCATGCCATGGCTTTGCCTGGGTGAGGGCAGGGCCAGGACTGGGGGCAGATGTCAGAAAGAGGGGGGAACTCTCCTGGTAAACCAATAAAATGTTTATTTTTTCTTGCAGCAGAAAACAGGGGTTTAGGGAATAAAAGAAAACTAAAATTTGAGAATGGAAAGCACTTGAGAAAATGGGGATTAAATAAAGGAAAGTCTCAGCTCCTGTGGGCACTGCTGTGAGCCCGTGCAGATGGCACAGCTGAAAAGCAGCCCAGCCACTGCCTTGGGTTCTGTTTACTGATGGTGGGTGGCAGTGCCAAGGACCAGTGTTGGGGGATCAGCAGGACCTGAATGGCTGTGGGAGTCCCTTTGCAGGGAGCAGAGCCCTGCCCGTGGGTCAGAGAGTGCCAGCCTGGCACAGCCTTTCCCCACACAGGATCCCAGAATGTGCCAAGCTGGGAGGGACCCCCAAGGACCATCCAGTCCAACCCTCAGCCCTGCACAGGAATAGCCCCAAGAGTCACCCCCTGTGCCCCAGAGCATCATCCAAACCCTCCTGCAGCTCTGGCAGCCTTGGGGCCGTGCCCACTGCCCTGGGGAGCCTGGTCAGTGCCCACCACCCTCTGGGGGAAGAACCTTT
>VWZD01004552.1:0-27403 GCA_013396695.1 Sakesphorus luctuosus | reverse complement strand
GAGGGAGCGCGGGTGGGTCTGAGGGGCGCAGCAGGGCGTGAGGCGCTGAGGCAGTGTCTGCAGGGGCTTGCGGGTGCAGTCTGAGGGGGCACGGATGGTGTCTGAGGGAGGGCCGTGAACGTGGCCTGAGGGGAGCGTGGGCGTGGCCTGAGAGAAGTGGGCGTGGTCTAGTGTGGGTGGGCGTGGTCTGAAGGATACCGTCTCAGTCCGGTAGGACGTGAGCGGAGTCTGAGTGCGCGGTGGGCGGGGCCTCAGTGCGCGGTGGGCGGGGCCTCTGTGCGAGATACTCGGTGCCTCGGTGGGCGGGGCCGCGGTGCGCGGTGGGCGGTGCCGAGGTGGGCGGGGCCTCCGTGCGCATGCGAGGGCGGAGTGCGCGCGGCCGTTCTGAGGGGCTGTCAGCGCTGCGTTGTTCCTTCAGGGACACTCGGCATTACCGGCCTGCAGGGAGTGATTGAAACCCCGCCTGCGTGGCCAATCTGCATGTTGAGATGCCAAGTTAGACATGTGCTTTTTAACCTTGTACTTTACTGCTGGATTTGCCTATCCCGCATTGCCTTTTTAGCCACCAGCTCACTTGCAGCAAGCGTGGGGAGAGCCCTTCCCAAATCATTCGCGAAGCCGAGTCATGATAATGAGTTACTGCTGGACACAAAACTGTTTCGTTAGTGCTACATCGACGCCTCCTGAATGGAGAGCATAAAGATTTACTGTTACATGCACCTTTCTATCCTCCTCATTGACAGTGTTTCTGTCTCCTCCAAGCAATGTCCCTCTGCAGCGACCTCTGTGTCTCTTCTGTTCATTGATAACCATTTCCATCACCCCCAGCTCTGGTACCACCCCTGGGGGCTCCGTGCCCACCCCACGCTGTGCCAGGCCGGGGTCACTTCGTGGTGATGCCAGGGCAGCACAGCAGCACCTCCAGCCCTGTGGGCACTGCCATCCTGCTCCTTGTGCTGGCACATCTCCGTGCAGTTGGGCTGGATATCAGAAAGAAATGCTTCACAGAGGGAGTGCTCAGGCATTGGATTGGGCTGCCCAGAGAGGGGGTGGATTCCCCATCTCTGGAGGTGTTCAAGATGTGGCACTGAATGAGAATCCACCATGTCTTGATCCAACCTCACTGTGATCACCAGCCCAGGGCACAGAGTGCCCTGGGCTGGTGATCACAGTGGGGTTGGATCAAGGGTTGGACTTGATGCTCTCAGAGGTCTCTTCCAACCCAGCTGATTCTGTGATTCTATGGTTCTAGTTTGCTCCCGAGGACACCCACACTGCCTGGGAATGGCATACTTGGAGCACCAGTGAAGCTTCCTGAAACTGCTCTGAATTTCCCTTCGCATTTCTGTTTTCTGCCAGTCAGGTTTACTCTGGGATGGGGGAATGGAGCACATTAAAAGGGCACAGATGAGCATCCGTGTTAGCACTTGCAGGGATGGGAGCAAGCATCCCTTGCTGGCTTGGCCTTGCTTGGATAACCTCCTGCACTGCAAACCAGCACCTGTGGTCTGAACACACACACAGAAAGAAACAGGCAGCAATGCCTGTGTGACACACTGAGTGCTTATGTTTGCTCTTATTTTGAAGAATCTTGCGTCACACTCCCCATTTTAATTTCTCCCCCAGTAGGAGTCACGACAGCCACATCCATCACACTGTGGTCTGAACACTGAACTACAAGGGGTTATTGCCACAGGTCACTGGTAGTCTGGGAACAGGTTGCCCAGAGAAGCTGTGGCTGCCCCTGGATCCCTGGGAGTGTCCAAGGCCAGGCTGGATGGGGCTTGGAGCAACCTGGGCTGGTGGGAGGTGTCCCTGCCCATGGCAGGGGCTGGCTCTGGGTGAGCTTTAAGGTCCTGTCCAACCCAAACCTTTCCATGATTCTGTCACTCTGCAGACTTGTTTTGTCTGGTATCATCCCAAAAGGAAGGTCTAGCCCTGCACCAGCAGTACCACGGCTTGCCAGGAGGTGTTGCTTTGAAACCACACAAATACCAGCTTAAAAACCCTGAAATAGCCAGGGACTATTGAAAATAACTGACAGCTACTTTGTTCTGGCAGGGAGAAATCAAAGTCCTACCTTTGAAATGGCAATTTTTGTTTAAGACAATTTGAGTCTGAAATGCACAGAGTAGCACAGAGGGAAATAAATGCTGAACAGGCAACCCACTCACTGGAGATACTGTGGGTTTGAACATTGCTAACAAATATGTTAGAGGAGCTCCATGTGTGCATGGGTTTGTGTTTGCAGGGCTGGATGTTAAAGTGTGTATGAATGCAGAGCATTCCTCATGCAGAGGGGAGTTTTAGAGGGGTCACTCTGGGTTTCAAGGAGCCAAGGAGCAAAGTGAAGACTCAATAAGGCAAAACTTCAAGGCCAGGTTGGACGGGGCTTGGAGCAACCTGGTCTGGTGGGAGGTGTCCCTGCCATGGCACGAGGTCCTTGCCAACCCAACCCAACCCAAACACCTGCCCTGCTCACAGAGCTGGGTCACTGCCCTCCAGACCTGCACACACACATTTCAAAAGCAGAGGAGCTGCTTGTTTCCAAGGGGGAATGCAGAGTTGGAGACACAACTGTTCTCCACCTACATATGAAGTTTTAACTCCATATTAACAGTGGCAAAGGTAATTATGTATTTCATTATGCCCAGACAGAACAGGAAACAAAGTTTCCAAGACATTTAAGAACCTTCTTTTTTTTTATGAAATGAAAAAACTCCTCAAAGGATATTTAGGAAGGAGGAAAAGTTTTTAAATATGCCTTTGTCACATTAAGCTAAAACAACCTGCATGGCTAAAAGAAGATGGGGCTCTTCATCAAGCCCACAATGTGTCTTGCTGTGTGGGTGTTATTACCACACTTGCTCCAGCTGTGCCTTTCCAAGAGCTCTGTGCACCAGCCCTGAGGACCAAACTGCAGCTCACTGAGGACTCCTCAGGGTGGGGTAACCAAAGACGCCTTTGGAAACTATTTTATGATCAGATGTTTACCAGTATTGGCTTTTGCCAAAGATGAGGGGACAGAGAGCAGAGTGCTGGGCAAAAGATACAAAGGTCAGGAGATCAACAGCTGGTTTTACAACAAATACTTTTTTTAAAGCCAAAAGAAAACTTTTTCAAGCCATAGCTATAAAAGGGAAAGCAGAAAACAGCTCTTGGTGGATTTTGCTGGCCTTCCAAGCCATTGTTTCAACACCAGGGTGTAATTCAGGCCTGGTGTTCAGACCAGCTGCTGTCCAGAACAAGCAAGTTGTCAGAGTTCTTGCTCCTCTCAGCTCTGTATTTACAACAGATCTGCTCAGATTGCACAATACAGGTCATCAGAGACCTTCCATGTTCCTCAGAGGTTGTTTCAGCAAAAATACTCTGCTCCTCCAGCTGGGACATCACTGCAGAGCCTCCTTTTCCAGTGTCCCCGGGGTCAGAAAGGGACAGGGGACTATTGTGCAAATAGTCAAAGAAGCATTTTCCAGGGATTTTTGTTCTGTGGGAATAAGGCTATAGCAAATCAAGGTGCATCTTCCTGAGTACTCTGCAGCAGTGATACACTGGAATAAAAATTAAGCTGAGCCTCCTATAAATAAAGTGCTTGATTGTGTCATTCAGCACTTCCTGAGCAGGCTGATGATCCCAGGAGGTTGCAGAAGACTCAACACATTGGTGTTGCTCCGGCTTGGGAAGAGGCAGGAATCTTTTCCTTTTACCACAGGGCACTCTCAGGGGTTCAGAAGACAAAACACCACATTCATACCCATAGAAATCTGTCCTTTGGTGATTGCCCTCATTTCCACTTCTGGTAAGGGAGTTTCTAAGGATTTGATAGTCCTGTTTTGGGAAGCCTTCTTCCAGAGCTGGGTGTCAGGTGTGTTTTCTGAGCACTATCCCCTACAGACCAGTAATCAGGGGGATCTGGAATGGCAGGACCTCTTCTCTTTTGGCAGGGATCTGGAGTAGCAGGATCTCTTCTCTTTTGGCAGGGATCTGGAATGGCAGGATCTCTTCTCTTTTGGCAGGGTTCTGGAATGGCAGGATCTCTTCTCTTTTGGCAGGGTTCTGGAATGGCAGGATCTCTTCTCTTTTGGCAGGGTTCTGGAATGGCAGGATCTCTTCTCTTTTGGCAGGTCTTGGGCAGGAGCAGCTGCCACCCTGTCCTGTGGTCTCACAGGCCACAGCTGCCTTTCAGCAAAGCACAAACTGCCAGGCAGGCACTGAACAGCCTTGGAACTGAAGGGCTCAGAGAGACCCTCAGGAGCTCTTGGGGAAACACACAAAAGCCTCCAGGAACAACCTGTCCCACCCTGATCACATTTGCCAAGGCTGAGGGCACCGATGGGCTCTGCAACCTGCCCCCCTTCCTGTGCTCAGGGACAGCTCTGATGGAGCAGCCTGGGGTCTGATTGCTGGGAAAACTGGTTGGGAGAGGGAAGAACAGGTCCATGCCATGCACTTATCTTCCTCCATTGGTCTGGGAGCTGGATTTGAGTTCAGGCCCTTGCACTTGGTCCTTGTACAACTCCAAAGACTTGAATTTCTCTGCTGTATGCACTGAAATGCATTTCTTCTTCTCCTTCCTGCCAAACTCCATTTAACTTGAAGGGGGGGAAAAAAGGTAAACATAAGGATTACAACAATAAACTTTGAGCATTTTCTGGAGCCTTTCCATGGCACAGTAGAATATTTATTTTCTTTTTTTCCCCCCCTCTATGAGCTCTCTTTTCCTGGCTGAGAAGGGGCTTGTTTTGTCACAACTGTAGGAGTTGTGTTATTAAAGGACAAATAAACCAGGCCTGTAAATTATAAACACAAAGTACAACTCAGAGTGATCTTTGGTTTCATTCTGGTCAATAAAAACACAACAGGCCAGGTAGCCCTTTACAGCATTTTTATGAACTCCCAGAACACACTGTTTTGCAAGCAGATGGCAGAGCATTATCCCTGGTTTGGGGTTTTTAACATTACCTGATAAATGACAGAAGAGGTGTGTGATCCACCACAAGAGCTGTTACAATAAAGGTTATATAAAACCAACAGACATATAAAAGCAACAATAAAGGTTGCTTTGAGTGAAGGACCTTTCTGTACACACAAATCAAGTTCTAAAATTATCTACACCAGTTCCAGACTAGGGAAGGAGCTGTGGCCATTCTGCCAAGGAACCGGATTTTAAGGACCAAGAGACATAAAGGAGATGTTATAGATAAAAATATCAAAGCATTTCAAGTTAATATACCACAACAAGCTTATCAGATTAAAACACACCCCATTCTATAGGTGAAACCAACAGCTACAGCACAGGGGGCAATCCAGCCCTTGTGACACATCTGTGGGGGGGAAGCACCAGGCATGCACAGCCAGGCACCAAGAGAACCAGCAAAAAGCCATCAGTTCCTCAACGTCCTGCAATTTTCCCCCTGAAGAACCTTCTCGCTCCCTGAGCTGCCACTTTAGTGTGAAGGGTTCATTTTGTAACACTAGAATCTACTTTCATCCCCTGCATTGTAGCTCTTTTTACAAGTTGACCTTTTTCTAAGGCAGATTTTACAACGTTGCAGAGTTTCTCCCTTCCTCTCTTCATTAGTTAATTAGTCCTCGTGCTTATCTTTCCCTTCTTTGGGTCGGTGGGTTTCTTGGGTCAGTGGCCGTGATCTGCCCCTGCAGAATCACCTTGTACCCAGTCGGAGCCGATTCCAGCACAATTCCTGAGGTGGCTTTATTAGCTTCTCCCTTATCTTGAGGGTTCTGCCAAGTGTTCCTGATGCCCACAAATCCTGTGCCCACTCTCAGTGGCACATCCCCCTCCCCAGGCGTTCCACTCCCCGCGCCGCTGAGATCACTGAAACATGGGAGGCAATTCTACCAACAAGTAACTTGTCTTTCCGACACCTGGACATCACTTAGAGCTTCTTTGCCTGCTGTTTCACGGTTAAAAATCTCCTTTCTTGAGGGTTAGGCGGGGCCGGGGCCAGCCCCGCGGGGAGGGCGGGCTGCGGGCGGGGCAACCGGGGGCGGCCCGGGGACAGCGAGGGGACAGCGAGGGGACAGCGAGGGGACAGCTCAGCATGGCGCAGCACGCGAAGGGCCCGGCCGTGGCCGTCATCCAGCTCCGCAACCCGCCNTTCTCCCTTATCTTGAGGGTTCTGCCAAGTGTTCCTGATGCCCACAAATCCTGTGCCCACTCTCAGTGGCACATCCCCCTCCCCAGGCGTTCCACTCCCCGCGCCGCTGAGATCACTGAAACATGGGAGGCAATTCTACCAACAAGTAACTTGTCTTTCCGACACCTGGACATCACTTAGAGCTTCTTTGCCTGCTGTTTCACGGTTAAAAATCTCCTTTCTTGAGGGTTAGGCGGGGCCGGGGCCAGCCCCGCGGGGAGGGCGGGCTGCGGGCGGGGCAACCGGGGGCGGCCCGGGGACAGCGAGGGGACAGCGAGGGGACAGCGAGGGGACAGCTCAGCATGGCGCAGCACGCGAAGGGCCCGGCCGTGGCCGTCATCCAGCTCCGCACCCCGCCGCTGAACACCCTGAGGTACCGCGGGGGCTGAGCGGGGTCCGCCCGTCCCCTCCCTCTCCCCGCACTGCCCTCCCCGTGCCCGAGGGACTCTCCCCCCGCTCCCCCGGAGCCTCCGCACCGCTCGGTGCCCGCAGAGGCCCGGGCGGCTCCTTCAGAGCGAGCTCGGATCTCCCTTTACAAAACAAGGCTGAACTTTGGCGTAAGTTCTGGGGCCGGGGGAGCGGTTCCCAGGACAAACAAGTGCCAAGCTCTGCAGACTCTGCTTCCTGCCACCTCCCCTGGAAGCTGTTAAAAAACTTTGCCTGTGTCTCAGCACTTTGCAGTCTTTAAACACCCAGACGCTGCTCCCAGCAAGACGCAGCCCAGTGTTAGCAGCGCCGCCGCCTCTCCCGGGAGTTCCCTCCGCGCTCCTCGGTGCAAACCAGCTTTTCCTCAGGTTCCCCGGCTGCCCTGCCCGCCCCACACACCGCCCCGTGCCCGCCTGGCAGGTCCCTGTGCCAGCCCAGTGTGCACAGGGGTGAGGGCAAAGGTCTCCGTGGGCAGCAGGTGTGGCTCAACAACCAGAGCTGGCACCAGCATTAACCCTGGGCAGTCAGAACTAAAGCAGTTCATTTGCCTTTTAAAAGGATTGAGGAATTCACCTGTAAATACTGGTCTTGGTCAAGAAAGGCCCTATGGCATCCCAAACACGAGCCAGTGAAAAATAAAGTCAAACACCCACCTGTAGGAGCCTCGGAAATGTTCGTTTCCCACGTGCTTTGAAAAGGACTTGATTGCCTTGGGCTTCCCAACAGCACATGGACCCTTGTTAAACATCTGTAGTTAAAGAGCTGTTGGGTAACAGGGGGCACGGTATCTATTCAGTGTATATTCCCAAACCAGAAAACACCCACTGCAGCTGTGCTTGACTTACAGTCAAGAAAATTTGTTAAGAAACAAGTAAGAGCATGAAAAAGAAATGACACCTGCTACTCTTTTGTTACAAGTTACATTGCAGCTGGCAGTGCTCACTCTTTTGTTGCAACTTTTAAATAAGTCCAGTAAGATCATCTTCACATACTCTGATAATTATCATGAGAAACCTGGAGCGACTTGATGAGTTCAGAGGAACTAGACATGTAAAACTCACAGAACTGCAGGGTGCAAGACATCCTTCAGACATCCTGTGCCCAAGACCAGCCTAAGCAAATTTCCAAACTGTGCTCACAGGAAACTTTTCATCCTTACCATGAAAAATGCAAAATACAGAGCCAAAGAATCCTAGAATCACTAAGGTTAGAAAATACCTTTACAATCACAGAGTTCAGTGATTAACAGTAACAGAATGTGCTCAAGGAACCTTAACTCTTTTCTCTTGAGAAGTCCTGGACAAACCCCAAAACTGCCTCTGCCTTCAAACAGCAACTGCCCAGCAGCTTCTCCAGGACTGACTCTGAACTCTGCTCTTCCTGCCCTTTCCTCTTGGCCCCACAATGCCCTCACAGCAGTTCTGGCACACTGAGGGCACACTGAGGGGGGCAGAAGTTGTGGTTGTGCCCTCGTACCCAGTCCCAGGAGGGAGAGGGGAGCCCTGGCAGACTTGAGATCCATTAAACTGTAACTTCAGACCTGCCTGTGGTCTCTGATGGCACCTCAGGGTAATACCTGTGTTAGAAGGGACCCACAGTTCTCTCTGACTATAGCAGGAAAGGCAGAGCACCCCCCTGAGCCCTGTGGCTCCCCCTGCTCATGTAGATCCCTGTGCTGGACACAGGGCAGCAGGTCTGTGCCTGCTTTGGCAGTGTTTGGCTGCTCAGGGCATGGCAGGCAGTGAGAGTTACAGGCAGCAGCCACGTCCTGCAGTTGTGGGCATTTCATTTCACAGCAGGTACAAATGCTTTTTAAGAGACTGGTGAGATTTTGCTGCTCTGCTCCATCATCCCCTCTCTCTCCCCATTACAGGTGGCACTCGATGCCCATTCCCAGCTCCCAGCCCATCACACTGCCCATTAGCACTTTAGAAGCCACTGCTGGGCAGGAATTTGCTTTCTCCTGTCTGGCACCATCCACTGCTGCACAAGTCCCTGCCAGGCAGTGCTTTCCTGAGGAATGTGCTCTGACTTGTGAGTCTGGCAGCAAATTTGGCTCCCACAGGGAAGTGCCAAATTTGATTTGTTTGGAGTGTTTTTCCTGGTTTGCAGATGTTTAGTGTTCAGAGATCTGCATTTATGAGACCATTGAGAGAAGGGATTTACATATGCAAAGAACTGGGAGGTTTGGGACAAGACTCAGGAGAGAAAGGACTGATACCCCTCATTAGCAGAGTCATGCTGCTGGCACTGGGAGGGAAGAAGGATGTGAAGGAGTATTTCAACATTTGAGCTGACAAGAGCAGAAAAGCTCCAGGGAGGATAGGGAAGGACGGGGGGTAGGGCAGATTATGTGTGGGATTCTCTGACATGTAACAGCAGAACAGATATGATTGGAAAAGCTCTCCCTGGCTGCCAGGATTGTCCTGCTCGCCCCAATCACCATAATGGTCTGAAACTGTAAAGGAGATTAGAGAAACTGCACTTTTGGACAGTTAGCAATGATGGGAGAATGGGATTACCCATGTTGGGCTGGATCAGCACTTCATCGGGATGAGAGGCAGAAAGAAATTCTGGGATGAATAAGCATCTGCTTCCTGAAACAACCACTCTAAAATCCCACCAAAAGGATGCCATTCTGGCTTTGGCCTTAATTTATGTGCATATTAGCAACTTGCCACACAGCAATGTGTGACAGCAGCTACTGCACAGCTGGGTCTGACACTGAGGCAGGAGAGAGCAGAGCAGGTAAATCCAGCACATGGAGGCTCAGGTTCAGGAAGGGAATTATGTAAATACCCAGCAGTTAGTTCAAAGGAAAACACTGCAAGAAGCTATCCAAAGGACAAGAACCTGCAACAAGGGGAGAGCTGGATTGTTGTGCAGGTTTGGAATTTGGGGGTTTATAAGTTTATTAGAAGCCCAGATAAACTGTCCAGCCGGTGACATGGTAAAAGCCCTGCATGACTTGAGGGGAAAGCAAAGAACACTCAGGGAGAAGTTTGATTCTTTTCTTAAGAAATGGAAAGCTTACTCAAATGAGGACAATGAGAAAGCCTGTAAAACATGGTAGGAGAGATGTACACTGGAAATTAAGACTAAAAATGTGGAAAGAGTGGATCAAAGCATGCTAAAAATAACATCAAAAAGTTATTTAAATAAAAATGTAATCCAGGACAAGCTTATAGCATGGCAAGCTCAAAAATCAGCAGTGACACCTCAGGGAAGGATCCTCACCTTTGACAGCCCTGTGAAATCAGCAGCTCATCATGCTGGGACAGCCAAAAAAGCTTTCAAATATTGAATACCATCAGGATGTATGCTGAGAACACAACTGAGGGCATCCCTTTTCTGCAATATAAAGCTTCTGAATTGTTGTGGGTAGTTCTGGATTTTGTGCCTGCAGAGGGATGTAGGGATGATCCAGAAAGGGACAGCCAAAATATTCCAAGGGCTGGTGCACTGCAGGCTGAAAAAGCTGAGAGGAAATGGCTGTGGGAGAATAAGGTCAAGGTTTATGAAATCATCAAGTAAATAAATTGAAGGCATAACCCTTTGCCAACTCCTGCTGTGGCTGGACTAGGGGTATTTGATTAAACTGGTAGGAGATGGCTCTAAGAGAGACAGCAGAGAGGCTGCTGCCCCAGAGCCTGTGCAGGCAGAGGGTCAGCACAGCCACAAGGATGGGCACACTCAGGGACAGGAGCACGAGGGCAAGGGCAAGGACCAGGCCTGCAGGTTTTCCATGAAAGCATTTTCCACTGTTGGATTCAAGTCTCACTTCTTTAAATGTGACTAAGTCAATTTTCAGGGTTCCCTTCAACTACTTTTTTTTTTATGAAAGAAACTCACAGTCATAAAAGGCAGCTAAAATGTAAAATAATTACAGTAAATAATACAGCCTTGTTAGAAATGCAGCACATTGCCACTGCAATGAGTTACACAGAATAGAAAACAACCTGGTATGGTCACCTCTCAGAATATTCTCTTACCCTGGGGCACACCTGTGCTTTAACCACACCTGCTTTGTGTTTCTGAAACCTGAACACTGAATCATCTCGGCAGAATTGCTTTTCTTGCAGTCAGAATAGTTTCCATGGTGGAGCTCACCACATGGGATGCAGCCCTGATGGGAATGCATGGAGGGGATTTTTGCATTGTTACTGCTAAATGAATGGCACTGTCACAGTCATGAAATACTTATGCAAATTATAGTGACTTTTTGTTTCTTTAATGCTCCCACTGTTTGAAGTTGGGATACTCCTGAGTATTTTTATAGTTTTACTGTCACACACTTTACTATGATGCTTTCATGGAAAATTGCATCTTTTAGTACCAGTTACAATGTGTGAGTGACAAAGCAACACAGCCCGTGTGTTGGACTGTGACAAATCCAAGGCAAACACATCACTCCATCTTAGGAGAACAGGCAGCTTCAAAGAGTCTCATTTTTGTTCCATCTCATCCTCCCAAAAAATCCCACTGGAAAAAGCTGTGTGGAGGGAGAAGAAATATTTTTGCCAGTACTAAGTCAAGTTATTATCTAGGATAAATAGTTCTGTTGGGTTAATAAAGGCCATGTAGATATTGAAGTGGTAATTTCTGGCAGCCTTGATGGCTGGTTTTTATTCCTGTAGGAGTGTGTTGTTGGAAGTGCTGAGAGCTTGTAAGAGATTTCCTCCATGGAATCCTGAACCTTCCCAGTTACTGCAGACAGCCCTTCCAGGTGGGCATTTTGCACCTGCAGGTCAAGAGCCTGAACAGACACAGAAATGCTTGGATTGCTTCTCATCCGTTCCTGCCAGAATTGTGCCATTTGTCTGTGCAATATTTGTAAATCAGGAGCTTTACATCTCTTTGGATCCTGGGACATATTTTTTCCCCCTCTTTGCCCTGTGGTTTGTAGAGTGCAGTGACATTTGCTAAGGCTTTCCCTGGAATTTCCCAGCCCTGGGTGAGGCTGTGGCTGTGCCTTGGCTCTGCACTGATGCACAGACAGAACTCCAGGAGCACTGGGGGCAGCCTGTGAGTGCTCCTCAAACAGCAGCAGCACCTGATATGCCAAAGGGAGGGAGATGAGAAACAGTTTTTTAACACATTAAAACAGATTTATGTATTAAATTTGGAAAGGCTTTCGTATTCTGCTACATGGAACTGTGTGCAGTGGAAGGACCTTTCCCAACTCACCTCACAGTCTTTAGAATCATAGAATCAGTTGGGTTGGAAGAGACCTCTGGGATCATCAAGTCCAACCCTTGATCCAGCCCCACTGTGATCAGCAGATCATGGCACTCAGTGCCACATCCAGTCTCACCTTAAAAACCTCCGGGGTTGGAGAATCCACCCCCTCCCTGGGCAGCCCATTCCAATGCCTGAGCACTCTCTCCTCTTTGCCATGGCCACATTATTCTCATCTTAGGTTTCAGCTTTCAGAACCATTACTAACATCAGACTTCACAGTTGTTTTTGATGTCTGCATGAGGCAGCACTGGCTGTTCTCTCCCCAAAAAACCACTTCTCCCAGTCTCTGGTTGCAGGTCCCAGGACTCCCACTGATCCTCCAGAGCAGCACAGATGATCCTGGAGACCCTCCCAGCCCCCTTGGCCAACAGCCCTGACTAACAAACTGTGCTGATGGCTTGTCATAGCTTTTGATTTTGATGGAGAAACAGGCAGAGGTTGGCTGGCAGTGCTTCTGGGGTAGTTTGGCTTTAGTTTTAGCCAGGCCTCAGTTCAGCAGACCAGAGAGTCTATGTAGGTCAGAGGGTGTAGGGACAGAAAAATCAAGGGTGAGCAATTCAGATCTATATAAGCCCCTGTGAGACTGAAAGCAGCTGAGAATAAACAAAGTGGCAGCTGCTGTTGTCTGGTGGAGGAGAAATCACTCCCCAGGGGTTCTTTGCAACTCCCCAGAGGTTTCTCATGAGAACTCCTCAGGCTTCACACCAGACTCCAGAGGTGCACCTGAAAACATCGAGGATGAGTTCATATGAACATTGGACTTGTGAGATATAGATTTTAACTAATTAAAAGTTGTGGCCTGATGGTGTGGGACTCAATTTAGCCAATAGAATGTAGCTTTAACCCTATAAAACCGTGTGCTGTGTGTAATGGAATGTCTTCACTGTAACCCTCATAGGCTTGTTGGGTGAAGGCCTTTCCTCCACGTTATTTATTGTTTACTCTAAGAGACGACAAGCATCACCTGACTTAAGCAACCAAAGAGATATTTCATATCATTTGACATCAAAATCAAGTATAAAAGAAGGTGTAGGAAGTCCCCAGCTCAGTTCCTTGATGGTCTGTGCTGAGCAGACCTGCTCTCACCGTTGCTGGGGTCGTTGGGCCTCATTCACCACTTCACAGCTGATTGGTTTGGAAAGTACCTTTTTGNGCCAATAGAATGTAGCTTTAACCCTATAAAACCGTGTGCTGTGTGTAATGGAATGTCTTCACTGTAACCCTCATAGGCTTGTTGGGTGAAGGCCTTTCCTCCACGTTATTTATTGTTTACTCTAAGAGACGACAAGCATCACCTGACTTAAGCAACCAAAGAGATATTTCATATCATTTGACATCAAAATCAAGTATAAAAGAAGGTGTAGGAAGTCCCCAGCTCAGTTCCTTGATGGTCTGTGCTGAGCAGACCTGCTCTCACCGTTGCTGGGGTCGTTGGGCCTCATTCACCACTTCACAGCTGATTGGTTTGGAAAGTACCTTTTTGTTATTGTTGTTGGTTTTCTCCTCTCTTGCCGGGTATCCTTTGGGGGGAGCTTGTTGGAGTGTTTTCGTGAGCTGGGGTGGTGCAGGTCTGTGTTGTTTGAATGGGCAACTCAGTGGTTGGTGGTGGTGGTGGTTTGGTTTTTCCCCCCACATTTATATATATATATGTATTATATCATATTGTGTTTTTAATTGTCTCTCTTTTGTATAATATAAGAAGCTTGCTATTTCGGGGTCTGGTTTTTTCTTTTTTTTCTCCTCTTTGTTTTTTTTCCTCCCTCCTCTTCCCTTGGTGGGGGGTGTGGATTCTCTCTCTCTCTGCTGGGCAGTTGGCATTTTGCAGCTCAAACCAACACACCTTCACACAACCAGCTTACAGGAAACTCCTTGGGATCCCAACATTTTCCTTTTCCAACTGCGGATTCCCACTTTTCTGCAAGCTGTTGCCATGTATAAATATGTGTACACGTGAGGACAGTGATGTGCTTTTCATCTACTTTATGACAGGCTTCCTTTTTAGGATGAGATGCCCTGGTATACACAGAAAAACGAGCACAAACTGAGAGTGCCTCAGGCCTTTCTGTTAGTTCTGTGTGACGAACACTCCTCTCCACTGGGCATCAGCAGAGCTCTGCTCCCTTGGCATCACCACCAGCTCATGTGCAGAGCTGGGCTCAGGCTTTGGGGAAGCTCCAGGAGGGAAAGCTGTGTTTATAAAGGCCTGGGCAAGCTTGTGAGACTCAGATATTCCTTCAGCCTCCAGCTGCTTGTGGCTCCCATTTTCTGAGTCAGAGGCATCTCTAGACATGGTGTCTGTGTCCCCACATGCACACACAACAGTCTCTCACAACAGTCTCTCACAAGCCATATACTTAAAACTCTGTGTAAACCAGTATATTTTAGTATCTAAATTATATATACACACAATTTGTATTACTATCTCTATTAATAAGTGTTAATGCTTCTGTTTTTTTCTACCATCTCTATTACCACCTTCTAGAACAGACTATGCTCTCCATGTCAATCTATACACACACAGATATATATATAAATTACCTTTTAAAAGTCAAATGTAAAGTGGATATAAAATAAGGTCAGATCTTTTAAGTATCTGATTTGAGAAAATACTATTTATACTTTTACTGGTCCATCTTGAAATTCTTCATTAATTCTTTGCTGGACACATTTTTCTGCTGGTGTTTGTGGAAGTGTCTGTTCAGATGAGTCAAGAGGCATTTTATGTGTTTCATGCCCAAATTCTCCTTGACAGGATCCCACACCAGCTTAAGTCTCAACCTGTGTATAGATCTTCACAAAGTGAAAGCATTAAAATCAGCACAGCACCAGCCAGTGTCAGGTGTTTAAAGATAGTTTTTTCATCCCTGGAGCTCCTTTCCCTTTTAAAAAGTTCTTAGATTGTCGGTGGTTTAGCATTAATTACTTTTAAGTTATGCTAAACTGTTTTCCTGAGAATCTGAATGTTTAATTCATAAAGACATTTCCAAAAGAGCATCTCCCTGTGCTCAGGCTGTGAAAACAGCAGTGCCTGTGCCTGCAGAGGACTCCCTAGGCAGTGACTGACAGGCCAGTGGTTGGCTTGGTAAATTCTGGCTCCTGTCCTTGAATTGGGAGGGAGTGTAAGGAAGGGCCTCACCTGGAGAGGCTGTGGCAGAAGGTAGAGTGAGGGACAGCCCTGCTTGGACACTGTGCTCATGTTCACTGGGCTGCTTGGTGCTCGTAACACTGATCTCTTGGAAGGGGAATGTAGGTGATTGTTACTCACTGAATCTCTGTTTTGTTTCAGCCTTGCAGTTCTCCAGGCCTTAGAGGATGGACTGGAGAAAGCAGATGCAGATCCCTCAGTGAAAGCTGTTATGATCTGTGGTGAGAATGGGAAATTCAGTGCAGGTAAGACATCAAACACAGCCTGAGCAGAAGAGGAAACACGCTCCACCCACCATGTCTGAAGATTCTCTGCCTTGTAAAGCTCCTCATAAAGTCCTGACTTGGCTGGAAATGGCCACAAGGCAGTGGGCTTTGTTTATTCTGCTGTGCCACAGTTATGTGGGGCACCTGACAAGCTGCTCTGTCCAGGCCAGAAATGAGCTGGTCTGTTCATGTTGAAACGAGGGACAGCTGCCCATCCCCCTGGTGTACTGGTGCTTCCTTACCCTCCATGGCTTTGTCTGTGTAAAATCTCTGGACCATCAACTAGTCCCATGTATGGAATGTACCCAGGTCAATAACAGACATTTTCCAGTTGTAGAAGCCCAGGAGGGTAGGGAATTTCTGTGGAGTTCTACACTGCTGGTCAGTAGTAACTGGCACCTGACTATTCCAGAGTCAACTTTTTCGTTATGGCACCAAGGATGTTGCCACATTCCTGCAGTGACTGCATGATCCTTACAGTTACTCTGTGGTTTTGCACCCAGCTGTGCTGGTTTAAAGGTAAATCAGCAGGAGAAACAAAACCAACACAAAAGAGATTGTAAGTCACAGTTACAATTTAATAACAATATTACAATAAATGCAATGGCACAAACGGAGGTTGGTTTTAACCCACAAACCCAGCAGTGTAACCCAGCCCCCTGGGGCACAAACACAGGGGGGTTTGGTGGCCCCTGTGCTGAGCCCCACGTGGTTCCCCCGAGTCCAAAGGAAAAGGAAGGGACAAACCTGTTGGTGCAGATGATGGCACAGTCTGGTGGAGAGTGGTGGGCTCCTCCTGTCCAGGTTCTGCTCCTCCTCTGGATCTGACAAGTGGTTCCCAAAGTCCCCAAACCCCAAGATTCTCTCCCTTCAGGTGCAGGTGGGAGCGCCCAGTGCCTCCCCCAGGGCAGGGAGTTCCAGAGTGGGGGATGTGACTCTGGCAGTCAGGGGGGGTTTTGGAATGGTTGCTGGCCCCTGAGCAGAGCTGAGCCCTCAGGTGGGTGTGGAGGTGCCAAGGAGTCCCTGCAGGGGAGTTCTCCCAGCTCCTCTGCCAGGCTTCTTTCCCAGCCAGCTCCCAGGGTGAGGGCTCAGCTGTGCCCTGGGCAGCTGCTGCCAATGGGCCTTTGGGAAGAGTTGCTGGGCAATGGCCCAGAGGGTTTAGAATTCCCAGCTTTGGTCACACCCACACAGGGATAAACTGGTCATACCTGCTGAACTGGGGCACCAGCCTTCCTCCTGAGCTCTCTGAACAGGATCAAGGATCAGGTTCCTGAAGGTGGCCCCAAAGGGTTGGTCCTGTTCACCCCTGTCCTGCCAGCAGCACGCGTGGGCACCTGTGAGCTGATGTGTTCAGTGGCACAGAGGGAAGGGTTGCTCTAGCCACCCCCTTGCCCACTAACCCCTCCTGGTCTCTCTGTGCCCAGGGGCTGACATCCGAGGATTCTCCTCTCCAAACAGACAGGGCCCTTCCTTGGCCGCCCTCGTGTCCCTCATAGAGAGCAGCAAGAAGCCAGTGGTGGCAGCCATCGAGGGCATTGCCCTGGGAGGAGGCCTGGAGGTGGCCCTGGGCTGTCACTACCGGGTGGCACATGTGAAGGTAACGCACTGGGGGTGAGGGAGGAGGTGAGGGCAGAGCCAGGGGCAGGCTGGGAGCCTGGTGCTGCCTCCCTGGGCCCCCTGCCCAGAGGAGAGAGCCTGTATAGCTGCAGGGCACAGTCTGTGTGCTCGGGCACTCCTCACCCACACCACCACCCTGGGTGTGCCTCACAAATCTTGCTAAATAACTCTTTTCAAGTCATTTCTAAATATAAAATTGATTTGTAACTGGTGGGATAAGATGGCTGCACAGAACCTTCACTAACTGAATGTTAATTTGCCCTGGGTCTCAGCAGTCATTATTATATTCTGATGCAGACAGCTGTATCTTACTGACTCATGCAGCGTGACTTTCTCTTATTTATTTTTTTCTCCAGCCCTGTGAATTTTGCATTTTTTTCTGCTCATGGCCTACTTTCAATAGGTAGTTGAAACTCAGCTAGCATGGAGCATTTATGGTTAGATTCCCCATGAACCCTGGGTCCCCCAGGAGCTCTCTGACCAAAAGACAGCTCTGAGAGTCATAAGGAGTGAGCTGTTTTCTCTTCATGAATCCAAGATTCTGGAATGCTGACCCACCTTTGAGCAGTACCTGGTGTCCTTATGGAGACTCCTCCCTGACAGGAGCATCCCCTCACTTTTGCAGTGTGAATCATCGATTCTCCATGGCAGTGTGAGTTGCTGTAACAGCATAAAGAGCTATTCTGCATCCCCCTTTGTGCCACCTAAGGTGCTGTGGAATCCCAGAATTGTTAAGGTCAGAAAAAACCTCCAAGATCATCAAGTCTGGCCTTTGCCTGAGTTCCACTCTGCCCACTAAACCATACCACAAAGTGACACACCTTCTGGCACTACAGGTAGTGGTCTTAAAGCAACTCCAAATCTCTTAAAAGCACAACAGAAAATGTGCAAACTATTTTGTTTTTAAAGGCAACAAACTCTAGATAGATTTTTAAAAGAAGGCAAGCCCCAGGTTCCTGCTGCCCCTGTCTGCTCTGCCATAGCTGCACCAGAGTCGAGTGCACCAAGAGACATCTGAAGGCAGGTTAGGGAAGAGCTCAGTGGTGTTCAGGGGCAGGTTGGACAGGGCTCTGAGCACTTGATCTAGTGCAAAGCATCCCTGCCCATGGCAGGGTTTGGGATGTGGTAGTCTGTAAGGCCCCTTCCAACCCAAACCATTGTGTGATTCTGTGATTCTTTACTGGACTTCCAAGAACTGGAGTAGGAAGGTGCCAGTTCAGTGCCCTGCAGCACTTGGTGACAACTGCTTGAAGGCATTAGTTCACGGATGTGTCAGTCTGGAGGACTGCTGGCCCCACAGCTCTCCCCCAGTGCTGTGCTGGCACACAGACATCCATGGAAAGGTTGTGTTTTCCCTGTGCATTTGTACAGAAGTCCTTGAAATGGTCGAGTGGACTCTTGTCTTAAATGCCTTATGTAGCAAAAAGCAAGGATGAAGTTTCTGTGTAGATGTTTTGGGGCTTCTTAGAGTGGAAATGTGTGACATATCTGCCTGGTTTTCCTCTGCTGTGCTTAGCTTGTACTTATTACTCATTGTAATCAGATTTATTGTTGGATTTTACTTCATTTTAGGCTCGGATGGGTTTGCCAGAGGTCACCCTTGGGTTACTTCCAGGGGCTGAAGGCACTCAGCGACTGCCCAGGCTGATTGGGGTGCCAGCAGCTCTGGATATGATCACCACAGGTAAGTGCTGTGCCTTGGCCCTGCTCTGTATAGAGGCACATGGCATAGAGTCACACCACCAGCTTGGGCTAAACAAACAGGAATTTTTCACCTGTGTGGCTGCTTGGGTTGTAATTCAATTTGTTTCCAATCAGCAGCTACACACAAGGCATTTGTGCAGATGGAAATAACAAAATTGCCCCTCGGGCTCCACTGTAGTCACCTAATATTTCTCTTTTCATCACAGGAAAACACATTTCAGCAAGTGAAGCACTGAAGCTGGGCTTGGTGGATGAAGTTGTGGAGGCAAACACAGTTGAGGCAGCAATGCACCTGGCCAACCAAGTGATTGGTGAGGAAAAATGTAGCAATGCCAGGAAATAACTGGGGATGTTTCAGGGCTGGAGGGAGCCAGAGCAAAGCCCACCAATTTGTTCCAATCTGTGTGCTCCATTCTTGAGTTTTGGCATCCACATAGGGTGGAATTAATTGTAGAATTCATTTTCTGTTGTCTGAAGTGAAACAAAATCACATGCTGGAAAGCTGCAGAAATTCAAGTGAGATTTGGAGAACTGGTACATGCAAAGTCCTCCTGCTTTTTAGTTATATATCCAAACTCACACACTCCTCTGGGCTGCTGCATTCCACTGGTTTGGGGGAATAAGTGCTCCTTCCATAAATAGTTGTGGATACAGCAGGCATTGAATAGAGTCTGGTTGCACCATCAATAATGGCTGAGCAAAAATGACTTTCTGCCCATGATGGAGGGGCTGCCACATCCTCAGCCCAGTTTAATCATCCATGGCCTGGATCAGTGACTCTGCCCCTGATCTTTTGGGTGCCATGTAAAAAATAGGCCTGTGGAGATGGGAGGGATGTGGAGAGGGTTTTTTCCCCACCCCAGAAATAACAGATTCAAATTCACTGTAGTTAGCTCAGGAAGAGGAACGTTCCTTGTGCAGTGTGAGGAGCATTGCCTTGAGAGAAAACAGGATATTTTTCCATCACTAACCTCCTTGTACCTTTGGAAACAGACCATGGAGTTCCATCAGGAGTTCTGTCACCATAAATTGAGTGCAGGGAAGCAAAAAAACCCTTCTTGCTTTGACCATATGACCTTTACAGACAATGCTGTTCCAAGTTGGGGTGCTGCTTCTGCTCCTCCAGTTCTCTTCACTACAGACAAGGCTCTTTCCTCCCCTGTGCTGGAGACTGAGGCAGCCTAAGCTTTGTCCTAGATGACAGTGCCCCATGTCTCTAAGGTACTTGAAAGAATGGGCTACTCTTAAGTATCAGGGTCTTGAATACTTCCCTACACCTTGAGATGCACCAGACAAGTGCCAAAGGTATTCTTTGGTCAGGTTTTCTGCAGCAGATGCCCTTCCTTCTCACTCTGTTCATCCTATGTTATTTTAGGGCTTGGTTTTCTAGAGCAGAATCAGTGACATAAGCAGTCCTCTTTTCCCTTTCCCTGTATGTCAGCAGACTAAACATAATTCTTCAGCAAGAGGTGGGTGATGGTGATTTCACTACTGCTTCTAAGAAAAGCAAAGATACTTTGGTTCACTGAGTTTGTCTGTTTTGAATGAGAGTTCTGCTTCTCCATCTGTTGGGAGAGCAGTGAAATATTGCCACTCTTCCATGCAAATTAACCCAGCAAACAGTGTTCCCTCTGATGCACCCTCTGGGCTCTGGGTGCTGCCCTGCCCAGGATCTGCTCCAGCACTGAAATGAGTCATGGATGCATTGCTGGAACTGGCAAACCCACACACACTCTGGATGTCAACAAATGCTGTGTGAAATTGGGTGAAATTTAGGCATTTTCATGCTTCTGTGTTCTGTGACAGATGCTGGGCAGTGGTGGACAGTTGTGAGAACCAGCCTGACCTTGGGGTAGAAGCTCAGGGAGGAATCAGTGAGCACTCTGCTCCTCAGGGTAACTTGCTTTCTGGAGCTTATGTCCACTACCACTCCTGACAAATTCCTCTTCTGTAGCTTCATCTGCACTGGGAATTGTCACTGCCAGGTTTATTTTGAGAGTTATGTAAGCACACAAGGACCCTGGTGGGTGTTCATCAGGTAACCTGACCCAGTCTTAGTCATTATTAGTTTTTCAATTCATTTACTGGTGGTTTGAGTTACCCCAGTAAAAATTAGTATTGTCACTGACAGTGTTTCACATCACACTATGTATCAACTCCCACAGGACTTTAAAAATGCTTTCAGACTCCTTCCAACAGCTCTACTGGCATTTATAGTATGTGCTTTAGCAGTGAAAACACTGGCAAGCCAGATAATCTATTTCTTTCCTGCTTGAAAAATTTCTCATTAGACCCTGCAGAAGACCATGACAAGTGTTGCTGCACCATTTACCCTCAGGTTATGCGATAATTTGAAAAAATGGTGTACCCAGAGCCTGAATGTTCCTTTTGAATCATTCCTGGCTTTGGCCTTTGCCTAAAGTTAATAATTTTCCTGTCATACCAAGGCCCAGCAGCACTTTTATTTCTCTTCATCAAGCACTAACAGGCTGCAGAAGAGATGACAGTCTTGCATGGGGTTTGTTCACACTGAGTTTTGTGTTCAGCAAATGTTTTTCAGATAATCTTGATAAAACCTATGAATGCACACAAAAAAATAAAGCCATCCCAGAAGTCCACTGGCTTTGTCTGGCATGCAGCATTTTGTTTCTGATGATATTTTTTTTAAAAATATGAAGCTAACAACTGCTGACTTCTCCCAGAGCAGTCTGGCTAAATAACTAGTTTTGTCACTGCTGGAATTTCTATTCCTGGGAAAGCTGTACTGCAAGATAAGTCTCAAAGAATCAACTCAGAAATCATTTCCTTCTAAAGCTTTCTCAGGGCTGGAGCTGCAGGATCCCATGGCAAGAGTCTCAAATGACTGGCCTTGTTGCAGGCAGGGTCCTTGGTTATTGTTGCTATTCACAGTTGGCAGAGCTGCCTTTATGGGATACGGGGAAAGCATCTTCATCTATACATTTTTATGGATTGTACCTAATGAAGGACACCTTCAAAAGATGCTCTGAAACAGTAAGTGGGTGTAGGAATACACAGAGGCAATTACTGATTCCAGGTTAGATTTTTCAGTGAAGATCAGTAATTATGTATTGCAGATGAGGGGCAAGAGTGAGTTTCTTGGCCCCTACAGGCAAGTTGGCCTCTTCAGGCAGGAGAAAATACCTTCACTTCTAAAGGCATTTTTAAACAGGAACAGACAGGAGCTAAATCCTCAGGGACAAGGAGAAGGTCCTTTCATTGTATGTGCTTGGTGATGACTGCAGTAACCTGAAGCTGCATTTCAGACTTTTCCCAGCTGATGGCATCACAGAATTGACAAATTGCTGGACCTGCTGGTGACAGGCAGCAGCTGGCAGCCCATCCTGCCCACCTCCTGCTGGCCTGCTCCAGCCTTCCTCAGCTGGAAAAGAGCTGCTGGTCCTCTGCACAGCACATTTTGAAACTCTTCCTGTACAATCACCCCTTGCTCACTGTCCACATCTGCTGATGGACCTTCAGCATCTCCTCAGAGCACACCAGTACCCATGGCTTGCACCAAAGAGCCAAGGGAAATCAGTGCAATCTGGACTAGCTGAGGCCCACAGGAGTCAAACTGCGTGGAAGGAGGATGAGTGTGACTGTGAGGCACTGGCAGCGACTGCAGAGGAAGCAGCTGCTCCTCCCGAGGCTCATAAACTCCCGAGGTGGAACAGATCCTGTGGAGGCAGTTCCTTGCTGGCCATGGAGACAGGGGAGACTCTCCATCTCTGCACAGCAGAAAGGCCCTTTAACCTCCCTCCAGGCTCGTGACTCTGTCTGGCACCTTCTGTGGGCAGGAGGCCCAGCCAAGTGCCCCTGTGACACCAACAGGGTTTGTGGAAGGTGTGGCATGGCTGGGCTCGTCTGTGGCGGGGCTGAGCCCACCGCCAGGCTGTGCCAGGCTCAGCTCTGCTCCTCACAAAGTCCCTGCACCAGAGAGGCTGTGGGGCTGGCCCTGCCTCTTGCCCGTGCCCCCTGCAGTATCCCAGGGGTTTACAGGATGCCTTTCGTCTGAACAGCACAGTATTTGACAATCACCTGTGTTCAGTTCTGGGCCCCTCAGTTCAGGAAAGATCTTGAGGGGCTGAAGCAGGGCCAGAGAAGAGCAAAGAGGCTGGAGAAGGGAGTGGAGCACAAGTGCTGTGGGGAGAGGCTGAGGGAGCTGGGGGTGTTTGTGCTGGAGAAGAGGAGGCTCAGAGGTGACCTCAGCACTGTCTGGAAGTGCCTGAAGGGAAGTTCCAGCCAGGTGGGGGTTGGTCTCTTCTCCCAGGCACTCAGCAATAGGACAAGGGGGCACGGGGGGCTCAAGCTCTGCCAGGGGAAATTGAAGTTGGAGAGCAGAAAGAAATTCTTCACAGAGAGAGTGCTCAGGCATTGGAATGGGCTGCCCAGAGAGGGGGTGGATTCCCCATCCCTGGAGGTTTTTAAAGGGAGCTTGGCCATGGCACTGAGTGCCATGATCTGGTAAAGGGACTGGAGTTGGCCCAAGGGTTGGACTTGATGATCTCGGAGGTCTTTTCCAACCCAATCCATTCTATGATTCTGTGGTGCTTTTGCCAATAGAAATGTCCAGACTGGCTTTGCCTTTCGTGCCACCTGCCCACAAACCCTGGGAAACAAAGCAGATCTCTGTGCTGGCTCCTGTGTGCGGAAGATGCTTTTCCCTGCAGCACTGATGTCTGACACTGTTCATCATCTTCCTGCTGCTTTCATTTCAGAAATCAAGCCACGGGTGTCCCACACTGATCTCTTCTTCCTAGGTTTGGATTCTGACTGTTCTTTTCTGTTCATAGATATGTCCTTTTTTCTTACTTGCTTTCAGAAGCAAAGATACTGCATGGAGATGCTGTAGAAATATTTAGCAAACCCTATTTAGCTTGCAGCTAAATAAGAGTTTTGTTGCAGGATCTTGAGGAGAGTTACTTCTCTTTTTCACTCAAAGGAACTTTCTCCTGTCCCCCATCAGTATTTGTGCTTACAAGTGCCATTTGCTGTCAGACCAGGCTTCAAGGCTCCCAGTGGTATTCCTCTTTTACCAGTCTTTTCCACACAGATGTCACATGAAGTAACTTATCTGCCCAGTCTTAAGTGGCTTTCCAGCCATCAGATCAACTTTCTGGGACAAACCTGAGCTTTCCTCTCGTGATGGAATGAAACCCTGTTTAAGTCCTAAATAAAGAGCATTTCTGGGTTAAAAACATAGATTTAGGGGAGAAATAAAGGATTCAAAAATAAAGGAACATTATCCCGACTAAATCCTGCAATACTGGCAGATAAAAATTATATCCACTGTCAATGTGAAAACATTTTTATGAACTCTGATTACAAGGGAAGCTACTTACACAGCAAGTGTTCATCTTTTATGTTCTCTAAAAGGCTTAATTAAAAAGCCTGAGTTCTGAAGACCATTATTTCAGGAAAACAGTATATTAACTCATCCTGGAAACTCATATTTCTGTTTCTCTTAAGCATTGCTCAGTCTTGGAGAAAGAGCTAGAGCCAGGGCACGTTCTTTGGGCAACCATGCCTGCAGTGCTTCCTTTATTCTTGATCTTCAGCGTCTTCTGGATGATTTCCTGAGTCTTTTGCAGGAGCACTGGTACTTCCATAACTGGTACTTCCATAACTCAACAACAGGAAGAAAACAGGGAGCTGGATGCAATATGGTGCCCTCGAGGGAAGTGTGGAAAGGGCAGTGAGACCCTCAGTAGAAGGTTCCCAACCCCCCATCCTGCTTTGGTGGGAGTCCCAGCTGCTTCTGGGAACAGCAATCCCATGTGACATGCACCAGTTACAGCTCTGGATGTGGCTGTGATGGCAACAGGGTCTTTGTGAAAATGTTGCAGTGTTAAGGGGGTACATCCTGAATTGCTGATCTTCCTTCACAGTCTTACTGAGCAAGCTGCCATTAAGAGCACAGGAACACCTGGGTATGGCCAGGTCACAGCTCTCCTAGCAGGCTCCAAGTTGTACTCCTGAAGAAGACAGAAAGGATTTGGGCATCTGAAATGTAACTAACATCTCTCAATTAAAATCCTTCCTAGGTATTACCATGGCAACCTCTGTCTATAATGAGCCTCACATATTTGTGTGGCTGCTTGATTCACCCCTTCTGACACAGAAACACAAACTCCCACATGTTGTTCAGCTGAAGTGCATTGAGGGGCTCCTGTCAGGAAGAAGAGCTGAAATCAGGGTGTATTTCCCAGTCTCTTATCCATGCCTGGGTCAGCATCCCAGATGGAATGCCTCTGGTTAGCAAAATGATTGGTCACTGAGTACTAAGCAGTATTGGAGGAAAACTCTTGTACTGGACATTTTAAGAAAGATCCATATGAATGTGGCAAGTTGGAACTGCGGAGGAAGAGAACTGGAGAAGTCAGGGCACTCTGGGAGCTGAGAAAGAGGAGAAAATCACTCACTTGAAACAGAAATCTTACCTTTTTTGAAGTTTGAGAAGGGACTTGAAAAATTGCAAATGTCAGAGCAAGCAGAGGAAAGGAGACACGTCAGATGCTGTAGTTGTGGACCCATCTCCTGGTGCCATCAAGCCCTAATGCAGTGAGATTCCAAGGAAAAAGGCAGACAGCCTTCCTAGTCTGCAGAAAGGGTGGAAACCTGCAGTCTGGAAAGCCTGCATCTGTGAGGAATTCCTCTTTTTCCTAAGTTTAGAAGACTGCAATAACCTGTGAGACAAAGAAGGTGTAGCAGCAAGGAAAGGTTTATTTTCAGCACACACTGGGTGCCTCAGCCCACAGCGGGTCTGGAAGCACAGCTCCTGTGTGCAGGATCCATCGGCTTGCTGCTCTTGCTGTAGTAAGAAGTGTCTTCTCCCAAGGGAGGGGGTGCCATCCTCTTCTTAATGGCTGTGGAGGGTTCTTCACACAGGATGGAGGATCTCCTTTGTTCACAGAGCCTGCCATGTGGCAAAAGAGGCCTTTGTATACAGGGGCTCCCACATTTGTTTCAGGTACTTTGTATTCCCTTCCCCATCCATAGCAGTTCCTGGTGCCAAGTCCAGACAGAACCTGGTACCTGACACTCTTCATGGTATGCTTATAAATTCCAGACAAAATCAAAACAATATAAAAAGTGGATTAAGAAACAATCCAATAGAATAGAACAAAATCCTTCCTTCTCTTCAGCGCTGAGAACATGGGGGGTAACCACACCAAAGACATGTTCAGCGAGACTTTTGTGTTTCCAGGTTTATATACTTAGTTACAGCTGCAACCCCCTCCCAAAGTCAAGCAGGATATTTTGGGTGGCTCTTAACAGCTCTAATGGGCTGCTCTTATCTCTGTATTTCCTTTTTAACTAAATGTTACTGCTTCAGGCCTCTAATCTAGACAGGTTTTCTGATTTATTTCTTAGAGCTTAGTTTCTAATCTAAACAGGGGTTTGGGTTTATTTCTCAAAGTTCATCCTACAGCTACAGGGTTAAATTCCTCTTTGTCTAAAGCTATGCATGGTTAAGATAACTGTTAGCACCAACTGCGCTTAAACAAACTTGGGTACAAGCTAAAATCAAAAATTAATATCAAATACAAAGTTAGTACAAGTCTGGCTTGGGTTTAGCAAAATGCCAACTGGCTAATACAGAGTGTCAGAGCCTGCCTCCCTCCCCACCCCGCTGAGAAAGGGGAAGGAAAATCCCCTGGAAACCCAAAACAGGTTTATATAGTTACACAGAAAGGAGAAAATTAAAAGAAAACTACAATATAACACACACATACACAAGTTAGAAATAACAAGAAATAACTCCTCACTCTTCATCGAACATAAATAAAAAAAATTAGTGAAGTTCATATGNGTTTATATAGTTACACAGAAAGGAGAAAATTAAAAGAAAACTACAATATAACACACACTTACACAAGTTAGAAATAACAAGAAATAACTCCTCACTCTTCATCGAACATAAATAAAAAAAATTAGTGAAGTTCATATGATTTTATGGAGATTTTATGGAGAGGGATAACATCCATTTTCTTGAGGGGACCCTGGATCAAAAGAAAAAAAACCCTGATTTGGCAAAGAATAAAAAAATCCCATCTCAGCTCCACTAATTTTGCTTGTATAATGACTCGGCTTTGTGAATGGAGATTTGGGAAGGGNCCCCGGTATTGCCAGGAGGTCTCCCATCCTCAGGACTAGAACCTGCAGCCCCCGGTATTGCCAGGGGGTCTCCCATCCTCAGGACTAGAACCTGCAGCCCCCGGTATTGCCAGGAGGTCTCCCATCCAAGTACGAACCGGGGCTGACCCTGCTCAGCTTCCGAGACCTGACAGGATCGGTGTCAGGGAGCCATTTAACTGCCTTAATTTTGCTTGTAATAAGACGGCATCGGTTTATTTCTCGTAGCACCTGATCAGCAGTGCGTGCTCTGTGCTATAACCCCTTCTCTCCCGCAGGCCAGCCCTTGGGACCGCGCCGGCTCAGCCTGCGGCCCGTCCCGCCACTGCCCGACACCGACCAGTTCCTGCGCGCGGCGCGGCGCGGCAGCGGGTGCGGGAGCGGGCGCGGGGCTGCCTGGCCCCGGAGCTGTGCGTGCGGGCGGTGCGGGCCGCCACGGAGCTGCCCTTCTCTGCCGGGGTGCGGCGGGAGCGGGAGCTGTTCGTGGAGCTGCTGAGCTCGGGGCAGGCGCGGGCGCTGCAATACGCGTTCTTCGCGGAGCGCGCGGTGCGCAGGTGGAGCGCTCCCGGCGGTGCAGCATCACACGGAGAGGCACCGCGGCCACTGCGCTCCGCGGCCGTCATCGGTGAGTAAGGAGGGCACTGGGCAGGGGCTGGGTGATGGGGTGTGATGGTGTTGCCTGAAAAGTCTGT
>VWZD01004551.1:25280-37651 GCA_013396695.1 Sakesphorus luctuosus | reverse complement strand
TGATCCTGCCCAATCCCTGCATCCCTGTGATCCTACCCAATTCCTGCATCCCTCTGATCCTGACCAATTCTTGCATCCCTGTGATCCTGCCCAATCCCTGCATCCCTCTGATCCTGCCCAATTCCTGTGATCCTGCCCTATCCCTGTGATCCTGCCCAATCCCTGCATCCCTCTGATCCTGCCCAATCACTGGATCCCTTTGATCCTGCCCAATCCCTGCATCCCTGTGATCCTGCCCAATCCCTGCATCCCTCTGATCCTGACCAATTCCTGCATCCCTGTGATCCTGCCCAATCCCTGCATCCCTGTGATCCCGCACAATTCCAAGCCTCTGCAAGGATCATAATCTGACACAATGAGGAGAAAATTAATCCTTACTGCTAATTAATGCCTAAGATTAACACCCACTTCTCCAGCAGCTTTTTGTGCTTCCAGGAGTTTGGGATGCAGGACTGAAAAACACAGGAAGGAAGGGAAAAGTGTGACATTCCCAAGGATACCCTGCCTGGGAAAGGCAGGAGGAGATAGAGGATGGGAAGGAATAAACATGGAATTAAGGGAGTAAGAAATGAAGGATTTTCCACCGTTCTCCCCAAGGAAGGAAACAACTAAATGAGCTACTTCCTACCAGGTAGGAAGTGGAAAAATTCCTCTTATCCCAGATGTTAAAACCAAGCTGGGAATAAATAGAGTTCTGTCTTCTATTGAGGACTTTTAAAGCCACTTCCACTTGAAGAAAAGATGAAAAGAAATTAGCTCTGAGGCTCCCAAGATGCCAGAAATAGAGCTGGCAAGGGCAGGCAGACCTTGCAGAACATCCCCTGCTCTGAGGCAGCTCATGGAATTATTCTCTGTAAGTATCATGGATTTATCCTCTGCAAGGCTCATGGAATTATCCTCTGCAAGGCTCATGGAATTACCCTCTGCAAGGCTCAGTCCAGCCAAGAAACCACCACATTTGGAACAGAGAATATGAAAAATCCCATCTGGAGCTGCATGTTCTGTCTCAAAGATCATTCCCCATCCACCTCTAAATATTCCCAAATCCATTGGAGAGTTTCTTCCTGTCAATCCAGTGATTCCCAGTGGGTGAACCTTGGAGTGCTGATGGATTAGGAGCACATAAATCAGCAATATTTCCTCTCACAGTGTAAAAAAAAAAACAGCTGCAGGGTGAGACTGTTTCTTGTTTTTCTCTTTTCATCTCCACCTTCATCCTTAAGTCCCTGCTCCTTTTTCCTATGGAAAATGGGAGAGTGCAAAGGAGCAGCACTTTATCCCTCCTGTCCATCTGGTGGCTGCATCAGCTCCTTTTGGGATGTTTCCTTTCCAGTCTAATTCCTCATGGAATTATCCTCTGCAAGGATCATGGAATTACCCTCTGCAAGGCTCATGGAATTATCCTCTGCAAGGCTCATGGAATTACCCTCTGCAAGGCTCAGTCCAGCCAAGAAACCACCACATTTGGAACAGGGAATATGAAAAATCCCATCTGGAGCTGCATGTTCTGTCTCAAAGACCATTCCCCACCCACCTCTAAATATTCCCAAATCCATTGGAGAGTTTCTTCCTGTCAATCCAGTGATTCCCAGTGGGTGAACCTTGGAGTGCTGATGGATTAGGAGCACATAAATCAGCAATATTTCCTCTCACAGTGTAAAAAAAAAAACAGCTGCAGGGTGAGACTGTTTCTTGTTTTTCTCTTTTCATCTCCACCTTCATCCTTAAGTCCCTGCTCCTTTTTCCTATGGAAAATGGGAGAGTGCAAAGGAGCAGCACTTTATCCCTCCTGTCCATCTGGTGGCTGTACCAAATCCTTTTGGGATGTTTCCTCTCCAGTCTAATCCCAAAATCCAGCTCAGAGGGACCCCCTGAGCCCCCACCCATTCCTGGTGCTCGTCCTTTAATCCCTCCTGGATGCCCCAGAATGATTTGTGAGGCCCCACAAAAATCAGGGTAAGCAAAAAGAAGTGCCAAAAGAATTTGCCTGCAGAAAGGTTGGGGAAGCAGCACATCAAACTGCTCCTCTTCCTCAAGGGATGAAGGTTTTCAGAGCATCCTCCAACAGGCCACCAAGTTCCATGTCGTCTTATAAAAAAATCTGCCCAAAATACTGCATTGGGGCAGAAAAAAAACCGTAACAAACTACTCAGGGCTGTCAGGAGACAGAGGGTGATTTTTTGCAGCAATAACAATCCAAGGGATGGGCAAAAAAGGGCAGAGGGGAAATTTCCCTTCTCCATCACACTCAGCTCAGGATTTATGGAGCAGGAGGGAGGTGGGAGCAGCAACGAGGTGCAGGAACATCCCTGTGTCCTGGGGAATATATGGAGAGGGATTCCAGCAGCATCCCTGTGTCCTGAGAATCCTGGGGGATACATGGAGAGGGATTCCAGCAGCATCCTGTGGAATGAATATACAGAGAGGGATTCCAGCAGGATCCCTGTGTCCTGGGGAATACGTGGAGATTCCAGTAGCATCCCTGTGTCCTGGGGAACACATGGAGAAGGAGATTCCAGCAGCATCCTGGGGAATACATGGAGAGAGATTCCAGCAGCATCCCTGTGTCCAGGGGAATCCATGGAGATTCCAGTAGCACCCTGGGGAATACATGGAGAGAGATTCCAGCAGCATCCCTGTGTCCAGGGGAATCCATGGAGAGGGAAGTTCCAGTAGCATCCCTGTGTCCAGGGGAATCCATGGAGAGGGAAGTTCCAGTAGCATCCCTGTGTCCAGGGGAATCCATGGAGAGGGAAGTTCCAGTAGCATCCCTGTGTCCAGGGGAATCCATGGAGAGGGAGGCTCCAGCAGCATCCCTGTGTCCAGGAGAATNATCCCTGTGTCCAGGAGAATCCATGGAGATTCCAGCAGCATCCTGGGGAATCCATGGAGAGGGAGGTTCCAGCAGCATCCCTGTGTGTCCTGGGGAATCCATGGAGGGAGTTCCAGCAGCATCCCTGTGCCTGAGAATCCTGGGGAATCCATGGAGAGGGATTCCAGCAGCCCAGAACTGTCTGTGGTGCTGGGAATGGCCACAAACCACCCTGTGAACTGGTCACTGCAAACATCTGAGAGCACATGGAAGGACTGACCCTCTGGAGTCAGGAACGCAGCCCCTGGACAGCTCCCAGCTCTGCTCCTGCCTGGACAGCTCAGCCCAGGCACAGGAGAGGGAAAATCCCTGCCCTGGACACACAGGAGCTCCCAGCTCCATCCTCTGCCACCTTCATTGCTCCTTTATTTCTCCTTCATTTTTCCTTTATTGCCCCTTTATTGCCCCTTTTGCAGCACAGCACACACAGAACTCCCACTCCTGCCAGAGGCTGGAGTTTGTCCTCCATCAGAAGCTCCTTTAGGGATATTTGGGGGGAAAACAACACTCCAGGCCCTTGGATTGCAGCAGATCCTCCCTTCAGTGCCCCCAAATTAAAGCAAGCCCAGCAGGAAGCTTAAAGAATTATCTTTCCTGGGAATAAATAAGGGCATAGGAACTGATGACAGCAGGGATTGGTGTGATGTTTGTTTAATCAAGACTGAAAGAAGGGGGATTGGGATGGGATATTGGGAAGGAATCTTTCCATGGGAATGTTGAGAGCCCCTTCCAGAGCCTGAAGGGGCTCCAGGAGAGCTGGAGAGGGACTGGGGCCAAGGGCTGGAGGGACAGGACCCAGGGAATGGCTTCCCAGTGCCAGAGGGCAGGGCTGGGCAAGGGGAGATTGGGAAGGAATTGGTGGCTGGGAGGGTGGGGAGGGGCTGGGCTGGAATTGCCAGAGAAAGGATGGATGGCCCAGCCCTGGGAGTGTCCAAGGCCGGGTTGGATTCCCTGGGACAGTGGGAGGTGTCGGGGTTGGAACTGGATAAGGTCCCTTCCCACTCAAACCATTCTGGAATTCCATGAGAAAGGACACTCAGAATGACTTGCATGGAATGTGGGGATGTGAAAGGCAGGAAAGGGGAAGGGAGAGCCTTGCCAGGATTCCCAGAGAAGCCCCTTGTTCCCTGAGCTCCTTCCCAGTTGGGAGCTGGGCTGGGCATGGATGCAATGGCAGCTCTGGAGCCAGGCTGGGAGAGCTGGGGGTGTCCAGCGTGGAGAGGAGAAGGATCCAGGGAGAGCTTGGAGGGCCTTGCAGAGCCTGAAGGGGCTCCAGGAGAGCTGGAGAGGGACTGGGGCCAAGGGCTGGAGGGACAGGACCCAGGGAATGGCTTCCCAGTGCCAGAGGGCAGGGCTGGGCAAGGGGAGATTGGGAAGGAATTGGTGGCTGGGAGGGTGGGGAGGGGCTGGGCTGGAATTGCCAGAGAAAGGATGGATGGCCCAGCCCTGGGAGTGTCCAAGGCCAGGTTGGATTCCCTGGCACAGTGGGAGGTGTCCCTGCCCATGGAATGGGATGAGCTTTAAGTCCCTTCCAGCCCAGTCCTGGGATTCCAGGACTCTGCTGATTCTCCAACCTGGTGATGTGATTTTTCAGCCTTTATTATAACCACGAAGGAGCCACAAAGTCTCAGAAAGGCAACTCAGGGATTTTTTTCCAGCTCACAATAAAAAGGTTTACAAACAGTTCCTCCAATGCATCAATCAGTGTATTGGGAAGAGAATCACACTGAATTTACTGAGGGTAAAACAGCAGCTCCAACAGTTCCCTATTTCATTTTCTCTCTGGGTCCTTCCAGTACAAACAACTTGATTTTTTTCTTATGGGTTTTATCATGAAAAAAAATGAAAAAATGCTGCTGAAAAACTGTGAGAACCACCAGGCCCTCCCTCCCCACACCCCAGATGAATCCCACTGATTGTGCTGCTGTTTTATTTGATTTTTGCAGCATTTAAGGAGGGCTGGGAGACCAGAAGTGCCACCAGAAAATGCCACAATTCAGGAGTTAATAGACTTCAATCAGCCCAACACTCCATCCACTTGACTGTGCCATTAAATTACGTCTAAAAAGCAAAATAATAAAAGCTTCTACCTTGCCAAGTCTGTATTTAAGGAGCAACCCAAGCTGATCCAAGGAGTGGGAACACACTTATAAAAACCCTGTGGATTTTTACCCTTTTTTTCCTGCTCCAAACTCCACAGTACAAACACCTGAGTGGTGGATTTAAACTGGATAATTGGCTTTTTTTCTCCTCCATTTCCCAAGAGGAACAGCCCATAATCCACACCCAGACTGAAACCACTGGTTGAAATGCTAATCAGAATAATTGCACCCTTTTTTTTTTTCTGGCTCAGGGTCCATAAATTGCTGCTCTTCTTCCACCAGAGGCCATAAATCATAGAATCATAGAATGGATTGGGTTGGAAAAGACCTCTGAGATCACCAAGTCCAACCCTTGGGCCAACTCCAGTCCCTTTACCAGATCATGGCACTCAGTGCCACGGCCAAGCTCAGTGCAAAAACCTCCAGGCATGGGGAATCCACCCCCTCTCTGGGCAGCCCATTCCAATCCCTCAGCACTCTCTCTGCAAAGAAGTTTTTTCTCATCTCCAGCTTCAATTTCCCCTGGCAGAGCTTGAGCCCCCCGTGCCCCCTTGTCCTATTGCTGAGTGCCTGGGAGAAGAGACCAACCCCCACCTGGCCAGAACTTCCCTTCAGGCAGTTCCAGACAGTGCTGAGGTCACCTCTGAGCCTCCTCTTCTCCAGCACAAACACCCCCAGCTCNCCAACTCCACTCCCTTTACCACATCATGGCACTCAGTGCCACGGCCAAGCTCAGCTGAAAAACCTCCAGGGATGGGGAATCCACCCCCTCTCTGGGCAGCCCATTCCAATCCCTGAGCACTCTCTCTGCAAAGAAGTTTTTTCTGCTCTCCAACTTCAATTTCCCCTGGCAGAGCTTGAGCCCCCCGTGCCCCCTTGTCCTATTGCTGAGTGCCTGGGAGAAGAGACCAACCCCCACCTGGCCACAACTTCCCTTCATTTGTTAACTAAAGGCCAAAAATATAAATATTTGGGACAAAAACCAGTCCTACCTCCATTGCCAAGGCTGCAGTTTGCTGGTCGTAGTGGTTGAGGAGGTTGGGCATGAAGGTGGAGTTGTAGGGCAGGTCCTGGCACATCCTCAGCACGATGGGCTCGCAGGAGAACAGGCTGTGCCCCCCTGCCAGCCCCACCAGGGCATCCCAAAGCCACAGGGAGCACCAGATCCAGGTCCCTGCCATCCTCCCACGCTGGGAATGGCACCACTTCCAGCTCATTCCACGCCCTGGGGTTTCACCTCCACAAGGATATTCCCAGTCCTTGCCTGAGGCTCTTCCAAACTGGGATGGGTTTTGTGTCCAACATCCTCGGCTCAGCATAGGGCAAGGAGGAATTTTTGGAATCTTCCCTTTCTTCAGTCGAAAACACCGGGAATTAGTGGGAGTTCTGGGAGGAATTATCCACATTCCCACACCACGGAGCCCATGGTGGTGGAGCAGGAGCAGAACAAGGTCCTCCTTCCAAGGTGACCTGGAAAAAACAGTCAGGACACAGTAAAAAAAATGGAATTATTGGAGCAAAATGTTGGAGTTCTGCATTGGTGAGAATTCCTACTGAGAATTCCATGTCTAAGAATTTCCAGAGAAATTGCTTCAGGTTCTCCTGGGCAAGACTAGGAGGTCCGTGGGAAAGTTTTAATCCATGGGGATTTTTAATTTCGGGAAGAAATTAATGGGAGGTGGAGGAAATTATTGGAAGAAATTAATGGAGGTGGAAGGTATTAGTGGGAGGTGGAAGAAATTAATGGGAGGTGGAAGAAATTAGTGGGAGGTGGAAGAAATTAATGGAAGAAATATATGGGAGATGGAAGAAATGAATGGGAGATGAAAGAAGTGAATAGAAGATGCAAGAAATTAATGGGAGATGGAAGAAATTAATATAAGATGGAAGAAATTAATGGAAGAAATGAATGGGAAATGGAAGAAATTATTGGGAGATGGAAGAAATGAATGGGAGATGAAAGAAGTGAATAGAAGATGCAAGAAATTAATGGGAGATGGAAGAAATCAATGGGAGAAATGAATGGGAAATGGAAGAAATAAATGAGAGATGGGAGAAATTATTGGAAGATGGAAGAAATGAATGAGAGATGGAAGAAATGAATGAGAAGACAGAAGAAACTAATAAAAGATGGAAGAAATTAATGGGAGAAATGAATGGGAGATGAAAGAAATGAATAGAAGATAGAAGAAGTTATTGGAAGATGGAAGAAATTAATTTGAAATGGAAGAAATTAAAGCAGTTGGAAGAAATTAACAGAAGATGGAAGATGTGAATAGAAGATGGAAGAAATTATTGGGAGGTGGAAGAATTTATTGGGAAGTGGAAGAAATGAATAGAAGGTGAAAGAAATTATTGGAAGAAATTAATGGAAGATGGAAGAAATTCATAGAAGAAATTAATGGGAGATGGAAGAAATTATTGGGAGATGGAAGAAGTGAATAGAAGATGGAAGAAATGAATGAGAGATGGAAGAAATCAATAAAAGATGGAAGAAATTAATGGGAGAAATGAATGGGAGATGGAAGAAATTGAAAGAAGATGGAATTACTGGAAGATGAAAGAAATGAATGGGAGATGGAAGGATTAAATGGAAGGTGGAAGAAATTAATAAAAGATGGAAGAAATTATTGGAAGGTGGAAGAAATGAATGGAAGATTTAAGAAATTAATAGAAGATGGAAGAAATTAATGGGAGGTGGAAGAAATTATTGGAAGGTGGAAGAAATTAATGGAAGAAATGAATGGGAGATGGAAGAAATAAATGAGAGATGGGAGAAATTACTGGAAGATGGAAGAAGTTATTGGAAGATGGAAGAAATGAATGGGAGATGGAAGAAACTAATAAAAGATGGAAGAAATTAATGGGAGAAATGAATGGGAGATGAAAGAAATGAATAGAAGATAGAAGAAGTTATTGGAAGATGGAAGAAATTAATTTGAAATGGAAGAAATTAAAGCAGTTGGAAGAAATTAATAGAAGATGGAAGATGTGAATAGAAGATGGAAGAAATGAATGGGAGATGAAAGAAATGAATAGAAGATAGAAGAAGTTATTGGAAGATGGAAGAAATTAATTTGAAATGGAAGAAATTAAAGCAGTTGGAAGAAATTAATAGAAGATGGAAGAAATTAATGGGAGAAATGAATGGGAGATGAAAGAAATGAATGAGAGATGGGAGAAGTGAATAGAAGATGGAAGAAATTAATGGGAGAAATGAATGGGAGATGAAAGAAATGAATGAGAGATGGGAGAAATTATTGGAAGATGGAAGAAATGAATAGAAGATGGAAGAAATTAATGGGAGAAATGAATGGGAGATGAAAGAAATGAATGAGAGATGGGAGAAATTATTGGAAGATGGAAGAAATGAATAGAAGATGGAAGAAATTAATGGGAGAAATGAATGGGAGATGAAAGAAATGAATGAGAGATGGGAGAAATTATTGGAAGATGGAAGAAATGAATAGAAGATGGAAGAAATTAATGGGAGAAATGAATGGGAGATGAAAGAAATGAATGAGAGATGGGAGAAATTATTGGAAGATGGAAGAAATGAATAGAAGATGGAAGAAATTAATGGGAGAAATGAATGGGAGATGAAAGAAATGAATGAGAGATGGGAGAAATTATTGGAAGATGGAAGAAATGAATAGAAGATGGAAGAAATTAATGGGAGAAATGAATGGGAGATGAAAGAAATGAATGAGAGATGGGAGAAATTATTGGAAGATGGAAGAAATGAATAGAAGATGGAAGAAATTAATGGGAGAAATGAATGGGAGATGAAAGAAATGAATGAGAGATGGGAGAAATTATTGGAAGATGGAAGAAATGAATAGAAGATGGAAGAAATTAATGGGAGAAATGAATGGGAGATGAAAGAAATGAATGAGAGATGGGAGAAATTATTGGAAGATGGAAGAAATGAATAGAAGATGGAAGAAATTAATGAGAGATGGAAGCAATTAATAAAAGATGGAAGAAATTAATGGAAGGAATGGATGAAAGAAATGAATGAGAGATGGGAGAAATTATTGGAAGATGGAAGAAATGAATAGAAGATGGAAGAAATTATTGGGAGATGGAAGAAATCAATGGGAGATGGAAGAAATTAATGGATGAATAGAAGATGGAAGAAGTTATTGGGAGATGGAAGAAATGAATGGGAGATGGAAGAAATTATTAGAAGATGGAAGAACCGAATGGAAGGTGGAAAAAATTAATGGAAGAAATTAATGGGAGATGGGAGAAATTAATGGGAGATGGAAGAAATCAATGGGAGATGGAAGGAGTAAATGGAAGGTGGAAGAAATTAATAGAAGAACAAATTGGAAGATGGAAGAAGTTATTGGAAGATGGAAGAAATAAATGGGAGATGGAAGAAATTATTGGAAGAAATTAATGGGAGATGAAAGAAATGAATGAGAGATGGGAGAAATTATTGGAAGATGGAAGAAATGAATAGAAGATGGAAGAAATTATTGGGAGATGGAAGAAATCAATGGGAGATGGAAGAAATTAATGGATGAATAGAAGATGGAAGAAGTTATTGGGAGATGGAAGAAATGAATGGGAGATGGAAGAAATTATTAGAAGATGGAAGAACCGAATGGAAGGTGGAAAAAATTAATGGAAGAAATTAATGGGAGATGGGAGAAATTAATGGGAGATGGAAGAAATCAATGGGAGATGGAAGGAGTAAATGGAAGGTGGAAGAAATTAATAGAAGAACAAATTGGAAGATGGAAGAAGTTATTGGAAGATGGAAGAAATAAATGGGAGATGGAAGAAATTATTGGAAGAAATTAATGGGAGATGAAAGAAATGAATGAGAGACGGGAGAAATTATTGGAAGATGGAAGAAATGAATGGGAGATGGAAGAAATTAATAAAAGATGGAAGAAATTAATGGAAGATGGAAGAAATGAATGAGAAGACAGAAGAAATCAATGGGAGATGGAAGGAATGAATGGAAAGTGGAAGAAATTAATAAAAGATAGAAGAAATTATTGGAAGATGGAAGAAGTTATTGGAAGATGAAAGAAATGAATGGAAGAAATGAATGGGAGATGGAAGAAATGAATGGGAGATGAAGCAACTCCTGGGAGAAGAGGTGGGACGCTGGAAGGCTCCCCCCAGAGGGAGGCTGGAGATGGGGCTGGCACCTCCTGTGCCAACAGCATTGCCAGCAAACCCCCCACTCCCAACCCCCCCCAGTGCCGCCCACACTGAGCCCAGCCCAGCCCTGACTCAGCCCCCGCGCTGGGCTGCCCACAGCTCGTTAATTCTGGGCGCTAATTAGCAAACACAACCACAACAACCACCACCAGCACCAGCCCACGAGTCCCAGCTCGCCCCTGTCGTGCCCAACAAGCCCCACCATGGCCTGGCTGCCCAAATTGGGGGGTTAGTTTGGCTGTAAATGGCTTTTTTGGGGGGTTGTCTCTGCCCCATATGAATCCCACAAATCCGTGGCCTTTTCCAGGGTCCATCCCAAGGTCAGGACATGGATCTCCATCCAGCCAGTTCTCAATTCAGCCTTTTAGGGGCTTTTCAGGGGCTTCAACCCCTCTCATGAAATAAATCACTTGAGTGTATATCTAATTTTATAGGGTTTTCTTTTTGGGATTTTGCTTCTCAGTCCTCTTTCTCCTGATTTAGGTGGTTGTGGAGAGAAAGGAAGAGCAAAGAAGGAAAAAGATGCAACTCTGGTTACATTAATAATATTTAAACTGTTTTTTGCACAAGAATATCCAAGTTTTAGGAGGGATTATATTCAGAATTTTTCACACAGTCACACACAATGTTAAAATTTATACACACCATGCAAACTGTCCAATATCACACAGGAATAGGTAATAAAAGATAATTATAAAAGGAAAAAAGAAAAAGGGAAAAAAAGGAAAAATAAGGAAAAAATAAAAAGAGAAAAAAGGAAAAAAAGGAAAAGGGGAAAATAAAAAGGGAAAAAAGGGGAAAAATAAGGAAAAAATAAAAAAGGGAAAAAAAGAAAAAAAAGAAAAAAGAGAAAAAAGGATAAAAGCGACTAAAAAGGTAAAAAAGGAAAAAAGAGGAAAAAGGAAAAAAAGAAAAAGAAAAAAGGAAAAAAGGTAAAAGGGAAAAAACAAAAAGGGGAAAAGGGGGAAAATAAGGAAAAAATAAAAAAGGGAAAAAAGGAAAAAAGAAAAAAAGGAGAAAAGGATAAAAGGGACAAAAAGGGGGAAAAAAGGAAAAAAGGGAGAAAAGGGAAAAAAGGAAAAAAGAAAAAAGGGAAAAAAGGATAAAAGGGACAAAAAGGGAAAAAAGGGGGAAATAAGGAAAAATAAAAAAAAGAAAAAAGGAAAAGGGGAAAAGGGAAAAAAGAGAAAAAAGGAAAAAAGGAGGAAAAAGGAAAAAAGGATAAAAGGGACAAAAAAAAGGAAAAAGAGGAAAAAAGGGAAAAAGGGGGAAAGGAAAAAAGGCGGAAAAAAGGATAAAAGGGACAAAAAAGGAAAAAAAGGAAAAAAGGGGAAAAAAGGGAAAAAAGAAAAAAGGGGAAAAGAAAAAAGGGAAAGAAAGGGAAAAAAGGGGGAAAAGGGGGGGAAAAAAGGAAGGAAAAAAAAGGAAAAAAAGTTTTAACTATGCAAAAAGTAGAAAAAAATTTCATAGTGTCCTTCCAGGACTATTTTATGCTCGAGATATTACTTAGAGCAGCATAAAGGAAATTAAGAATATATTTGTAAAAGACAGGAAAGGACAATAAATGACACAGCCTGGTCACCCTCTGTGGGAAAACACAATAATTGCAGGTGAAACAAAGCAAAAAGGGAATCACCTCCTTGCAAAAGGAGGGCCAAGTTTTGCAGAGGAGATATGGGTGATCTAGTAATTAATTAGTGCAGACAGATGGGGGCTGTAATTAGCACTGCTGAGTGTCAGGAGAGCTGTTACCACAGAGCCAGTTTGGGCAGTCTTGGTTAAAGCCTCTCCAGACGAGATTTTGTGGTTATTTTTATATGTATATGAAAAGAAAACACTTGGGGGGACAGCAGGGATGAAAAGGGAGGGGAGGGGTCCAAACCCACCCCAAGGAACTGCAAAGAAAGGGCAGGGAAAAGGGGCAGGAAACAGGAGTTTGTCAGGGTGGTTGTGGATTTATACTTATTTATCATCAGAAGAAGCTCATCCAACTCCTGGTGTAAAGGATAAATTAAAGGTAACTGTTATAAAGAGTGGAAATCCTGAGATGAAAGGGTTGATTCTCACAAGTGTATTTGAAAAAATAAATAAAATGTCAAAGTTTCTAAGGGAGAAATGAGGGGGAACAACGAGAAAAAACTCAACTTTGGAAAGGAAAGGAACTTGTGGAAAGGAAAGGGGAAGGGAAAGGGAAAGGGGAAGGGGAAGGGGAAGGG
>VWZD01004551.1:0-14762 GCA_013396695.1 Sakesphorus luctuosus | reverse complement strand
CCTGGCCTTGGACACTCCCAGGGCTGGGCCATCCATCCTTTCTCTGGCAATTCCAGCCCAGCCCCTCCCCACCCTCCCAGCCACCAATTCCTTCCCAATCTCCCCTTGCCCAGCCCTGCCCTCTGGCACTGGGAAGCCATTCCCTGGGTCCTGTCCCTCCAGCCCTTGGCCCCAGTCCCTCTCCAGCTCTCCTGGAGCCCCTTCAGGCTCTGCAAGGCCCTCCAAGCTCTCCCTGGATCCTTCTCCTCTCCACGCTGGACACCCCCAGCTCTCCCAGCCTGGCTCCAGAGCTGCCATTGCATCCATGCCCAGCCCAGCTCCCAGCTGGGAAGGACTTCAGGGAACAAGGGGCTTCTCTGGGAATCTTGTGACTCTTGGAAGGGTCTCCCTTCCCAGTTGCTCCCATTTACAGCCCTGATCTCTCATCTATACCAGCACATGGAATCATGGAATGGTTTGGAGTAGAAGACACCTCAAAGCTCATCCCATTCCATGGGCAGGGACACCTCCCACTGTCCCAGGGTGCTCCAACTTGGCCTTGGACACTCCCAAGGCTGGGGCAGCCACAGCTTCTCTGGGAATTCCAGCCCAGCCCCTCCCCACCCTCCCAGGGAAGGATTTTCCCCCAAAATCTCACATCTCCTGGTCACTGTTGGTTGGACCCATCCCTCTCCTGCCTGGGACACTTCTCAGGTCCTGGTGCGTCCAGCAGAGGTTTTGAGCCCTCCCAGCAGCTCTGTGGGAACAGAAGGGCCTCTCCAGGGTGTCACTGTGGGAATGGGGGGATTGAAAAGGGGTGACCTATAAGGTCCATTCCATCCCAAACCATTCTGTGATTCCATGGGCAGCGTGTCCAAGACCAGGTTGGATTCTCCTGGAGCAACCTGGGTTAGTGGGAGTGGTCCCTGCCCAGGGCAGGAGGTTTAATGGGATGAGATTTAAGGTCCCTTCCAGCCCAAACAATTCCATGATTCAAAGACTGGATCAGCACCAGGGACAGACCAAAGCCAGGGAGGCAGAATTAGGGAATCTGGAATTGTATTCACAGTCAGAAAAACAGAGGGGAACTCTTGGATGTGCCAGGGCTGTGCTGCAGCTGGGGATGATGAAGGAAAGGCAGGAGGTGAAGCATCCCGGAGACTTCAGGCCTTGGATGGGAGGACACAAACATGGGCTTGATGAGGCAGTGGGTGATTATACCAATTTGGGGCCGTTCTGGTGCTAATTAAGCTTCCAAGTGCCTGGAGAGGCAAAGTTTTCTCACAGGCTTAAGCTCAGATGTGACTCCAAGAATGCTGAGAGCAAATATGAGTCTTTCTTTGATCAAAGACCACTAACATTGCTCTGGGTTACAAAAATCTCTCCCTGCTCCTCTTGAATCCTCCAACCCCAAACTTAGATCTTTGACTATTCATCACTTGCTTGGGGCAAATCCTTTTCCAAGTTCAGCTTGTTAAGTTTAGTTTTGGTGGGTTTTTTTTTCACTTTGCTGAGTATCCCCCGTGCACATAAAGCCAATAATAATTGTCAAGGTGCAAATAAAAGGAATGTCACTTTCCAGCCCTCACAGGANCCTCTCAGCCTCCTCTTCTCCAGCACAAACACCCCCAGCTCCCTCAGCCTCTCCCCACAGCACTTGTGCTCCACTCCCTTCTCCAGCCTCGTTGCTCTCCCTGCAGCTTTCCCTTCTCCACCTGAACACCCTCAGCTCTCCCAGCCCATCGTCCCTCTCCAGCATTCCAGGAGCCCCTTTGGGCACTGGAAGGGGCTCTCAGATCTCTCTGGAGCTTTCCCTTCTCCAGCTGAACCCTCTCAGGTCTTCACAGAATCACAGAATGGATTGGGTTGGAAAAGCCCTCCCAGATCATCAAGTCCAACCCTTGGGCCAACTCCAGTCCCTTTACCAGATCATGGCACTCAGTGCCACGGCCAAGCTCAGTGCAAAAACCTCCAGGGATGGGGAATCCACCCCCTCTCTGGGCAGCCCATTCCAATGCCTGAGCACTCTCTCTGCAAAGAATTTTTTCCTGACATTCCTGCTGGGAGAGACAGAGCTGAGGCTGTCAATGCTCCTCCAGCCACCAGCACTGATAATGTCTCTCTGCAGGGACCCTCCTCGCTCTCTGTCACATCAAGGACACTCTGGGGGTTGTCACGATTTCCCCGTCATGGTTAATCGCTCGTTTATTTGCAGTTTTCAGCTGGGCTTTGATCTGTGTGCTGGAAGAATCCTCCCCAGCCTTTCCCCACTTCCCAGGGAGCAGTTTGGTGGTGCTGGAAGCCACGTGTTGGTGCTTGAGGAGGGTGCAGCTCCCCACGGGTAAAGGTCAACATCACAAACCCTCTGCTGGGTTGTGATACTCGTCATCATCCCTCGTGTGCTCTGTCACTGCAAAGTGCCCAGGGAACAAAGGCCGGGCTTGTTATCCTGCTCCTGATGGGTTTTCTGCCTTGGGATTGAATCCACAGAATCACAGAATCCCAGAATCTCAAACTGTTTTGAGTTGGAAGGGACCCACAAGGATCATCGAGTCCAACTCTTAAGTCAATGGCCCACACAGGGGATTGAACACATGACCTTGGCATTATTACAACCAAGTTTTAACCAGCTGAGCTAATTCCCCATCACTGTGTGATAGAAGAAATATCCATGTTTCTCACATCCACGTTAAGAGATTCCAGCCATCCAGTGTCTCCAGGTCAGGATTAATGACATTTCTAAAATTAAAGAGGTGGGAAGCTCAGCTTCTGGTCTCACCAAAGCATGGAAGGCACCACTGTATGTCCAAAGAGCAGAGTTCCTCTGGAGCCAGGATGGGAATGCTGGGGGAGGGTCACCTGGAGAGGAGAAGGATCCAGGGAGAGCTTGGAGGCCCTTGCAGAGCCTGAAGGGGCTCCAGGAGAGCTGGAGAGGGACTGGGGCCAAGGGCTGGAGGGACAGGACCCAGGGAATGGCTTCTCAGTGCCAGAGGGCAGGGCTGGGCAAGGGGAGATTGGGAAGGAATTGGTGGCTGGGAGGGTGGGGAGGGGCTGGGCTGGAATTGCCAGAGAAAGGATGGATGGCCCAGCCCTGGGCGTGTCCAAGGCCAGGTTGGAGCAACCTGGGATAGTGGGAGGTGTCCCTGCCCATGGAATGGGATGGGACTAGATGGGCTTTAAGGACCTTCCAACGCAAACCATTCTGGGATTCCATGGAGCTGGGATGGCTCCAGGCTGTGTTTCTCAGTTTCTCAGCAGACAATCCCTGTGGGATGCAGCTCCAAAGAGTTCAAGCAAAAATCTGAGCTCCAGGGAAACCTTGGAACCCTTTCCAGTTCCTGAAGGGGCTCCAGGAGAGCTGGAGAGGGACTGGGGCCAAGGGCTGGAGGGACAGGACCCAGGGAATGGCTTCCCAGTGCCAGAGGGCAGGGCTGGGCAAGGGGAGATTGGGAAGGAACTGCTGGCTGGGAGGGTGGGGAGGTTGCCCAGAGAGGTTGTGCACTCCCCATCCCTGGAGGTTTGTGTTGAAAGGGACCTCAAAGCTCATCCTATTCCATGGGCAGGGACACCTCCCACTATCCCAGATTGCTCCAAGCCCCACCCAACCTGACCTTGGACACTTCCAGGGATGGGGCATTGACTCCAGGAGGTTTCATGAGCACATTGGGAACTTCCTGACATGGATCATCAGGGAACAAGCAACGGAGGGAAGAGGCTCTACTGGATCTTGTACTTCCAAAGGGGGAAGGACTGGTTGGGAATGTGAAGGTCAGGGACCTGGAGATGGTGGAGTTCAGGATTCCAGGAGAGACAAAGAGCAGGATCACAGCCCTGGACTTCAGGAAAGCAGACTGAGACCTCTCCAGGGGTCTGTGTGGAAGAATCACCTGGGATGTAGTCTTGGAGAGAAGAGAGGTCCAGGAAAACTGATTGATTCCCAGATTGGAGTAAGTTTTCCAGTAGTGTCTGTCATAGTATCCTGGGGGATGAGTTGCAGATTGGTTCTTCAAACTGTATTTTTTAAAGGACATATTGAACCCCCTTTAAATATTCCATTTTCTTTGGGTGTGTTTTACAGGTATTTGAAGAAAGAAAAGCCCTCCTTGGAAAATGGGTAAGCTTTTCTCTTTAAATATATATTTAAATATAGATATATTTTGTCACTGATCAAGAGATTATTCAATGGGAATATTAAACTTATCCTGTTCTGAAAAAGGGATTAATTTTCCTGATGTGACAATGAACTGTAACTGCTCCAGTTCTGAGGAAAGCAAAGGTTTAAATTCCCTCAATGCCAAAATCCAGGAAGCTCTGAAGTTGGGAAATCACATCCCATCACCAGGATGAGGGATAAGAAACCCTGGGAAAAGCCTGTGAAGATGTTTAGGAGTTCCCATGGCCTGTTAGAGGGTCTTTGAAATGTGTAATAAATGACTGTTACCTCCCAAATGCACACACAGAATCACAGAAGGGTTTGGGTTGGAACTGGGGCTTATTTTTTATGCTTTAATAAGTCACTCATGAAAATTTTTTTACATATGAAATGATCTTTACAGGCAAATATTTTGATTTTAAGGATTATTTGTCTTGATGGGAAATAGGTTTTCCATAACTTGTTGACATGAATGTGTTTTGATAAATAAAAATTTCAGGGACACCAAGAAAACTAAACAATTGAATTATTATTGTCCATAAAACACCTTTTAATGTGAGAGTCAGCAACTGAGAGACCTAAACCCCTTGGGAATCTCTTGGACATTGTTGGGTGTTTTAAAAAGCTGGCAGAGGGGCAAAGATGTTTTTATTAGAACTGAAAGAGCAAAAATCTGGAAAGAACCTCCCTCCAAACACACACAAAGTGCTGAATCTCCTTGGAAAGGTCACATTTATGGAGCAGATCATCCTGAGTGCAATCACACAGCACCTTCAGCATGGACAAGGGATCAGACCCAGCCAGGATGGGTTTGGGAGGGGCAGGTCCTGTCTGACCAACCTGATCTCCTTTTATGATCAGGTGACCCACCTGGTGGATGAGGGGAAGGCTGTGGGTGTGTCTGTCTGGACTGCAGCAAGGCCTTTGACACTGTCTGCCATAATATACTCCTGGAAAAGCTGGTAGCCCATGGCTTGGACAGGTGTCCCCTCTGCTGGGTCAGGAGCTGGCTGGAGGGTCCAGAGAGTGCTGGTGAATGGAGCTGCATCCAGCTGGTCACCAGTGGTGTCCCCAGGGGTCTGTGTTGGGTCCTGTCCTGTTTAATTAACATCTTTATTGATGATTTAGATGAGGGGATTGAGTCCATCAGCAGCAAATTTGCTGCTGACACCAAGTTGGGAGGGAGTGTCGACCTGCTGGAAGGCAGGAGGGCTCTGCAGAGGGATCTGGAGAGACTGGAGAGATGGGCTGATTGCAATGGGATGGAGTTCAACAAGGCCAAGTGCAGGTCCTGCCCTTTGGCCACCCCAAGCCCTGCAGCGCTCCAGGCTGGGCACAGAGTGGCTGGAGAGCAGCCAGGCAGAAAGGGACCTGGGGGGACTGAGGGACAGGAAGCTCAAGAGGAGCCAAGAGTGTGCCCAGGTGGCCAAGAAGGCCAATGGGATCCTGGCCTGGATCCAAAGTAGCGTGGCCAGCAGGCCCAGGGCAGTGAGCCTTCCCCTGGCCTCTGCCTTGGGGAGGCCACACCTTGAGTGTTGTGTTGAGTTGTGGGCCCCTGAGTTGAGGCAAGAGATTGAGGGGCTGGAGCGGGGCCAGAGAAGAGCAACGAGGCTGGAGAAGGGAGTGGAGCACAAGTGCTGTGGGGAGAGGCTGAGGGAGCTGGGGGTGTTTGTGCTGGAGAAGAGGAGGCTGAGAGGTGACCTCAGCACTGTCTGGAACTGCCTGAAGGGAAGTTGTGGCCAGGTGGGGGTTGGTCTCTTCTCCCAGGCACTCAGCAATAGGACAAGGGGGCACGGGGGGCTCAAGCTCTGCCAGGGGAAATTGAAGTTGGAGAGCAGAAAAAACTTCTTTGCAGAGAGAGTGCTGAGGGATTGGAATGGGCTGCCCAGAGAGGGGGTGGATTCCCCATCCCTGGAGGTTTTTGCACTGAGCTTGGCCGTGGCACTGAGTGCCATGATCTGGTAAAGGGACTGGAGTTGGCCCAAGGGTTGGACTTGATGATCTCAGAGGGCTTTTCCAACCCAACTCATTCTATGATTCTGTGATTCAGAGCCTGTGGCATTCCAAGATGTGCAAATCCCCAAGTTTGAGAGGAATTCTGCCAAGAAATCACAGTGCTCCAGGCAGGAGATTTCACATGAATCCACATGACATTGTCCACGTGCTCTCAGGAGGTCCAGACCACATGGAACTGCTGGAGGGGAGCTCTGCATGGAAGTTCTAAGGGATTTATTCTGAAGGTTGAAGCCTGTCCTAAGTCCCCTTGAACATTTTTGGTAATATCTGGATGATGGAAAGGAAAATCAACACTCATTTCATGGTTCTAGTCAGTTCTTAGGGGTCTTTTCCAACCTTGATGATTCTGTGGTTCTGTCTGTAGATGATGTCAGGTTTGGAGGGACTGCATGGACTTTGGAGATTAGGAATGAGGATGAAAAGATCTGCAGTTTGATAAGGACGAGTGGAAAATGTTACTTGTAAAAGTGGCATTTACAGAGATCTGAGAAACCCCAAATATGCAGCAGTTCTGGGAATTGTGGTGGATCACCAAGGGAATAGAAGCTGCCAGTGTCTGACAGTGGTGAAACAAAGGGCAACATCCCAAAGGGCTGTCTGAGAGGCAGAGTCATTCCCAGTTCTGCTTCCCTGCATTTTGGGAATGCTGAGGACCAGCTGGAGACACTCTGAGAAAAAGTGAGATGTGAGGACAGACACACAGAAAATATGGGAACAAGAGGGAAGATGGAGAAAAGGTGCAACAACATCTTCCTAATGATACACAGAAGATGCTCAAAAAGAGGAAGGGAATGGTCTGATCCATCTTTTCAAGGATCCAAGGAATCAAGGGATTGAGTTGTAGTGGTGGAGACACAATTTAGACTCTTCCACAGATAATTCCCTGCTGGAATAACTTGTCCATCGGTGAGGGGTGGAATCTCCATCCCTGGAGTCTTTTGAGGACAGGTTAGACATTGTCAGGGATGGTTTTGGGAGAGCAGATCCTGCCTTGTGGCAGATGATGAACCACCTCAGTGTTCCTCCACCTTTTCCACTGAAGGACCAGCCTTCTGGAAAAGCAGAACAGGCTGCCTTGGGTGGCTCTGGGTCTCCAACAAACCCCTCCATCAGGGAGAAGATGGCTAGGGAGGGAAGGGAAAACTCCTCCATCTGCTTGGCAGGCTGTGCTGTAGCTGAGTGGAGAATCCATTCCCACTTCTGTGGAGCTTGTGGATCAAAACCCAGGAATTCAGGGCCCTGTGCTGTCTGGAAATGAGGATTTTGTCCCTTTCCAGTCCAAGCCAGTGAAACAACCAGTGCCCCACAGCAGAGGGGACTCTGGAAAAGCAGAACAGGCAGCCCAGTGTGGTTCTGGATATCCAAAAATATCCCTCCATCAGGGAGAAGATGGTTGGGGAAAGAAGGGAAAATTCTTTCTCCCTCTGCTTGGCAGGCTGTGCTGCAATAGAGTCTCACTGAGTAAAGAATCCATTCCCACTTCTGTGGAGTTTGTGGATCATAACCCAGGAGCTCAGGGCCTTGTGCTGGGCTGGAGATGAGGATTTTGTCCCTTTCCAGTCCAAGCCAGTGAAACAACCAGTGTCCCACAGCAGAGAGGGAGAACAGGCAGCCCAGTGTGGTTCTGGATATCCAAAAATATCCCTCCATCAGGGAGAAGATGGTTGGGGAGGGAGAGGAAAACTTCTCCTCCCTCTGCTTGGCAGGCTGAGCTACAACTGAGTGGAGGATCCATTCCCAGTTTTGTGGAGTCTGTGGATCATAACCCAGGAACTCAGGGCCCTGTGCTGGCAGGAGATGAGGATTTTGTCCCTTTCTGTGTGTTGGGCTGGAGATGAGGATTTTGTCCCTTTCCAGTCCAAGCCAGTGAAACAACCAGTGTCCCACAGCAGAGGGGACTCTGGAAAAGCAGAACAGGCTTCCTTGTTTGGTTTTGAGTCTCCAACAAACCCCTCCATCAGGGAGAAGATGGCTAGGGAGGGAAGGGAAAACTCCTCCATCTGCTTGGCAGGCTGTGCTGCAGTTGAGAGGAGAATCCATTCCCAGTTTTGTGGAGCCTGTGGATCACAGCCCAGGAACTCAGGGCCCTGTGCTGGGCTGGAGATGAGCTGGGAAGGGACAGAGTCCCCAGAGGAGTGAAAAAGCAGCATCCCCAGCAGAGCGGGGGCCCCGCGGGCTGGGCTGTCCCCGGGTGTCGTTTGTGTGTGTGCACTCATGGGTTCACTGCAAAGCGATGGCAGCGCTGATGTCATTCCCTCCCTCCCCGGGGAGACATTGTTTGCCAGGGCTTTGGGGAGGGCCCAGACAAGGGGCAAAGCTGCCCCGGGCTGCGGAGGGAGAGGGTGAAGCGAAGGGAATCCGGTCCGACTGGTCGGGTTGCTGGGATCGCGGGCGAGGGGAGGATCTGTGCGCTGAGCAGCCAAGTGTGGGATGGGGACGTGTTTGTTAGTGCTGGAAAAGGGACAAATTCTGCCACCCCAACCCCGTGGGGCTGCTGGGGGCGTGGAGAAGGGGCTCCGTGCCTCTGGAACGGATTTCATAGAATGGACTGGGTTGGAAAAGCCCTCCGAGATCATCAAGTCCAACCCTTGGGCCAACTCCAGTCCCTTTACCAGATCATGGCACTCAGTGCCACGGCCAAGCTCAGTGCAAAAACCTCCAGGGATGGGGAATCCACCCCCTCTCTGGGCAGCCCATTCCAATCCCTCAGCACTCTCTCTGCAAAGAAGTTTTTTCTCACCTCCAACTTCAATTTGCCCTGGCAGAGCTTGAGCCCCCCCGTGCCCCCTTGGCCTATTGCTGAGTGCCTGGGAGAAGAGACCAGCCCCCACCTGGCTGGAACTTCCCTTCAGGTAGTTCCAGACTAGTTTAAGAGGAGTTTCCCTGGCACGGGATGCTGGAAGGAATCACTTCTTTGGAAGTGGCAGGATGGGAAGGGTTAACCAGGAGCAGATCTGTGTGGTGGGGAGTGAAGCCGATTTGTTTTGACTGGTTCACTCAGTCTCTTGATGTGGAAGAGAATGAGCCAGTTACTGCCTTGTCTGTGGAACTCAGAGGGGAGAAATTTAACTTTGCCAATTGGTGCTTGGGGATTGTTTTAACGAGGAGGGGATGTGGCTGTGACCACGAACAGGGAGTGTCTGCAGCAGAACCTTCCCCCTTGGTGGGACAGAGAAAGCCTTTTGTATTAACTGAGGGTGAGGAGGGCAAAGCAGAACCTCCTCTGTCCCCCTGTGGTTTTGTTACAAAATCACAGAATATTCCCAATTGGAAGGGACACACAAATTCTCATGGAATATCTTTCCAAGCCCCAAATCCCAAAGTCCTAATTCAGTTTTCCCTTGATATCCTGCTAAACATCATTAGAGGTGGAAGTTACAGAGAAACAGGGACGAGATGAAGGGGAGTATTCCTGAACTCACTGTTTGTATCTAAAAAGGTACATCTGGGAGCTTTTTTCCATTTGACTTTTCATCTCTCTGGGGCCTCAGGAATGGCAATTCCACCCTTTCTCCCTCCTGCCTTTCCTGAAGGTTTTCCAGAGATGTTTGCAAGAAGGAGAAGAGCTATTTACTCTCCAGTGCTGGAACTCATCCAAGTGAAAATAAAGTATGAATCAAAGGGTTGTTCAGGATGATCAGGAAACAAATCACTTCTCAATTCCCTTTCCTCTGCACAGGATATTTTAAATTATTATTCTGCCAATCCTGTACCTGGGCATAGATTTTGGGAAGGGGGAAAAAAAATATCTGAATTTCTAATCTGTTTTGTTCTGAAAGGGAAAGGAAGGGACACTGAAAATTAAATCATTTACCCTTAGTAATAAAATACTGGGGAAGTGTATTTTTTTTTACTAGTTTTAATTTTTGGAGGTCACATCTAAGAAAGGACTTAAATGCCCTTGAGGTTAAAAGCAGGAATGGATGTGCTGTGATTTGATTGCAGAGAGCAAGTGGAAAGCTGAGCTCAGGAAACAGCCCTGTGAAAACAGGGAGTGTGGTGTGGGGATGGGCAGTGTGTGACAAGGAGGGAAACTGGGAAAAGCAGCACTGCCCAAGGAGGGGAATTGCCCAAACTGTTCAGTTTTCTCTTTGAAAAGAAGGTGAGTTTGGGTCAAGCTGCTCTTGCTGTGCAAGGGAGGAGAAATCCCAGAAGGGTTTGGGTTAGAAGGGACTTCACAGCTCATCCCATTCCACCCCTGCCATGGGCAGGGACACCTCCCACTGTCCCAGGGAATCCAACCTGGCCTTGGACACTCCCAGGGCTGGGCCATCCATCCTTTCTCTGGCAATTCCAGCCCAGCCCCTCCCCACCCTCCCAGCCACCAATTCCTTCCCAATCTCCCCTTGCCCAGCCCTGCCCTCTGGCACTGGGAAGCCATTCCCTGGGTCCTGTCCCTCCAGCCCTTGGCCCCAGTCCCTCTCCAGCTCTCCTGGAGCCCCTTCACGCTCTGCAAGGCCCTCCAAGCTCTCCCTGGATCCTTCTCCTCTCCAGGTGACCCCCCCAGCTCTCCCAGCCTGGCTCCAAAGGGGCTCCAGCCCTGGGGCATCTCCAGGGCCTCCTCTGGCCCCTCTCCAGCAGCTCCACATCCTTCTGGTGTTGGAGGCCTCCCAGCTGGAGGACCAAGCAGCTGGATTTCCCAGGAGGAGGGGCAGGAGGGAAGCTGGAGGCCACCAGCCCATGTGCTCATTGTGCTCTTTCAGTGTAAACCCCCCATCCTTGTCCTGTCACTACACACTCTGGTAACTAGGACGAAGCAGGACTTGTCCAAAACCCACACTCTGCCCCAGGAAAGCCACCTGTACCCCTGCCATCCTTCTGCCTGCTCTCCCCACTGGGCATTCCTGCTCTCCCCACTGGGGATTCCTGCTGGTCCTCTGGCATTTCCTCCCAGCTGGCACTCAGTGCTGCCCTCGCAGCCAGGACTGCTCTGGCAGGTTTGGAGACAGATGGCAGCGATTGTGGGGATGAGATCAGTCTCCTCCCAGGAGATTCCTGCTGACAGAGCCCTTTCCATGCTCTGCTATCAACACAGGTGACACACCAGCCACCACCGTGGCTCCCACCCTGTTGACACCTCTCTGCCCCCTCCACGGTGCTGTTGCCACCACAGCAAAGCCACCTATGCTCCTGCAGTTCCCTGAGCTGCCAGTTCCTCCATAACTGGGTTAATCCTCCTGTTCAGGCACCTGCCATGAGCGTGGACATGCTGTGAAAAGCCTTGGTGACTGTGCTGCTGGATCTGGCCATGATCCTGAACTATCTGGCCGTGATCCTGAACTATCTGGCCGTGATCCTGAACCACCTGAACGTGATCCTGAACCATCTGGATGTGATCCTGGACCACCTGGCCATGATCCTGAACTATCTGGCCATGATCCTGAACCACCTGAACATGATCCTGAACCATCTGGATGTGATCCTGAACCACCTGGCCATGATCCTGAACTATCTGGCCATGATCCTGAACCACCTGAACATGATCCTGAACCATCTGGATGTGATCCTGAACCACCTGAACATGATCCTGAAGCACCTGGACACAATCCTGAAGCACCTGGACACAATCCTGGGCTCTGGGATGGCTCTGCTTGAGGAGGGAGGTTGGAGCAGGTGACCCACTGTGGTCCCTCCCAGCCTGACCCATCCTGGGATTTTCTCCTGTGGGTTTATCTCGAGCATTTCATTCAGTTCCTCTTTCCTCCAGTTTCTCTCCTGTGCAGTGGGATTGTGAGAAAAAACTTTAGCAATGGTGAGGCACTCAGATATTGCACTAGTGGGGGCCGTGGAAGTGTCAGGAGAGATGAGGAATCAGCAATGGACTCAGGATTTGGGAGCTGGTCCTGTCAACACCCAACTGAGTCTCCTCCTTTCCATGAGCAAAGCCAAGTCTCAGAGCTGGTCCCATGAGCAAAGAGTCCTGTCAGCAGGACTGAGTCCTACACTGGGCCATCCTGGGTGCTTTGAGGATTATAAATCACACCTTCTGTGGCTTCAAACTCCTTTTCATGCAGCCTCTCTGTTTGTTCCCAGTGCCTTTGCTCCCGGGTGAGTCACCAGAAGCTGCTGCCTGTGCACTTTCCCCGCTTCGTTTTCAGAAGCTGAATCTCAGGTTTCTCTGAACCTGAAACTCCTTTTTTTTTTTTTCTTTTTTTCAGTTTGACAAGTGGACAGACGGGCAGAGGAGGAGGATCCTGGTGGACCTGCTGGAACGCTGCTCCCTTTCCCAGCAGAAATTCTGTGCCAGGCAGCTCCAGAAGCGAGTGCCCCCCGAGGCCGTGGATTTCACCACCAGGCTCCCCAGGGTCCTGTCCTTGTACATCTTCTCCTTCCTGGACCCAAGGAGCCTCTGTCGCTGTGCTCAGGTAACAAACCCAACGTGGAACACCTGCCTGAGGGTCAAGGTAGCTAAAAAAAACCCCCAAAACCTCTAGTTTTTGGTGAAGACACACCAGAGAGGTCTGGCTTGGCAGCTGCTGCCAAATGCTCAGTGGTGCTTGTTCCTCAGCTCCTAAATTAAGCCAGACTTAGAGCCAAGATTAACAGAAGTGAAGGGTAATTTTAGATGCTAAAGCACTTCAAATGTGGCACTTTCAAGAGTGGTTATTCCCAAAAAGGCAGCCTGGTATTTTGTGGAAATCACATTCCTCTGCAGTGTGTGGAGTCCTTAATGCTTGGAAATTCACTGCTTTGTGCCCTTGAAGAGAACCACACACGGTGCTTTAAGACAAACAGGTCCTTTAAAATGCTTGAGGGTCAAGTGTTGGAGGTGGAGGAGCTGAGAAGTTACAGATGGGGTTTGGAGCAGAGTGGCTGAGCCTCCAAAAATGTATTTCCATGAACTAAAGTGCTGTGAGGGGATGCCCAAAGTGGTTCTGAGCCTCCAAAAATGTATTTCCATGAATTAAAGTCCTGTAAAGTGATGCCCAAAGTGGTTCTGAGCCTCCAAAAATGTATTTCCATGAATTAAAGTCCTGTAAAGTGATGCCCAAAGTGGTTCTGAGGCTCCAAAAATGTATTTCCATGAATTAAAGTCCTGTAAAGTGATGCCCAAAGTGGTTCTGAATGAATAAGTTCAGATATTGGTGACATTATTGCTGCACTTACTTAATATTCCATATAATATCAAGAATATATCACAATCTCAGCTTGGCTAAACCTTGGTCTAATATTTTTCTCCAGTGGATGCAACTCAGACTATCCATTCATAGCTCAGGGAATTACTTGGAATCACAGAATATCCTGAGTTGGAAAGGCCCCATGTCCTGAAGACCTTGAAGGGTTTAAATTGGTTTAATGAGAGGTTTAACTGGAGCACTGACAGTGCTGAGGAACTGACCTGGTTTAAGGACACAGAGCATTGTGTTCTCAGCAATCTCTGATGGTTGACACCTCACCTTGCTGGGCATTCCCAGGTGAGCTGGTACTGGAAGTACCTGTCAGAACTGGACCAGCTGTGGATGCTGAAGTGCCTTCGCTTTGGCTGGTACATCAACTTCACTCCAAGCCCCTTCGAGCAAGGAATCTGGAAGAGACATTACATTGAGATGGTGAAAGAGCTGTGGATCACCAGGCCCAAGGTACACATCCATCACCTCTGGGGTGAGAAAACTGGGTGCTCTGATTCCCAACCCTTTGGCCTCTCTGTGTTTTGGGGATTCTTCTGCCCTGAATTCAAAACTCAGCTCTGTAATATTAGACAGACCCCTCTGTGGTCAGCAGGGAGAAGCATCTCCACAGCAGCTCATCTTAACATGGATTGTGGGACATGGGACAAGCACTGCCAGGGGGTCTCCTTCTGTCCACAGTCCTTAATGAAGTTTGGGATTGGTCTCTTCTCTCAGGCAACCAACAGTAGGACAAGAGGGCACAGCTCAAGCTCTGCCAGGGGAGGTTTGGGTTGGATATCAGGAGGAAATTCATTCCAGAGAGAGTGCTCAGGCATTGGAATGGGCTGCCCAAAGAGGGGGTGGATTCCCCATCCCTGGAGGTTTTTGCACTGAGCTTGGCCGTGGCACTGAGTGCCATGATCTGGTAAAGGGACTGGAGTTGGCCCAAGGGTTGGACTTGATGATCTCAGAGGGCTTTTCCAACCCAATCCATTCTGTGATTCTGTGATTTGCACAATTTGGATTAAGGGTTGGACTTGATGATCTCAGAGGTCTCTTCCAACCCAACTGATTTTATGATTCTGTGATGTTGAGTGAATTCCCAACTATTACAAACCAAAACTTAGACTAATCTTCCATTATAGCCTAAAACTGATTCCCCTCTTTTAATCTCTCTCCCCAGGCTCCTTGCAAGGAGAAGTTCGTGGTTATCGATGTGCAGCCTGTCAGAAGCAACACCCCAGAGGCCAAACACTCTGTGCCGGGCAGGAGGACAGGCAAGGAGAGGAAAGAGCTCCCCCCGTGGCGCTCCTCGGACAGACACCCCACTGACACCATCCGCTACAACTACCTGGACAACCACGACCCCATCGAGCAGGCCCGGCAGGCGTAAGAGCTGCACCTCCCCTCCTGTCCCCTGTCCCCTGTCCTGTGTGCCCTGTCCCCTCTCCCATGTCCCCTGCAGCCTCGCTCTCCCTGTGCTTCATAGACTCATAGAATCACAG
>VWZD01004550.1:96819-118808 GCA_013396695.1 Sakesphorus luctuosus | reverse complement strand
TGGGATGAAGGGGACGGCGTGGGATGAAGGGGACAGTGTGGAGTGAAAGGGGCAGCGTAGGATGAAGGGGCCAGCGTGGGGTGAAAGGGATGGCGTGGGGTGAAAGGGGACGGTGTTGGGTGAAGGGGGACGGTGTGGGGTGAAAGGGGACAGCGTGGGATGAAAGGGGCAGCGTGGGCAAAGGGGACAGCGTGGGATGAAGGGGCAGCGTGGGCTGCCCTGGCACAGCAGCAGGCCCCGCCTCCATTGGCCTCCTCCTTGGCAGGCTCAGCACTTGCCCCTGGATGGGCTGGGAGCGGGGCCTCCTCTTCTCCTTCTCCATCTCCCTCTTGTCCCTCTCTTGACACCTTCCACAAGATGGGGTTGCTCCAAGACAACCAACTGCCCTTGGAGACTTCTGGGGTTCAGTTTCCTTTGGAATGAGTGAAACCTTGAGCAGGTCTCTGTGCAGAACACTGGAACCCCCCTGACTTCACCTCACTCAAGAGCACACAGGCCAAGCAAACCCACCTGCCCATCCCACCACCCAGCTCTGACCTTCCCAGAGTTACACTGGTGTGTCAGGCTGGCAATAAAACCAACCCAGCACAAAACCCAGACAGCTTCCTGCTCATTTCATGCCCTGCAACAGCTCCACAAAGAACTCTGGACAGAGCCAGGAACACAAAACAGGGAAGGCAGTGGGAGACAGCCTGAGGCAGCAGTGGAAGTCCTGGCTCTGGATGCCACAGCTCAGCTGCTCTGCCAAAAGGGGGAAGAGCTGTCCCCACTGCAGGATGTGAGTGCCCAGTCCTGGCAACTGGCCTGGCTCCTGGGACACCCCACTGGGCCAGTGCTGCTCACTAACCTGGCAGAAAAGCACCTGAAACCTCAGGGGTGGGAGATTTCCCCTGGCTGGGCTGCGAGTTGGGCTTCCCCTTAGAATCACAGAATCATAGAATGGATTGGGTTGGAAAATACCTCCAAGATCATCAACTCCAACCCTTGGGCCAACTCCAGTCCCGTCACCAGATCATGGCACTCAGTGCCACGGCCAAGCTCAGCTGAAAAACCTCCAGGGATGGGGAATCCACCCCCTCTCTGGGCAGCCCATTCCAATGCCTGAGCACTCTCTCTGCAAAGAATTTTTTCTCCTTGTCCATCTTTGCCTTCCTCTTCTCCCTGTGAACTCCCTTCAGTGAACACCCAATACTTCAAGTCTGAAACATCAGCCTTTCTGCACAATATTTATTTACAAGCAAAACCATTGCATTTCATCACATACCAGTTTTGATCCTGCAAACTGAGAGTTTCAGTTTTTATTTTTTACAAAAAATACATCTGAACAAGTTGATAAAAGCCATTTCCATCAGCCCACCCTTCTCCAAAATGTAAATGTACATTGTAAAGTTGCCAGTTTTGAGATATACATGTGCTGCATCTGCCTCTTGTCTACAAGAAATTCAACCAGAGCCTGATCAAACAGAATAAATAATGATGAAGGAATGGAAAACTACACAGCAGAAATGGAAAATAGAAACTTTTTAAAAGTTACCCTACTTCTGTTACAGCCCCCCATTAAAAAATGAGACCCCCCATTTCTCTTTGCATATTCAAACAAGGATCTTAAAACCAAAACACTGTCCATGGCAAGGAACTGACTGAACTGCAAGCACAGGGAACATGAGGTGAGGAACTCAGAACAGGAGCAGTGCAGCAGCCAAAAGGGTTGGCTTTATTCCAAAAAAGACACTTTCTAGGAATTCCCATCTCCAAAACTTGCTTTTTGTTTTTTCCCTTTTCATTTGGTTTTTGTATTTAGAAGCAAGAACCATTTTCTTGATGGCTGTTTGGGGGACAAATCCCAGCACAGTCAGTCCAAGGTGGATTTGCTGCTTTTGTCCCTCAGCTGGTCATTTGGGCTGCCTGGGAAAGCAAACCCTGCCCTTGGCTGGGAATGCTGTCCCCACTGCAACAGCCATTGCTCTTGGGACTGATTCTTCCAGGAGGTTTTCCCAGGACCACGGGAAAATGGGACCATTTTGAGCACAGAACTGTGAAAGGGGACATGTGGCTAAGAGGGACTCCCTTATCTTGCTGATAATCCAGGATGTCTAAACCTGGGAAATGTGGATGTTCTCAGCTCTGGCTCACTCTGTATTTCACACCCCAGCAAAGGAAACGTCCCTCCTTTGCCAAGGGCTCCCATTCAAACAGTTATCACCAGTTTTCAGGATAAAACCCTTAGGGAATCATTCCTCTTTTGGTACTAAAACACAAAAATGACGCAGCTGGCAACACTTGCACCTACTACTTCCCTTTCTAGGCCATGAATGCAAAGCCAACATTGCTGGCAGCAATGGAACAATCCTGTAGGACCCAACAACTCTGCTGAGCTTTGCCTGGCAGGGACATCAAGCAAGTTCTTCCTTGTATTTCTAAGATATTCCACTACTGACACTTTAGTAGAGGAAACAATCACGACTATGAATGCTCATAGAAGAGCCAAAGTCAAGGAAGAAGCTTCTGTAGAAAAGTATTAAGATTCCTAATGGTAAAAATATTTGCAAATTTAATTACAAATACATTTCAAAAGCAAAATCCTTAACTCAGGGTTGGTCAATATGGACAGTGTTCCTTTAAGAGGGAGCGAAGGAAACATTTCAGCGTGTCCAGTCTATACATTTGGATCAAACTGTCACAGAGATCATGTGAGGAACATTCTATACAATTGGGAACCTCCAGAAAGGGGATCATGGAAGATCAACTAACACTGTGCTGACACAGGAAGATATTAAGTACTGCTGATCTCATGCATTTGTTCTACCACTTGGCCTAAAATTTCATCCACAACATCAATGTCATAATTGACTTGCTGCAGGTCCAGGTCAGGCAGGATCGTGGCCAGGAGTTGTCCAACGTTCACTCGCAGAGAGCGGAGTTTCAGGCTGGGAAAAAAGAATTCAGCATGATTAGATGTAATTTTGTGTTCAAATACAGATTTCTTCATCTGACAAAGGTGCACTGGAAAGGCTCTGGGTGTGACTCCCATAAACCAACACAGAACTGATGCACTTCAAACTGCACAGGAGTTCAGAGGTCTAGTCCTGGGAAAGTGCTTTGCCTCCTCTTTTGCTTTCTCTCCTGGCTGCCCCTGCTCTGTCCTCTTCCTGAACAAATCCCTTTCCAATGAGCCATCCCTTCTCTGCAACATTTCCTTGCACCCTCCAATCCTTTACCATCTCCAAGAACCAGTTTTAACAAGGCTGTCATATCCCAACCAACTGTTGGTGGAAGTTACTTCCAAGGCCTGCATAGATTTACTCATTCTTTTAGGAACAAGAAGTCAGGAGCAAGACGGGAAAATCAAATGAAATGCTGGCAGATCATTTCTCATGTGAGTAAATGTCTTCCTTGAGACTGAAAGGGGGCTTTGGAAATTATCCAGCTCATTCTCCACTCCTCCTGCCAAACATGCCAAGCAGGGCTAACTCAGAGTAGGACCTTCTTGAAAATGTCCAGAGGAGATTTCACAACTTCCCCCATGTCCTTTTCTCAGTGATTGAGCACCCTCACCGTAAAACCCTTTTGCTCTAACATTTAAACAGGAATTCCCTAGTTGCAGTTTGTGGCTGTTGCCTCATCCCATCCCTGTGCTCATGACAAGAGATTTGCCTCATCCCTCCATGCTCTCAGCAACAGGATTCCAGGGTATCCCACTCTATGTAAGTCTCTTCCTCTCAGCTTCCCCTTCTCTGCCTGGTGCTTTGGGCCCTCCCCAGCCTGGTGGCCCTTCAGCAGTGCTGTTCCTCTCTGCCAGTGTCATTCCAGGGCACCCAGCAGTGGGCACAGCACTCAGGTTTGGTCTCTCAGTGCCAAAGAGCAGTAAAGAGTCACTTCCCCAGCTGCTGGCTGGACTCTGGCCAGTACAGCCCAGTAGGCACTGGTTTCTCCCACCACAAGAGTGCAGTGCTGACTCATATTCCACTTCTACTCCACCACCACCAAGGGGCAACTCATAGAGTCATGGGATGGATTGGGTTGGAAAAGACCTCCGAGATCATCAAGTCCAACCCTTGGGCCAACTCCAGTCCCGTCACCAGATCATGGCACTCAGTGCCACGGCCAAGCTCACTTGAAAAACCTCCAGGGATGGGGAATCCACCCCCTCTCTGGGCAGCCCATTCCAATGCCTCAGCACTCTCTCTGCAAAGAATTTTTTTCTGCTCTCCAACTTCAATTTGCCGTGGCAGAGCTTGAGCCCCCCGTGCCCCCTTGTCCTATTGCTGAGTGCCTGGGAGAGGAGACCAACCCCCACCTGGCTAGAACTGCCCTTCAGGGAGTTCTAGACAGTGATGAGGTCACCTCCCTCCACGCTGCTTTCCTAGGAGTGGCCTCCAGCTTGTTCACCTGCATCAGCTGGGCAGGTGCCTTGGTTGAATTTTCAGAAGGGTTTTTTCAGCCCATTTTTCCTATTTCTCAGGGTTGCTCAGAAGCAGCTCTGCCCTCCTCTCCAATGTGATGAATTTTATTGAGTTCATTTTGCTCTGTCATCTAAACCATTAATCACAGAATCATCAAGGTTGGAAGAGACTTTTGAGCTCATCCAGTCCCACCACCACCAGGATCACCCCCAATCCATGTCCCCAAGGGCCACATCCAGACCCCTCTGGGACACTCCCAGACACAGTGACTGCACCACCTCCCTGGGACACTCATTCCAAGGCCTGACCACTCCTGCAGGGAAGAATTGTTCCTAATCTCTGATCTGAGCCTGCCCTGGTGCAGTTTGAGGCCATCTCCTCTCCCCCTTTCCCCTGGGCCATGGCAGAAGAGCCTGACCCTTCTCACTGCCCCCTCCTGGCAGGGAGTTGTGCAGAGCAATGAGGTCCCCCCTGAGCCTCCTCTTCTCCAGACAAACCCCCCCAACCCCCTCAGCTGCTCCTCACTCACAGCACATGTTCTCCAGCCCCTTCCCCAGTTCCATTCCCTTCTCTGGACATGCTCCAGCCCCTCAATGTCCTTTCTGAACTGAGGGGTGAGTGGCCCAGACCTGGACACAGCACTCAGCGTGCAAAGGCATCAAATCATTCCTGGCCTTGCTCTTGATCCACACTTTGCCCTCAGTCACTCCAAGCTGATTGTTTTTATTGACTACCATGCGGCTGCAGGTGCTTTTCCAAGCAATTTGTTCCATGGTTTTCCCTGGGACTGAGGCTACAGTGACCAGCCTGGAGTTGTGCTTGTCCTACACAGGGGCATAACAACTGCCTTTTCCCAGGACAAGGCAGGAATCAGGAATGTCACCTGCCACAACCTTTGGGAGAGACTGCAAGACCAACTCTCCAGCCCTGGGCCAGCTCCTTCTGACGTGTGTGCTATTTCTATTTCTCCTTTTGTGTGGGTGCTATTTCTATTTACCAAGAGGTGCCAGCTCTCTATTTGTAAGTTCAAACCCTCATTTATTTAAAGATACACTCTGGACACAACCCAATTCCACAGGCCTGGCCTGCAGCAAGGAGTTCTTAAAGGAAAGTTAGTTTCAAACCCCAAGACTCTTTTCAGTCCAGTACTGTTGATTCAAGAATGAAAAACAGACTCTACAAATGAAGTCCATTACACAGCATGAGCTAATGATCTTCCATTTCCCTGCTTCTGTTTTGCCTCCTTAGCCTGCAACTCCTGTCTAGAAATTACAGAACATTTTTGATATTTTAATTATCTGTATGGCATTTCTATTGTGCAATGGCCTACCCTGCTCACACAAATAACACAAAGCAGAAATTACATAAACTGTTTGATGAAAAAACATCCCTGAGTTTGGAGTCACACAAGGCAGCAAAAAAGAATTCCAAGCATCACATTTTATTTTACAATTATCAAACATAACCTTCGTGAAAATGTTTCAGATACAACAATCAAACAGCCAAAAATCTTGCTCCAAATATCATCTAGAAAGAACAAAACTGATACCTTTCTCCATCAGAAAAATTTACAGTCTCTTCTACATTACTGGTGGTAGAATCATTTGCATGTGCTACTGCTTGTGGAATTGAAGCTTTTAACTGGGCCAGTTCTGCCTTGAGTTCTTCACACTGACAGGCCATCTGATTTTTTTCCACTTCCAGTAGCTCAATCTGGCAATAAAGACAAAAAAAAAGAAGATATAAAAGCCATACAACACCTTGTGCATCAGAACTGTACCCAGAAGTCCCTGAGGTGTTGGCTGGGAGGATGTAACTGTTGTCACAACGTACCTCACTTTTGTACCTGTCCCTCTCGATGCTGCACTTGTCCAGCTGCCGGAACACCTCGTCCAGCTGCACGGCCATCTCCTCCACCTCGCTCCTGCTCTCCCCATCAGCACAGCTGCTGCACTCCGTTTTCAGGTTCTGCAGGGTATTGCACTGCTCCTTCAGCTTTGCTATTTCTCCCAAGGCCTGCTCGTAGAGAACTGTCACTTCTGCCAAGCTTCTCCCGTTGTTAACACTTTCCTCCTCACACAAGGAAACTGTCTCCGTTGACTGATGGCACATCTCCTTTTTTACATATTTATTATTCATTTCTAAAAGCCTCTCTTCCAGTGTTTCTACCTGTTTGGTTAATTCCTCGCATTTGCTTTGGTACATCTCCTTCTCTTTGTGCAACAACTGCAGCTGGTTTTTCAGTTCATTGTCAGTCTCTGCAGCTGCCTCGGGAACACTGTGAACACTGTGCTGGGTTTCCACCCCTGCCCCAGGAACCTGGACTGGGATTTCATCTTCCACCTCCTCCTTTTTAACCACCAGGCCTGGGAGCTCTGTCTGTGTTGCTGAGCTCAGCTGGTCACTCCTGGGTGGTTCTGAAGCCGCTGCACCACAAACCTCTCCCACGTCGCTGTTTTCCCGCTGCTTCTCCTCTTGATCCAAATTGATACATTCAGTTTTGACCACGGGAACATCAGGATCCACCGAAGGCTTTGGAGTGCTGCTCTCCTCCAAAATAATGACATCTTCATCATCATCATCATCATCATTCTGGTGGCTGAATGCTCTGTCACTCAGTCGAGGTGTCTTCAGAGACACGGGTGTCGCACAGCTCGGCGTCTTCCGCTTGAGGCTGAGAAGGGCAACGTTAAACTGAGCACTGCACTGCACAGAGACTTGTTTCAAACCATGTCTAGTGTGTTTCTCTAAGCACCAATCACACTCCCACTCCATCCCTAGGGAGGGATGTCCCTCTGCAGAGATATGAGGATGTGCAGCCCCAGGAAATCCCTTTCCTGGAGAAACAAGGGCCTGAGTGCACATCCTGAGTTACACCTTCTCACATGGTTTGGAAACAGAGTCAGTATTTCCAGAAACATCCCCACACCCCAATCCTGAACCAGCACAGCTTAAGCCAAACACACTGTGCAGTGTTACTGATTTTAGAAAGGAACAGGAATCTGCTCTGTACAGGTGCACCAACCTGCTATCAGGGTCCGACTGAGGTGAAGATATTGTTTTTATTAAAACAGGCAGAGATCTTCTGACAGAGGCATCTGATGATTTAGGTAAAAGCAACCTTGGAAGAGCTTCCTTTCCACTCAGAGCTGAGAATGTTTTGAAGTCTTTACTTGACGAAACAGATGTTTTTAAAAATATTTCACTATTGATCTATAAGATAACATAAGTTGAGAGTGAAAATAAACAGGTATTAGTAGATTCTTCAGAACAGATTTAAGTTCTCCAGCTATGCACTAACACCTACAATTCTGACTAACATTTATGTACACAAGGGTCTCCTTGAACCCAGGCTCAGGACTTTGCAGTAAGGAAGCCTAAATAGACTCCAAATGGCACATCCCAGTTTTCCCATTTTAAAGTCCTGTGCAGAATCCCAGGCAAGAGGTTTTCTCTGTCTGAATCTGCCCACAAAGGATGGGACAGACACCCCTGCTAAAGCTGCTCATGATTAACTCAGTTTGTCCAAAATAAGCACTAATTTTAGAAATTACATTTGTACTTGGGGAGATTTAATGGCAGAAAAACTGACACCCTGGAGTTAAAACAGCATGGGTGACTTCTCCAGAAATGAAGAGATCTTAGGTCAGCACTTGACTCTGAATGCCATTTAAACTAAATCACCCTCAGAAAATTTGATCCAGGGTTACAATCTACATTTCTCATCACTCAACCACATTGATTTGCATCTGCATTTAATTACAGTTTGAGTTCCTCCTTGCACAAGTGTAGCTGCTGCCCCTCTGTCCCCCACCCCCTGCCCCACTTTTCAGGGCATCTTTACTTTCATAGCCCTATCACATCTCTCCACACAAAATGCCCTCCAATAATTAGGTGCCATTTCATAAAACCAGCTAAAAAAAGACTGACCTCTTTTCTACACCTTTTGGTGAGAGGCCTTTGTCCCTCTCCAACCTCTCCCTAAGTGCTGCATGGGAAGCACTGGTAGATTTCCCATCAGGGGACAGCAGAGATGGGGATTTGGGGGTTACTTTTGGTCAGCAAACCCTGTCCAGCAAAACAGGATGTTAAACCAGGGCACTCTCCAAGCAGCTTCAGGAGTTACCTGCTGGCTGTACTGCAGCCTCTGCCTCAGCTTCTCCCTGTCTCTGCACAGCAACGAGGAAAAAACATACATTAAAAACTTAGATTCAAACTGTTTACTCATTATAAAATCAAACCAAACCCCAAATCTAAAAGTAAACACAATACTCATTATCTCAGCTAGATACAACACAGCTGTAGTTATTGTTTGTTGAATTAAATTCTTCTGCTCTTGCAGCCTAAAGTTGGCTGAACTTCAAACAAGTTTCCTCTCAGATTAAGATTTCTTAAAAAAAAAAACCAAAACAAAACACCCAAACTTCTAATTCTAGAATGTAAGCCAACATTAAAATTACCCAAATCAGGTTTTTTTCCACGCATCTTGTCAAGAATCCTCTTATTCTTGAATACATAAATTGAGATACTCAGCTGCTGCAACACGGGCCTTGACAGTAACAGTTCCACAGCCAAGGTCTCCTCCCAGCCCTCACAGTTTGCTTCTGGAACATCCCAGACTAATCCCACACTGCAAATTGCTATGGAACAACAGCCCCCAAAGCTGGATGGGAAGCCAATCTGCTGCACCCCTCCCCTGAGCAGTTTCTGGTGCTGAGACCTTTGCAATAAAGTCTCCAGAACTCACTTTTTCTTGTATGTTTTCTCGTAGGTTGGATGAAACAAATCGTCATCTTCCGGTTCCTCTGGCACGTTACAATTCCTGCGTCAGGGAAGGGAGAGAAAAACCCCCAGCAGAAAGAGCTTAACATCACCAGTGGTGAGCTGGGGACCAGGAGCAGGGGGTGGGGATTCCCTGGAATGTGGGGATTCCCTGGAATGTGGCATTACCTGAACTGGGGGTCAGGGTTCAAAGAGCAGTACCATTTCTCTGGCAAGTGGTCGATTCCATCTGGGAGTTTCCGCCACTTGAGACAAGCGTCACACTGAACCCACGTCTGGTCTGGCTGTTTCCTGGGGGGGAAACAACATCAGGCCAGGCACAGGAAAGGCTCATTCCCATGACTGAGTGGAAAACAACAACAACACCAACAACAGGATGTGAAGTCCTTTGCTGGCACACTGGTTGGTACTCACTGGATCTCCTCAACCGGCAGAGCCAAGGGATATTCCTCGTTCTTCTTCCTTTTCATTTCATTCCAGTAATCATTAAGCTTCTCTCCCAGTGCTGCTATGGTGAGTCTACAAGGAAAAGATTTTAAGAGACCACCTGAAATAACCCAATTCTAGCACAGAAAGAACCTTTATAAACTCCAGTGACAGAATAAGCATATGAACCACTCCAATGTTTCCAATAGGACAACAGTGTGGAAAAAAAAAGCTGTCTAAAAGCCTTCTCTTTTTTTCCTTTTTTTTCTTTTAGGAAGCTTTATAGAATCTTTTTGCCTTTAGAGAGCTGAAGAAATGAAGAACTGTGTGAAATCATGTTTGTCAGCAAAGCCATTAATGGAAATAACAACTGAAATCAAGAGTGTTCAGTTCAGAAACGCTGTTCATGTACCGTGCAAACCCTGAAGGTGCCTCACCACTCCCACATCAATCAGAGGGCACAAAAAGAGCACAAACCCCCCTGCCAGCCCAGCCCCTGCCTTGGCTTTGGCTGAGTCTGTCCCCACACTGATTGCAGGGTCATGGCTGCTCCAAGCTGATCTGTGGCTTTGCTACAAGGAGATTACAAACACCTCAACACAGTGTGAAATCTACACTCTGCTCAAAGGAACAGGCCAGGCTGAGCCAGGTTAATTTTTAGCTGTGTTTGTTTCCTGCTCAGGGCTCTTGGTGCAGCTCAGTGGCCACCAGAGCTGGCACATACAGGAGAGGTGAGGAGGAACCAGCCCCATGGGTGAGGTGGAAGTCAAGGCTGCCCTTTGTTGGCATGTGGAGTTCACCTCAGAGGAATAAGGAACTGCATCAGTCCCTCCCTGCCTGGCTGATTTCAACACCTCCACCACCCCTTGGACTAACACAAGTGTTTGTGCATGAACCAGCCTGACCCAGAGAGGCTGGATCCAGATCAACTCTGAACCCAAGTCGTGGATTTCTGTGCCAGAGAAAGGAAGCACCAGGAGGGCAGAAAGGAGCAGGAATGGGATCACATCCCTCTTCTGGAGAGGGAAGAGGCGCAGGTCACCTTACAGTGACCAGGAAATTACAGCATCACGTCCATGTTTCTGTTTTGGGCTGGAAAATTTGGAAAGCCTGGAGCACTCCTGGCTGAAACACCTTTCTACAAGGCCTTTCCATTGTGGTATCACAGTGCCCACATTGCAAGTGTGGGGGTAAAATCAGAGCACAGTGGGACGTCACAGTCACACTGAAACAGAAGGTACAACAGCACTGAAGTTACATATGCAGTTGCTGCTTCCTGGATGGAATGTGGCTGGGATGCAGGGAATCTGTTCCATGATGATTCCCCACACAACACAACACAGCACACACTCTAGATTTTATTGACTGTATTATTTAGGAGCAAAGTGAGAGACTTTTACACCAATTAGTAACAAAAGTATGGATGACTGAGCTACTCAAACTCCTTCTCAATGTAAAGAGAGTATAAAAGTGAGTTAAGGATGGGGAGAAGTTTGAGAAGACTCCATGGTAACTTCTGGGATCTGCTGACAGACTGGACCTGTCCTCTGCCAAAGGGTAAGAACCCAATTCCATGTGTGCTCAATGATTCCTTCTAGCTTCAGTTTGCAAGTCAATACCCTCAACTTCTACATGCACATAAAAAACTGAGTGTTGGGGCATGTGGGAACAAAGTGTCTCCTCCTTCACGTGGTCAAATCAGCCACGAGAACACAGAGACAAACCTGAGTGATGGGGCAACAGGAACCAGCCTGTTTAGTCACATCAACTGGTATGGACATGTGGAGTGGGAAAAATGCTCATTTTTTCAGTTGGGAAGGTAAGAAAAAGGAAGGAGACAAACACAGAGGGTCATCAAACCTGACCAATTAGCATGAACAAAGACAGGAACCAGAACCAAACCCAGTCAGTCATGCTAATTGACTAATTAGCAAGAAACTGCTGCAAACCCAGGATTCAGCAACTGCTAAGGATGCAAAGGTGAGAGTCTGGGATATTAGAAAAGGGTCAGTGGAACTCTGGCAACATGTGCAGGGGGAAGGAGGAGCAGGGAGGAACAAGGAGGGGTACACAAGAAAAAGGTATGGAAGGAGCTGGTTGCATTTAAACCAGGGTTGGGCAATAACCATAAGCTTTCATTCTTCCTGTTTAGAAAAGAGGAAGCCTTTATCAAGTGTATCAGAGTGAACAACACTACTGGATAGAAAATCTAGATAAAAATACCTGTATTCGTTTGTGTAGTCAAAATCTTGCTTGTTGTGAGTTGGTTTCAGGAAGTTGCACTCGATAATCCCAACCACGCCGACCCCCATGTTGTTTGCCTGCAAGAAATCAAGGCCTGTCAGGAAAACCAACACACATTCCATGCCAATATTCCAAGGGTTTGTCAGAGTAATTATTAACTACAGCTACACCAGGGAAAAAGGATTTTCTGGCTTATGACTCCTTTCCAAGCAGAGAATCTTGATATGAACCCCCAAATAAAAACTGCTCTCTTCCACCCACCCCTCTTTTTGTCCTGAGATATAATCAGACCCATATTTTGTGTATCAAACAAAACCAAACATAAATCAAATGCATAGAATTTAATACCATTTTTAACTGCTGCACACACTAAAAAGGTGGGTTTATCAAGGATACATCAATGCCCTTGTTTCCATCTGTATCCTTGTTTAAAATCAGCATTCAAGTGACAATCATTTCTTAAGATGTTAAAAGATTTTGGAGCCTTAATCCCTTACCTTTAACTGGCAGCCAACTCTTTCATAGGCTTTGATGAGTCTGTTTTTGTGGTACATCATTATTCCATAATGATCTTTGTTTCTGCAGTTAAATCCAAAAGTAATTCTTACAGTTCTAGCCTTTTATCAGACATTAAGGAAAAATCTGGTTCATCTCATGGAACAATTAAAAAATAGAGTGAAAATAGAGTGCTCATTCTAAACTGGTTTCTGGAACTTTCTTATGTTCAGTTAATTCCCTCAGTATGTCTTTACAATGAAAAATCCCCAAACAAATACCAAAACCCCCAAACAAAAACAGCACAATGTAAATGTTGGCCAAGGATACGTTCAGGAATTTGGGCCTGTATATGTCACGCTCAATGAAGGCCAAGCTTTTGGAAACCAGCTGTGTCTTCACTTTCTGTCCTCTCAGGATGATCTGCATAGTTGGCTTCAGGTACAAAATACTGCAATAAGCCTACAAAACATACATTATATTAAAACAAAAACCATAAACACTCCACTTTCCAAAAACTGAGCCAATTTTAAACCAATCTCATACGCACTCGGAGTGAATAGTCGCTTTCTGGAACAATCTGGTCCAGCCTCTCTTGTTTCTTATATCCTCTTTTGCCTGTTTCATCCAAGTCTTCTGGAATTCTGATGTCATATCTGTCCTTGTCAAAATCAAACTCTGGTTTTCCATTTTTGTCTCTAAGAAATAAGATTTGACAAACACTAATTATGGGGGGAAAAGCTAATACAAGCTAAGATGTTGTGGTGGGTTAGATGCAAAAAAAAGGGGAATTCCTCTGATCCATAGTGGTTTTCCTCACAGATTTACTGAGAGTGACAAAGTTCCCCAGTCCCATCTGGTAGCCAAGGAATACCAGAGTGAAGTGACAACAAATTCTGGAGTCCAGTTTCCCAGCTGGAGTTAACTGCCCACAGCCTTTTCCAGTTATTCCACAAAAAAATCCTCCAAACCCCTGTAAGTTTGCACAAACTGAAAGAAAACATAAACTAAGTGAGCTATAAGAGACTGGGCTTCTTCTTACTTTCTAAGATTCCAAATGATAATCCTGGTTCCCTTTTTCCCTATGATTGCATCAAGCTCTGCCAGTAGTTTGTCCTCAGTGGAAAACAGGGAATGTGTCAGGATGGCCTTCAGGCTGTTCCTGGATTCTGCTGGGTCACTGATCTGTCGTGAGCAGCGTGTCAAGGACAGTGACTGGGAACAAACTCAGGCTTTCAGAGCATGTAGGAACTTCTGCACTCACTCCCCGGGGCCTCACTGCACATCTCAGAGCTGCTACCTAAAGGCTTTAATGAATCACAGCCTCCCTTGCACTCCCAGGCCACAAAACCAGGCAAAGAAACCCCCATTGGCGATGTTATCCCTGGGCTTTGCCTGTTCCCACAGCCCTTCCCTCAGGAACCCCTGCAGGGATATGTTAGTTGGTCCCAATCCACAAAACCAGCCAAGGAGACCTCAGTTGGTGATGTTACACCCAGGTTTTGCCTGTTCCCACAGCAAGGACATGTTGGTTGCTCCCAATGCATAAAACCCACTACGGAGACTCCCACTGGTGATGTTACACCCAGGTTTTGCCTGTTCCCACAGCAAGGACATGTTGGTTGGTCCCAACTCACAAACCCAGCCAAGGACACCCTCATTGGTGATGTTATCCCCAGGTTTTGCCCATTCCCACAGCAAGGATATGCTGGTTGGTCTCAACCTACAAAACCAGCCAAGGAGAGCACCATTGGTGATGTAACCCCCAGGTTTTCCCCGTTCCCATAGCCCTTCCCTCTGGAACCACTGCAGGGATATGTTAGTTGGTCCCAATCCACAAAACCAGCCAAGGAGACCTCAGTTGGTGATGTTACACCCAGGTTTTGCCCATTCCCACAGCAAGGATAGGTTGGTTGGTCCCAGTCCACAAAACCAGCCAAGGAGATCTCAGCTGGTGATGTTACCCCCAGGCTTTGCCCGTTCCCACAGCCCTTCCCTCCGCAACCACTGCAAGGATATTCTGGTTGGTGAAGGTCACAATGGGCACCATGACGTGCTCCGCCTTGGTGACCTCCAGGAAGGTCTGGGACAGGAGCCCCACGCTCATGGTGTCCCCGTTCTTGGTGAAGACGATGGCGTCCTTGCCCAGGCGCATGGAGCCCGACTTGAACCCGTTGCCGTAGAGCCCCACCGGGACGCGCCCGTTCATCACCGACTTCTCGCTGAAGCCGAAGCTGCAGGGCAGGAAAACAGGGCAGGAGGGTAAGAACCCCCATGAAACATGACAACCCAGGGGAGGCACACGCAGGACTGGCCACATCAAGCTTAACACAATAAGTTTCTCTCTGTTTGGGGACTCCTGTACAATTAAACCACGTACAGTGAAGAAAATCCTGGAAGTCACAGGTGAAACCACACAGCAAAAAGTCAGGAAAATCTGCTCCCATCTTTAAAGTATGGAATCTGCCTGGAGGCTCAGAGGTGACCTCAGCACTGTCTGGAACTGCCTGAAGGGAAGTTGTGGCCAGGTGGGGGTTGGTCTCTTCTCCCAGGCACTCAGCAATAGGACAAGGGGGCACGGGGGGCTCAAGCTCTGCCAGGGGAAATTGAAGTTGGAGAGCAGAAACAACTTCTTTGCAGAGAGAGTGCTGAGGCATTGGAATGGGCTGCCCAGAGAGGGGGGGGATTCCCCATGCCTGGAGGTTTTTCAAGTGAGCTTGGCCGTGGCACTGAGTGCCATGATCTGGTGACGGGACTGGAGTTGTCCCAAGGGTTGGACTTGATGATCTCGGAGGTCTTTTCCAACCCAATCCATTCTATGATTCTATGAATTAGGTGCAAGCATTCTTATGAGATTCTAAGAGTTATCACACTAAATACCAAGAAAAGCCCCTAAAACTCCTTTTTTCTGCCCCTCTATTTGCTAGAAAATGTTTGAAGTGTCTCATTAGTAACTACAAATTACACTTAAAACAGGCACTGCATATGGAACACAGAATTTAGCTGTTAGTTAGTGATGGCATCAAACAGAAAAGCAGCTGTTTGAATCCAAGTTTGCCCAAGTTTAAATCTGCAGGCAGAACAGTCTTTTATACCAAAGAGGAAATTGGGCAGAAGTTTTTTTGCTAATTGCAGAAATAAGAGAAAGAGCAGTCCATGCCTTACAAAGTATTTAAAGATAAACAAACAAATCACATTATCATTCACTCAATTTTTCACAATACCTTCTATCATTAATACTCCAAAGGGTTTGAGCTGAATCTCCCTTTTTATTTGTTTGCTAACTTAAAATAAACCACTCTTTAATAATAATAATAATTTTCCATATCTCCACTGACAGGCACCAGAGAGAGATTACACAGCATAACTTGTGCATGGAAAGTTAAATGGGAAGGCTGAGAGAAAGGATAAAAGGAAATGGTGAGACTGGAAGTTCACTGAGAAAGTTGTGTGGAAGTTTTAGCATCATTTGTATTCTCTGGAGTCTCACTTGGATAATCCCTGACCTTCAGAAATGGTGAGTTTATGAACAAGATGAGTGAATTATGTATGAAAGAGAGGAGTAAAAGCTGAGCACTGACAGAACCAGAAGCTGAAATTCTCACAGAAAGGGTTTTCCACCTTAGCATTTTGTGCAGCTTCTCCGAGTTCATCCCATTCCCGTTATCAGTGAAGGTCAGGCAGATGTTGTCATTGATGACTGTTTTGTCAATCCAGATCTGCTTTGCACTCACATCTGGGTCATAGGCATTATCTGCAGGAAAGGAAAGGAAAGAAGGGTGGGATACTAGAAGGGAAAATTAAAGTTTAAGGATATTGTTAAGTTTTTAAGCTGTCAGAGAGGTAACTGTTCCAAATTAAATCATAATGTTATGATGAAACAGCTGCATTGAAACCTGGTGAACCTCTCCCCAAACCTGGGGAACCTCATCCTAAACCTGGGGAACCTCTCCCCAAGCCTCGTGAACCTTATCCTAATCCTGGGGAACCTCTCCCCAGACCTGGGGAACCTCACCCCAAACCTGTGAACCTCACCCCAAACCTGGGGAGCCTCACCCCAAACCAACACACAATTCCACAGAGATTACAGATTTATTGTTATAAATTGTATATGATTGTATATATTGTTATTATTATGTAACATTTATTATATTTGGTTATAAGTTATTATTATATACAGGAACAGAGGCAAAAAATGTAGGTGAAGTTGAGTGGCTCGGCCATGAGAACAGAAAATGAAAGCAAGGCAAGTCTCTGGTTTCTCTTCCTGCCCCAAAGCAGCTGGTACAATATTTACTTTCCCCCAGCCATGGTGTGGCTCTCACAGGGAACCACAAAATGCTTTAGACTAAACTTTCTATTTACTGGATGTGAAAGAGGTTCCTTCCTACAAACACTGAGTACAAATTGCATCCACAGTGAGAAATGTCATAAAATACATTCCAGCATTAACAAAAAAGGACATTTCAGGTACAGCTGACACTTTGGAAGCATTTGGGGTGTTAAAACAGCTGAAGGGACATAACATACTGTTACCCCCAAACAGCCAGGGGGTTCTGGTCTCCTCCTTGGTGGCAGCTCTGGCCTTGTCTGGAAGAAAAACTCCTATTTTCTTTTGTAGGTTAATTTTGTGGGGAAGGGAAGGAATATGTGACCAGAGGAGCAGCAAACTCCTCAATGAACTTGGCAAGTCCTCCCAAGCCACACCTTTGTTTTGAGGAACCAGTTCAGTCAGTTTGCTAATCATGCCCTAACTGTGCAAAAGAGGCACATTGGGGGGACCCAGTTAACTACTCAATATTAACAGATCACCAGAAAACAGTTAACCTGGCTGTACAAAAAAATAAAGCTGCAAGATTCTGAATGGAAACAACAGGTTCAACTCCTTCTCCTACCTGAAGGAAAAAGGGTTTGTGACAAGAAAATAAAATATGAGAAGCTTTTGTTCCACATACCTATGAGTTCTGCAATTGCACTGAAGGGCCAGGTGTGACTGGTGGAGTTGGTGTGCAAGAACTTGGGGCAGAGCTGAAACAAACCACAAACAAGGGATGAGTTCGTGCTCTCCAGTGACAAGAAAACAGGAGGTTAAACAAAGAACAGTAAATGAAGCTGTTTGGTACAACACTATAAAGGCTGTAATTCAATTTACTTTTAGATACTGGCTTATTAACAGCCTTTGAAGGGAATGTTAATACAGCTCTTGAAGATGGAATTCAGCACCATATTCTGGGAATAGGTAACATTATCATCCTGTCAGAGTCTCTTAATCTTTATAAAAATAAGGAATAATTGCTGTATAATCATGCCAGAGGTTACAGAAAACATCAAAGCCTCAGTTCAAATCTAGCAGCAGAAGCACAAACTCTCAGATGTTAAAAACTCCTATCTTAAACCAGGACTATTAAAACTTAATCTGAACAAGGCCCAGCACTCAACACCCTCTGTGATTTCCTGTCCCTGTCACGGCTCCCAAACCACCCTCAGACCCTCCCGACTTTGTTCTTTCAGCACTTTTTTGACCTCCTACATTTTACCCTTATTTATGATCAGACTGAACCACAGGCACAGCCACTACTGGAGTGAGATGAGAATATGCCAGAAAAGCACCTGATTATGGGATGTATCTCAGAGGTGTCAGTGACCAAAGCACTCCAAGCAGCTGCTCAAAGCCTGGGCTCACAACATTCATCTAGACTGACAGTCTAGAAAACCCAGAACGAAACCAGACAGTGAACCACACACTTCCCTTACCTCAAGGACTTGTCCATGCAAAGTTTGGAGGCATTTTAACTGCTGAAACCCATGGCTGTGTTTGCATTATCCCTGAGGAAACTGCTGTGACACTTTAACAAGGCCTTTAAGACAACCCCATGCAGGTTTTTGCTTCAGCCCTGCTGGCAGAGCTGTGCTGATGGCAGGAAAGGCAGCACTTATGGACACACAGCACTGAAAACAGTCCCTGTGCCACTGAGTTACATAAAAACCATAATATAATGCACATTATTACATACATAAAATCAGAAAGGTTACTTTAAAACTGTGCACATATCCATACTTCATAACTTTGACAGAACTGCTCACTGAGAAGCACTTTGCTATAGCCAGTAAAGTGTAAATAAAAGTAAGTAAAAATAAATAAGGTCTGAATAGAAGCAGGACCATCTCAAGTCTCCAAGTTAATTTACCACTGGAAAGGAATAATGCTAAAAACAAATTGCAGAGCCACAAGCCAGGTCCCAGAGCAGGAGGGGGGTGACGGCAGCCTTAGATCAGATCAACACCAACGGCTGAGAATCATCCCCTCCATTTTCAGGTCACAGGAGCACATGACACACTGCCAAGTGCAACTTAATCCCTGCATTTCCCCACGGAGCCAGAGCACAAGTGTGAACACACAGCATGTTCTTCACAGCCATCTGTGCTTTCTGACTCCAGTTTGGCAAAACCTGCTCCCCTGAGCCAGGCTGGGCCACTCGGCCCCAGCTCACACTTGCAAATAATTTAGAGGCCAAAAGAAAAGTCGTGTGGGCTTTTAATGGAAACCTCACTCTCAAAAGGATCTTTTGAGTTCTGCCTCTGCCACACAGGAAGTCAGAGGATCCCAAGATCCCTGTGCCATTCCCCTCCCTTCCACAGACCTGGTAGTATCTGCTCCTCTGTTCTCTGAGCTTCATAATGAAAAGAGGAAAACAGGAAAAACAGGAAACTTGGTGGGGTTTTTCTGCCGAAATCCCTCGTCAAAACAAACCTACAGATACCTAAAAACCCCAACCCACCACAGGGCCACACACTGAGGCATTTGGCATCTGCTCAGCCCTCTGCTGAAACTCTGGAAAACTCCAGCCACACACGGGGCAGACTGGGAATGCTGGACTTACTGGGACCTCAGCAACACGGGCCTGGGAAAGCCCCCTCTGTGGTTCTGCCAGAGGCACCAACTCACACTTGTGAGTGTCACACAGTCACTGAGGTTGGAAAACCCCTCCAGGATCAGCGAGCCCACCCTGTGCCCCATGCCCACCTTGGCCCCCAGCCCAGAGCACTGAGTGCCACGGTCAGTCCTGCCTTGGGCACCTCCAGGGCTGGGCACTCCAACCCTCCCTGGGCAGCCCCTGCCAATGTTTTATCACCTTTTCCATGAAAAGAAAGAAGAACCAGCCCTGACCACCAGGCAATGCTGAGGGAGGATGGAAAGCTCCTCAGTGTCACCAGCACTGACACCACCACAAATAAAAGTGTCCATTTTTCCTGGGAAGCAAAACCCTCATCCCACACACCTCATTCCACACCTTCCACCAGCCCAGGTTGCTCCAAACCCCATCCAAGCTGGTCTCACTCATGCCAGGCACTGGAACAAGGGCCACATGGCAAAACCAGATTTAAAAACTGTCCCCCAGTGGTTTAAGGCCGTTATTTTTGCAGTTTTCAGAGCACACCCAGCTGTCAGCAACCACTCCCTAATTCCTGATGAACTCATCAGGAAATATTTCACTCCATTTGCCCCCTTCCACTTCATTCATCAATGCACCACTTTAATTAGCTCAGGAATAATTGAGGTTCAGTAAGACACTGTCCCTTGGTTAAAACACACTTGGACAATCCAGTTGCTTTGCCCACTGAGCCAAATATATTTTGTTACTAATTTGTGTTTGGTTTAGTAATGTCATTTTTTTCTCCCAAGATCCAAGTGCAGCCAAATTCCTTCTGGAGGCCCCTCCCCTTCCTTCAAACTGTGCATATTTTTATAACTAAACAGCTTTGAGAAAAGCATCTCCTACAATTGCAACCAGCAAATATTTAGGAATAAAAAGGTTCTCTCTCAAAAATGACAGGCACTCCAAACCTCCCTGGGCAGCCCCTTCCAGCCTGACCACCCTTTCCAGGCAGAAATCCCTCCTGAAAACTCCGTGAATTTTTCCCTCCTCTCCCTCCCAGTTCCACAACTGTGCAATGATCCACATCAGGAGACAGATCCCAATTAAACCCACTCCTTTATTAACCTGGATCACTTCCCTGATCTGCCTCATCGTGCAACGACCCCAAACTTCTCCCAGAGCACGAGCAGGAGGCAAAGTCCAGAGTGGGAAGGACTTCCCAGGCCCTCCCACTGCCTGTGCTTCCAAAACTTTGGGAAATATTCCTGATTTCCAGCCAGCAGAAGAGCCTTTGCCCATCACCCTCTGCATTATGAAGCCTTTTACAAGCCTGTTCAAAACCTACACCTGAGCAAAACCTCCAGAAGCCACAAGAACTTTCACTGGGAAGCCACGGAATGCAAATCCTGGGGCAGAGAAAACCCCAGGGCAGCCTAAAAATAACCCAGAAAGTCACCAAGGGCACCAGTTTCAGCCCCAAAGTCTCACTTGCACCTCTCAGAGCTCAGTGATTTCAGCACCAGAGTGATCTGAAACCCTGACTTGTGTTTTGCAAAGGCTGATTATTAACACTGATATTTTTTTCCCCTCAAGGAGACAAATAATATGTCAAAAACTGCATTTAAAGGAGGAGGGGAACACTGTTTTAATGAAGCATCAAACTGTGGATTTCAAACAGAGGGATTAAAGGCCTGAAATGAAAGGGCAATTTTTAGACTTCAGGTAGGTGATGTTTAGAGTTTACCTCTAGAGTCAGGGTAATTTTTATTCAGGGAAAATAAATGGATATTCAGGTAAGTGGATATTCAGGGAATATAAGTGGATATTGAGGTAAGTTGATATTCAGGTAAAATAAATTGATATTCAGACAATATAAGTTGATATTCAGGTAAGTTAATATTTAGGTAATATAAGTTGATATTCAGGTAATATAAGTTGATATTTAGGTAATATAAGTTGATGTTAAAGTAATACAGATTCAGTCAAAGGCTGGACTCGACCTTGGAGGTCTTTCCCACCGTGTGTAATTTCAGCGGTGCTGAGAACACTCTGATACACCTTTTTCATTCCACTATTTACTAAATACTTCCTGTTCTGCTCCTCCTTCTTTGCACTATTCCCAAAGTCCGGCGATGAGCCAGGTGTCTGTAACTATGGGTGACCCCTACAGGCACTGAAAGCTGAAGCCAAAAGCACTTGAAAACCCCCTGAAAAAGTGGCTTTAACTCGATTTGCAGCATCACAAATACGGCACTGCCCCCGGGCCGGGCCGGGCAGCAGCGACACCGCCCGCCCTGCGGCGATTCCAGCGGGGTCAGAGCGCAGTCAGGCCTCTGACAGCGGCAGGAGCCGAGACTGGGAGTGCCCAGCGGGCAGCCAGAGGGTCCCGCGCTCGGGAGGGCGATCCCGCCGCCGTTCCACCGCCCCGGCCCGGGATCTGCGGGCCCCGAGGGGCCTGGGCCGGGCTTGGCCGGGCCGGGCCGGGCCGGGCCGGGCCGAGGGAGCGACCCTGAGCAGCCCTGCGGCACACGGAGGGTGGCCGTGCCATGGCAGGGGTGGCACTGGTTGGTCACTGCGGTCCCCTCCCCGGGTCCCCTCCCCGGGTCCCCCCGCGGTGTCCCCGCACTCACCGCGCTCAGGCGGATCCCGCCCTGTGTTTTCGCCGCCATCTTGAGGCCGCGGCCCCGCGCGCGCTTCCGGCTGCGCGGGAAAGGGGGGGAGGCCACGCCCACCAGGGGGCGGGGCTGGGTGGGGTGGGGCG
>VWZD01004550.1:71678-96511 GCA_013396695.1 Sakesphorus luctuosus | reverse complement strand
GAAACTGAGGGACAGGGAGGGGTAGGGAGGGGCACTGAGGGACAGTAAGTGACATTGGGGGGATGGTGAGGGACAGTGAGTGAGACAGGGGGACAGTGAGGGGCACTGAGGGACAGGGAGGGACAGTGAGTGACATTGGGGGACATGAGGGACACTGAGGCGCACCAAGGTTTNGCAGAGCCAGGTGCCCCCTGAGCCTCCTTTGCTCCAGCTGAGCCCCCCCAGCTCCCTCAGCTGCTGCTCCAGGCCCTGCCCAGCTCATTCTCTGCCCTGCACAGGGGAAAGCAGCAGGAATGTAGAAATGTAGAAGTACAAACGCCAGAGACACCAACACAGGGAGCATCTGCCTGAAGAGAGCAGAGCTGAGCACCAGGAATGGCTCAGGCTGGGCCAGGGCAGGGGCAGGAGGCACAGCAGCAGGAATTTCTGCCTGCAAAGGGTGGGCAGGCCCTGGCAGGGGCTGCCCAGGGAGGGTTGGAGTGCCCAGCCCTGGAGGTGAATGTGGCACTTGAGGTCTTGGTTTAAAGCTGAAAGTGCTGGTGGTGCTGTTTGATGGCTGGACTTGATGATCTTAAAGGTCTTTTCCAACCCTGACGATTCCGGGACTTGGCCCAAGTAGCCAAGGTTGTTTCCTGGAGCAGAGCATGATGACCATGGAGAAGCAGCTGGGAATTCTGGTCAACAATCATAGAATCATAGAATGGATTGGGCTGGAAAAGACCTCCGAGATCATCAAATCCAACCCTTGGTCCAACTCCAGTCCCTTTACCAGATCATGGCACTCAGTGCCAATCTCACTTTAAAAACCTCCAGGTATGCCTCCATGGCTGTTGGTGCTTGGCTCCTGCAGTGTCTCACACATCATCCAAGAGGATTTACGGGCTCTGGGAAAGGGAGAATCTGAGCAGCAGCTTCCACAGTCACTAGAGCCGCAGTGCTGCGGCGTGAGGAGCGAAGCTCAGTGGCACGGAGGAGTTTTCTGCCTTCCAAAAGAGAAGGCGTTTCCCTGGAGCAGATGGAAATGCCCAGGCGGGGGTGGTACAGCAGCAGCCTTCGTTTCCCAGCGGGAGGAGCTCCCTCGGTCCGTGATCCCCCGGGGCTGCAGCGGAGCCTCCTCCGCCCGCTCCGTGCTCTGGGACACACAACTCAGAACCTGACCCAGGACAGGAATGTCCGGGTGGAAAGTTCAGGAATGTCAAAGACAGGGACATGGGAGGTGGAGCAGCAAGAGCCTGTGATGAGAGGGACAGGGAGGTGGCAGCACAGCCTTTCCGAGGTTCAGCACTGACTGGCAGTGATCCAGAGCACTCAGCCACTGAAAGGCAATTTTCGGGAGGAATTTCTGCCTGGCAAGGCTGGTCAGGCATTGGCAGGGGCTGCCCAGGGAAGTTTGGAGTGCCCAGCCCTGGAAGTGCCCAAGGCAGGACTGGCCGTGGCACTGAGTGCTCTGGGCTGGGGGACAAGGTGGGCATGGGGCAGAGGGTGGGCTCCAGGGGCTGGCAGGGCTTTGCCAAGGTGGGCATGGGGCACAGGGTGGGCTGCAGGGGCTGGCAGGGCTTTGCCAGCCTAAATAACTCTGGGATTGAATTTGGGAGCTTTCACCGAGCCAGACAAATATTCAAGTCAGTGAGTGAGCAGTGACGGGAGTCTGGAGAACAAGAATTGCATTTGAAAAGGTATTTCAAAATAACATTTAATATTATTAGAAGAATTACATTCATAGATAGTATCGGATACATCACTTAATGCTCCACATTTCACATCCTGCTGCTCTTCAGCAGCTACCTGGGTTGCACCTACTAAGTGCTTCTTTCAGGAAAATCCAATCCTTTGGAATATTTAAGTCTCCCTCTGTGGCTCTGCTGTCTCCGAAGTATCCGACAGATAAAGCTGAGCTTGGTTAGACTGGGAACAAGCAAAGGATTGCACAGCAAAGCAGAAGCATTTCCACTCCTGGTCCTGAGCTCCAGGCAAAGAGTTTTGCAGATCCATTGATGGTGAAGTTCCTCTGCTTTGGCAGGACCAGGCCAGAGCAGGACAGCCCTCCTTGAGGGGATTCAACAGCACAGGGAGTAAAACAACTGCAGCAAGTCCCATGTGGAAAAGGAATAAAGTTATGGAATAAAGGCATAAATATGCTGGAGATCCCCTTGGGCCTCCCACCAGCCCAGGCTGCTCCACGCCCTGTCCAACCTGGCCTGGGACACTCCCAGGGATGGGGCAGCCCAACCTGTGCCAGCGCCTGCCCACCCTCATCTCATCAGGATTTTAAGGGAAATATCCATGGAATGCAACCAGCAGAAACCTGGAAGGAAAACTACCAAATCATCCTGAGTATCAACAAAATATAAAAATTGCTGAGGATATGTAGGTAATGAACACAAAGACTTTAAAAATAACCTGCTCCAAAATTCAAGTAATGCTTGGAAAGGGTAACTTTTCACTCGTGCTCATTCCAACATTGGAGATCATTAATAAATTAAATTCATAAGAATAATTTACATTCTGAGTGACCACACAATACCACACCTCAGTCCATCACTTCCCTTATTTGTAACAATGCAAAGAATCTATTTAAGTTTAGCACAAGCCTATTCTACATTATTTTCACAGAGCATTCCATTATTAGCAGAGTAAAACATGTTTCATTATTTCAGTTCATGATCCCTGGGTGAAAACTTCATCTCCCTGTGGGTAAAACCCCCTGCAGAGAAACCTCCCGTGGTTTTTAACTGAATTTGGAAAAAATAAATCCTGCTGAGACTAAACCACCCATTTCCCTTGTCCTTTCCAGTTTAGCAAAAGGTAAAGCTTTATGATGATCTCCCTGCCCCTCTCACCATCCAGGAACAGCCAAATACATTCTTTTGTACAAAAAATGTTCCTAAAAAATCCCCCCAAATTATTATTTTAATTTTAATTAAGCTGTTGGATACAGCAATTTATTGTTTTACAGAATTACCTTCATTTAGTTGCATTTCAGATGTTGCAGAGTGACCTGAGTCACTGCAAGAACAAAAAGCTGCTGAATTTAAAAAACTGAATCATAATATTGCAATCGATTAATTAAACTTCAAAGCCCCTCAAGTGATGCTAATTACAAAATGTTACAGCACAGGTTTGCCTTTTAAGCACATTCCTCTTTTCTTTGGGAATTGCTAAGCCTGATGGTGCTGTTATAGCAGAGCTGGAACTCCAGATGTGGTAAGGCTGCAGCTCTTTGCACAATGCTTGGAAAACCCATCTGGAATTCAGGGGATCTTTCTGGAATCTGGGAAGTTTTGTCCAAGTTAAAGGGCTTCAGGCTCAGGAATCATCTGCAAACTGATTGTACACTCACATGCAACATTGGCTGCTTCTTAACCCACCCTCAGACAGTTCCAGAAGCAGCTTCAGACACTCCCAGGGCTCTCGGTGCTTCCACCAAGTCAAAAATATATTCCCTTATTTACAAAGTGCCTTCAATCCTTCCCATTGAAACCAGGAAAACACAGGAACTCTGACAAACCCCCACCACACTGCACTTCTCTCCCCAGCACAGGAATCTGAGATTCCCTCTCTTTACCACCACCTCCTGCATTCCTGAAGAGCACTCCCAAAATGCAGCTGGAAATCTGGGGAAAAGAAGGAATTGCAGCAAAGCTTCCCCTTGTCCTGCTGTTGCTCCACCACGACCCGAGTGTCCCACATGTGGCTCAGCTTTCCATGTTTTCCAGGAAGTCACATTCCACGCTGTCTTCCAGCTGCTGTAAGATCTTGGTGCTGCTGCCCACGGAGTCCATGGAGGCAGCTGGGGAAGGGTGGGAATTCTGGGATTCACTCCTGGTTGCTGTGAATGCCCAGCACAGAGTCTGGAAGAAGGGCATGAGCTGGGTGATGCTGGATATGGAGCGCAGGCTCAGCAGGGGAAATCGGGGCCTCTTGGGAATTCCCTCAGAGCTCTTTGGTTCCTGGGAGGAAAAATGACTGAGGTTTACTCAAAGACAAGTTTTCACTGGGTGTTGTGGGCAGATTTAAGGGAAAAACAGGAAAAACTGCCTCTTGTTCCCTTGGAAGCAGTTCGACATCTCTACGATCTCTCTGTGAAAGCAGGTTAAGCTTTAAAAGCCTCATAAATCTTATTAAATATCACAGAATCACAGACTGGTTTGGGCTGGAAGGGACTTTAATCTCCTAATCCCACCCCCTGCCATGGGCAGGGACACCTCCCACCAGCCCAGGCTGCTCCAAGCCTTCTCCAACCTGGCCTTGGACACTCCCAGGGATGGGGCAGCCACAGCTGCTCTGCCCAACCTGTGCCAGGGCCTGCCCACCCTCCCAGGGAGGAAATACCTAAAAATCTGTTCCATAACTTAAAATCTTGTCACTTGTTTAGAATCATTGAATCATAGAATCAAAGAATGGATTGGGTTGGAAAAGACCTCCAAGATCATCAAGTCCAACCCTTGGGCCAACTCCAGTCCCGTCACCACATCATGGCACTCAGTGCCACGGCCAAGCTCAGCTGAAAAACCTCCAGGGATGGGGAATCCACCCCCTCTCTGGGCAGCCCATTCCAGTGCCTGAGCACTCTCTCTGCAAAGAAGTTTTTTCTGCTCTCCAACTTCAATTTGCCCTGGCAGAGCTTGAGCCTCCCGTGCCCCCTTGTCCTATTGCTGAGTGCCTGGGAGAAGAGACCAACCCTCACCTGGCCAGACCTTCCCTTCAGGAAAAGTAAATTAATGGTTAAAAAAAATAGGCAAAGTTTCTTTACCTTGTACTTCATCTTCAGCAGGTCCATGATCCTCACAATGTGGGGTCTGCACTCTTGGTGGTTCTCCACCAGGTGAGGGGGCACAGGAGAGGCCTCTGTGTCCACCTCTGGGACAAATGCCCACTTGTACCTGGAACAAGATTCCTGGGTGAGAAGGGAAGCCTTGCCTGGATCATGCCTAGTTTAGTTCAGCACTGATTTGTGCTCAGAACTTGTATTTTTCTGCTCTCACTGAACAAGTACATTATTACCTTGGTGAGTATTTACATGCAACAACCTCCACGACATCCCCAAGTGTGTGCAAAGGGAAAACAGCCTCTAAATTTCTCTTCCCCCAGTTTTTCCAGCCTGGAGAACCTCCAAATGAAGGTGGTGAAATTCTCCCACACTGATAACACCAAACTGTTCTCCCAAACACCCCGTTTGTGTAATTACAACATCAACAATTTTTATGTAATTACAACACCAACATTGCACTTGTTGAAAGAGCAGAGGACAAAGTGAAGCCTGGAAGAAAAGAGATGTGGAATGGCTTCAGAGAGAGAACAGGTACTCACATTTGGAAGAGGTGCATCCTGTCAGGGGGGAAGGACAGGGCTGTGTCCAGGAACTTGCAGGCTGAGAGGTACAGGGAGAGCTCACTGGGCTGGATCTCAGCCCCACTGCTGTCCCCTCTCTGTCTGCTCACTTTGCTGCTGCTCCTGCCACAAACAAAGTCCCATCAAAACATAGAATCATAGAATGGATTGGGTTGGAAAAGACCTCCCAGATCATCAAGTCCAACCCTTGGGCCAACTCCAGTCCCGTCACCAGATCATGGCACTCAGTGCCACGGCCAAGCTCACTTGAAAAACCTCCAGGGATGGGGAATCCACCCCCTCTCTGGGCAGCCCATTCCAATGCCTCAGCACTCTCTCTGCAAAGAAGTTTTTTCTGCTCTCCAACTTCAATTTCCCCTGGCAGAGCTTGAGCCCGTGCCCCCTTGTCCTATTGCTGAGTGCCTGGGAGGAGAGACCAACCCCCACCTGGCCACAACTTCCCTTCAGGCACTTCCAGACAGTGCTGAGGTCACCTCTCAGCCTCCTCTTCTCCAGCACAAACACCCCCAGCTCCCTCATGAACCCCCTGAAGGCTTTTCATTCACACCTTTACACAAACAATCACTGTACAGTTATTTGTATTCTGTAGCAGACTACGAAATTCATATGGAAGGCTGTTAGAAGAAAAATCATCTAAAACATACCAAAAAAGGGGCAATGTGTTAAAATATTTAAATGCTGATTTAGCATTTAATCTTTTTTTTGTATGCAATTAAGAATTGGTACAGATGTTTTTAAGCATATCACTATTTAACTGCTGATAAAACTAATCCTAAACCATTGACCCTGAGATGAGCTCAGCTGGTTAAAACTTGGCTGTAATAATGCCAAGGTCATGGGTTCAATCCCCTGTGTGGGCCATTGACTGAAGAGTTGGACTCGATGATCCTTGTGGGCCCCTTCCAACTCAGAATAGTCTGGGATTCTGATTCCAGACCCTAAAGGGGCTGTAGGAGAGCTGGAGAGGGACTGGAACAAGGGATGGAGGGACAGGACAAGGGGGAATGGCTTCAACCCTGAGATCAGCTCTCAGTTGGTTAAAACTTGGCTGTAATAATGCCAAGGTCATGGGTTCAATCCCCTCTGTGGGCCATTGACTGTAGAGTTGGACTCGATGATCCTTGTGGGCCCCTTCCAACTCAGAATAGTCTGGGATTCTGTGATTATTCATCCATACCATAAATATAAATAATCCTAAACCATGACTCATCAGTAGCATCAATATAAATAATCCTAAACCACAATTCATCAGTGCCATAAATAGAAAAGTGCAACACCAAAATGTCCTGTTGGCTCCTCCCTCTCCCAGAGAATTAATTAACTGAAGAACTAAAAATTGGCACATGCAGAACAAGCAGCTTTCACAGTATCAGACAAACAGCAACACTCACTTTGAAGGTTCCTCTTCCTCACTTAAATCTTCTTCCAGCTGTAGGAATGTCTGAATCTTTAAAGAAATAAATGATTTATGCTGAAATGCTCATACAGCTCAATCACAAACAAAAGGGATGTTTTAGACTCTCAGTTCACCTTTAGGACTTGTAAGAAATTAATAGATCAGGCAAGAGATTACAGTAGCAACAACAAAATGAATCCAAAAGGAATTTCCTAATGCCTATGGTACCTTTTCCCCCAAAATTATCAGATTAATGTAAAATTATGTAGAATTAAAATGATGTAAAATTAAAATGATGTAAAATTAAAAATACGTAGAATTAAAAATACGTAGAATTAAAATGATGTGGAAATAAAATTATGTAAAATTGAAATGATGTAGAATTGAAATGATGTAGAATTAAAATGATATAGAATTAAAATGATGTAGAATTAAAATGATGTAAAACTAAAATGATGTAAAACTATGTCATGGGTTTCACAGGTGGGCCTAAATTTAGGCTTTAAAACTCAGATTTGGGCCTGAAATTGTCAGCTGCCTTGAGCTGGGCTGAGCTGGCTGGCAGCTGACCTCTCCTAGCCAATAGTATTGTATTCCACCCCATCTTACATCATCTCAATAGCAGTAAAGTCCAGTGTGTGGGTGTGGCTTGGGCAGTCTCACCTTGGCTGAGGTACAGAGAATGCACTGTGCTGTCCCAGGAGGGATGGGGAGGCCCAAGCCCACAGCACCGGCTCACCATCATGTTATCTTAGGGAAGTAAAATGTTTGTTCTTAGTTCTTCTCTTTGCTTAAGTCTGTCTTTGGGGAATTGACTTTTTTTAGAATGATTTGTAGTCAGAATGGTAAAATCTGTGCTTATTGAGGAGTGGAAAGTTATATATAACTTGTGTAAGTGTGTGTTATATTGTAGTTTTCTTTTAATTTTCTCTTTTCTGTATAAATACATGTAGTTAGTTTCAGCATAAACCTGGTTTGAGTTTTTTTTTCCCTCTCCCTCTTCTTTCTCCCTTTGGCTGGTTGGGGGGAGGAAGAACCCATTTTCTCTGTTCTTGGGCAGTTGGCATTTTGCCAGCTCAACCCAAGACAAACTAAAATGATGTAAAACTAAAATGATGTAAAACTAAAATGATGTAAAACTAAAATGATGTAGAATTAAAATGATGTAGTATTAAAACTATGTCAAATTAAAATTATGTCAAATTAATATTATGTCAAATTAAGATTATCTCCTTTTCCAAACAGGAGACTGGAAAACACACACATTAATTAGTCTGAAATGCCTCCTTGTTCCTTACCAGTTCTGTGACCATAATTGGCCACAGGGAGGTGAGATGCTGAGGGGAAATCCTTAACAGAAGAACTCTGAAGAAGAGGAACATCTGGGCAGCCACCAGAGAGGTTTGGCCCACACGGAGGTTCTCAGTCAGTCGCTCTGGGAGGAACAGGAAAAAGCAAAGAAACAAGAGAAAAGGAGCATTTTCGTGAATTTCAGTTGTTTAGGGAAATAAAAAGAGTAGAGTCACAGAATCACAGGATGGTTTGGTTGGGAAAGATCATTAATTCCCAGCCCCTGCCATGGGCAGGGACACCTCCCACCAGCCCAGGCTGCTCCAAGCCCTGTCCAACCTGGCCTGGGACACTCCCAGGGATGGGGCAGCCACAGCTGCTCTGCCCACCCTGTGCCAGGGCCTGCCCACCCTCCCAGCCAGCAATTCCTTCCCAATATCCCATCTAGCCCTGACCTCCCTCAGCTCAAACCATTCCCCTTGTCCTGGCTCTCAGGCCCTTGTGAAAGGCCCCTTTTCTCCACCTCGTGGCAAACCAAAACTTTCTTGGGGCTGAGTCCCTTCCACTCTGTTAACAAAACTGTGATTCAGACAGAGCCTGAAGCTGGGGTGGTTTTATAGTGTACAAAATTTGGTCAGAACTGACTTTTCAGGAGAACAACAACAGCTCAAGAGTGGCTGGAAGATTTCCCCAAAATAATCACATTTCCAGTTATATTTGCAGACCACAGGCCTTGAAACACAGATTTCTGTCTCTCCTTAATGAGATTATTTGTCTGTTACAATTCAGAGATTAATAAATCTTGTTAAAAATAAAAAAAGGAAGTATATGTTGGAAAATAAATGATAAAATAATTTCTTACAGAATTTCTATCACAGAGTGGTTTGTATTGGGAGGGACCTTAAAGATCCTTTAGCTCCAACCAGGGACACCTCCCATTGTCCCCTGCTGGTCAGAGCTGTGTCCAGCCTGGCCTTGGACATGCCAGGGCTGGGGCAGCCACAGCTCTGTGGGCAGAGAGATGTGTGTCCCAGCTGGCACTGAGGGGCAGAGACAGAGGGGCAGGGAGGGGCAGGTACCGAGGAGCAGGTACCGAGGGGCAGGTACCGAGGGGCAGAGAAGGACTGAGAGGGGCAGGGAAGGCCAGGGAAGGGCAGGCATGGAGGGGCAGGGCTCACCCTGGATGAGGGGCAGGGAGGATAGAGAGGGGCAGGTACAGAGGGGCAAGGAGGGCAGAGAGGGGCAGGGAGGGACAGGGCTCACCCTGGATGAGGGGCAGGGAGGATAGAGAGGGGCAGGTACAGAGGGGCAAGGAGGGCAGAGAGGGGCAGGGAGGGACAGGGCTCACCCTGGATGAGGGGCAGGTACAGGTGGTACTGGTCACTCTCCCCACTGAAGACGGCGAACGCCTGGCGCTTCAGCAGCATCGCCTTCTGCTCAGCACTGGGGTACAGCTTCAGGGCACTGCTCTGCATGGCTGGGGCAGAGGGAACAGTCAGCCACCAGGGAAAGAATCCTGGGCTGGAAATAATCCCTGGGGCCTCACATACTCTAAGAAGAAAAAGTCTGTTTGGTTTGCTGATCCTGAATTCATCTCACTCTGTAAACCTTCACTGTTCTTTTAAAAGAGCTGAAAAAGAGATCAAAGCTGCTTGAGGCAAATTCAAGGGGTCCTCTCCCCACCCTTTCCCCTCCACACCCTCCTCAAGCCTGGGTTGGAGGTCAAAGCTCAGTATTCCAAGGTTTTCAGCACTGCAGTTCATGGCAGCCTCCAGACACCTGCAGGCTTTGGCAAAGACTCCTCCTGAGAAAGGTCACATGTGAGCAATTCAAAATTAGGGCAAAATGTGAGTGCAGGAGCCCAGCATAACATTCCTACAACAAAGCCACTTCTGGTGTGCTTTAGACATGACCAAAACACAGAACTAACTCAGCACAGATTCAGCTGGGAATAAAGTTGACAACATGGTCAGTTATGCAGATGCAACAATGTCAGCATTTTACTGACACTTTATTGTATTAAAAATGCACCTGATACCCCAAATGCAAACAGATCCCAAAGTGATGTAGAGGTGAATTCTCAGCAGCTGATACTTACTCATCAAATCTTTAAACATGGTTTTCTCATGTGTTAGGAGATGGTCAATGATGGATCTCCAGCTGCAGAAGATACAGAAAGAATTACATAGACAGGAATAGATTCACCTAAGGGAAGATTTGGGTCAAAGCTTTCACAGAAGGGAATAGTTTCTAAACAGGATTCATGTGCAAATTCCTGTGTGGGTTAACACATAACTGGGCAGAATTAGTGGATGAGACCCATTTTTTCTTCCCAATGTTCACCTCCTCTTTTAAAGCCTTTCTTTGGTAATTCAGAACACGAGCTTGGAGTGCTACACTCCCATGTCTTACTGAGTGCATGAAGTGTCCATCTGGAAAAAAGAGGGATCCATGTACAGCTCCAGCACTTCCTTCTTCCAGGCTCGTTTGGTATAGGCATATCCACTCAGGGAGCTGAGCAACTGGGCCCCAGCACGGAAACTGGGAATGTTGTAGGCACTGGGGAGGAGAACAAAAATCATAAACAGGGTTTTTTTTAAGGTTAAGTTTACGTAAAGAGAAAATAAACTTGGGGGTTACTCAGAACTTCTAACCCAATTCTATCAGGACAAGCAGCAATGGATTCAAATTGACAGAGGGCAGGGATAGGTGGGATATTGGGAAGGAATTCTTGGCTGTGAGGCCCTGGCACAGGTTGGGCAGAGCAGCTGTGGCTGCCCCATCCCTGGGAGTGTCCCAGGCCAGGTTGGACAGGGCTTGGAGCAGCCTGGGCTGGTGGGAGGTGTCCCTGCCCGTGGCAGGGGTGGCACTGGGTGGGCTTTGAGGTCCCTTCCAACCCAAACCATTCCATGACCTCTGTGACTTGTGTCTCCATTGGCTGGTCACTGGGAGCAGCAGGAGCTGTGGAGATCAAAGCAGCTTGTGCAGAAGCAATTCCCAGTACCAGGGGGCCCAGTCTGGGGAAGTGTTTCCAAACCGGACACAGCCCAGCCCAGCCTGTCTCTACTACAAGTGTGCATCCAAAATTCCCCCCCTTAGGAAGTTTCCAATAAACTTCGCATCCTTGTCAGCAAACCCCTTGGATATCACCCATCTCTCCCACACTTTTGGCTGAAAAACCAGGTATAGGATAGGGAGATATTGTGCTCCTCCTGCTTCCTGGTGAGTCCTGTAACCTGCCCAGTGCTCTGCTGCCCCATACCAGAGCCTCTTCCCATTCCCTGACAGGCACAGGAAGGTGAGCAAAATATCCAGGTGGTGGAACACCTGCAGCTAAACAGGAGCTGCTGTCACAGAGCTCAAACAGCACAAGGTTGAATACAGCCCAAATCCAGCTACAACCTTATTAGAATGGAAAGCAGGAGTGGGGGAAAAAGAAAAAGCAAAACCATTACAGTGTGGTGTCCCAGTTCAGCAGGTGGGACCAGTTTATCCCTGTGTGGGTGTGACCAAAGCTGGGCATTCTCCACCCTCCATTCATTGCCCACCAACTCTTCCCAATGGCCCATTGGCAGCAACTGCCCAGGGCACAGCTGAGCACTCACCCTGGGAGCTGGCTGGGAAAGAAGCCTGGCAGAGGAGCTGGGAGAACTCCCCTCCAGGGACTCCTTGGCACCTCCACACCCACCTGAGGGCTCAGCTCTGCTCAGGGGCCAGCAAGGATTCCAAAATCCCCCCTGACTCCCAGAGTCACATCCCCCAGTCTGGAACTCCCTGCCCTGGGGGAGGGACTGGGGGCTCCCACCTGCACCTCAGGGGAGAGAATCTGGGGGTTTGGAGACCTTGGGGACCACTCATTGGATCCAGAGGAGGAGCAGAGCCTGGAGAGGAGCCCACCACTCTCCACCAGACTGTGGCATCATCTGCACCAACAGGTTTGTCCCTTCCTTTTCCTTTGGACTCGGGGGAACCACGTGGGGCTCAGCACAGGGGCCACCAAACCCCACTGTGTTTGTGCCCCAGGGGGCTGGGTTACACTGCTGGGTTTGGGGGTTAAACCCAATTTCTCTTTGTGCCATTGCATTTATTGTAATATTGTTATTAAATTGTGACTCTGACTTATAATCTCTTTTGTGTTGGGCTCGTTTCTCCTGCTGATTTACCTTCAAACTAGCACAGGTGTTCAGAGAGCAGAGGCAGAGCAGGTGAGCAGGGGGGACTCACCTGTGGTTTCTCAGGTATGGGAACACGTAGTAGAGCAATCGCGACACCAGCGGCACGGCCTTGTCCTTCTCATCACTCCTGTAAACCACGTCCAGCAGAGAGGCCAGCACCTCAGGGACACAAAGAGTGGCTCTCTAAACCCAAAGCTGGCATTCTTGGCACCAGGGGAACACGCCAAGGTTTCAAGCCAGTGTGTGTGTGTGTGCATGGGATGCCTCAGGGAAGGTTTACACTCCTGTTTTACCCACATGGAAAACCTCATGTGTTCCTCTGTTTAATAACAGCAAACCCACCCCAGAGGTGAGAGGTCCTACTTGGATATCAGAAGTTGGAGATCAGAAAAAACTTCTTTGCAGAGAGAGTGCTCAGGCATTGGAATGGGCTGCCCAGAGAGGGGGTGGATTCCCCATCCCTGGAGGTTTTTCAAGTGAGCTTGGTCGTGGCACTGAGTGCCATGATGTGGTGACGGGACTGGAGTTGGCCCAAGGGTTGGACTTGATGATCTTGGAGGTCTTTTCCAACCCAATCCATTCCATGATTCTATGGGATGCCTGAGGGAAGGTTTACACTCCTGTTTTACCCATCTGGAAAACCACATGAGTTCCTCTGTTTAATAACAGCAAACCCACCCCAGAGATGAGAGGCCCTACTTACCTCTGCAAGGAGAGAAAGGGCTTGGACACTGTATATGGAAGGAGCAGAGGCAGAAACCATTGAAGATGGTGCCACTGATGTATCTAAAAGAGGCAAAATAACACAGTGTTCTCTTCAGACACGCCTGAATTTGGCTGTTTCCTAATCTGCCTCCCAAACAGAACTGCTGTTTGCATGTTGGTGTTACAGAGAAATGTAAACTCATGCAAACCACACACCATCAAACACCTTGTGCTCTTCACTGCTCCCAGCAGAGGAGAGGAAGCAGCAGCAAGTCAGAGGAAAGCTCTTTACCATTCATATCTTCCATGTTGAAGTCATCTGGTAAGATCTGAGGCTGAGCTTTCACTTCCAAGTTCCGGCTCAGCCAACTGGTCTGTTCCAGGGAGGAACCAGCAACAGTCCCCACGGCCTCCAAGATTTTTTGGGTCACTTCCTGTAACACAACCAGGAAAAGTGGCATCAGATTGGCACTATTATGACTTGGCATATTTAATTCCTGGTCACTGTAACCAAACCAAACCCCACCTGGCCAAAGCAAAGCAGAGGCCACGTGTGAAGGGGCTGTAGGATGACAAAGCTTTCTGTCATTGTTATTTTATTGGCAAGTCTCTGAGGCAGAAGTGGAGGCTTAATTTCTCTGTTGGCACATAAAATGACCATAAACATAACCATGTGTCACCTCCTCAGGGCCACAACTGCACCCACATAAGTGGTGCTTGAACTGTTGTGGTGAAATCACCACCAGGACAGGAAGAGAATCCTGCTCTGCTGCACCACAGCAGGTGAGCTCACCATTGCCAAACACAGCTGGGAGCTTCAAGGATAATTAGGCCACTAATTTTCCTAGACAGCTTTGAGATGTCATTATCTACACATGGGAAAGGAACTCATGACATCATCCACGTGTTACGATTTCAGTTCTGAGACAAATCACACAATTCCCCAGGGAAAACAGCTTTGAAAGTTTTGTGGTTTCACCCAAGTTTTGGACAGAATTTGGTTTATCCCTCCTGTTGGAGTGTCCCACATTTCCCACACCTCAAAATGTGGGGATATACATCCAGACATTCCCAAAAGCAGGAATTCAGAAGCAAAGCAGAGATGAGGCCATCTCCACTTTTCCTTAGATGTACAGTGCCAGATTCAGGAACTAAAAGCTGCACATGTCTCCACTGTACCTGCAAGTCTTTTTGGTCTTTTTTGCTCTCCAGAGTAGGTGTTCTGGTCACAAAGTCATTCAGAGTGCTGTGGAAAAATCAGTTCCCTCCAGGTTAGTAACTGCACAGGGTTGCTCAATGCATCTGTGATCCTTCTCCTCCCTTACCCAGTACCTGAGGAGGAGGAAGTGTCCTGGGGGAGCCAAGTTCAACTGCACAGACTCTTTGAGGAGTCCCAGCAAGGGCTGGAAGTTCTCCTGCAGGGCTGGGACAGGCAGTCTGCCAAATAAAAACCAATACAAAACCACATCTGAGTGAAGTTGGTTATGGAAAGAATAGAAACAACACACAGGGGTAACCTGATAGCCCAAAAGCTTCCATTAGGAAGTCCTGTGGATCCTGCTCCTTCCTAACTGACTCAAGGGCATGGCACAAACATCTGGCAGCACAGGGAATGTGCAGACAGCAGGAGATGCCAGCAGTGGGCCAAAGCTCTGTGACCAAACTGGGCTGGGTATTCAGGGGGCACTGCCCTCCTGGCCAGCTCACTTCAACTCCAAAACAATCTCCAAAACCTACTGCTTATAGTCTGATCCATCCCAGGGCTTCCATGGGAGAAACCCAAGGGTGTGAAGAAGAGTTTTGATCAAAGGAGTATTTCCAGTGGATGCCCAGCCCAGACTGCAGCCATGGCAGTTCTGTTGAACTGAGAAGTTCATTTGGCACCACAGAACACATGAGGAAGACCACAAAAAATCATAGAAACATGGAATGGTTTGGGCTGGGAGGGAACTTAAAGCCCACCCAGTGCCACCCCTGCCATGGGCAGGGACACCTCCCACCAGCCCAGGCTGCTCCAAGCCCTGTCCAACCTGGCCGGGCACCCCCCCAGGGATGGGGCAGCCACAGCTGCTCTGCCCAACCTGTGCCAGGGCCTGCCCACCCTCCCAGACACCAATTCCTTCCCAATAGCCCATCTAGCCCTGCCCTCTGGCACTTTGAAGCCATTCCCCTTGTCCTGTCCCTCCAGCCCTTGCAAATGGTCTCTCTCCATCCTTCTTGTGGCTCCTTCAGGCCCTGGAAGGCCACACTGAGGTCCCCCCAAAGCTTCTCTTCTCCAGGCTGGCCAATGCCAGCTGTGCCAGCCTTTCCTCCCAGCAGAGCTGCTCCATCCTCTGCCCATCCTGGGGCCTCCTCTGGCCTCTCCAGCAGCTCCATGTCCTTGCTGTGCTGCCCCCAGGGCTGGAGCAGCTCTGCAGGTGGGGCTCACCTGAGGGGCAAAGGGGCACAATTCCCCCTGTCCTGCCCACTCTGCCCTTTGGGTGCAGCCCAGACTTGCTCATGAGATGCCTGAATTTGCTCCATGAGCATGAAATGAGGTTTTCAAGGTGCACAATCAACAGAGCAATGGAACAGAATGTCACAGTCCTGGAACTCCATGGCTGTGTGTCCACAATGAGGTGACAGCACATTTCCCGGAGAAAGGTGCTCTGTGACACTGTGACATGAAGATCAAAGTAAAGCAGAAACAGTGATGCAGACTGTTCTCCTAACTAGAGTCAAACAGAAAATTCCCTTTTGTAATGACTGAATTACCTCTGGAGGAAAGCATAACAGAACTGCAGCACTGGGATATCCACGAGGGAAGATTTCTGAAAAAGAAAAGCCAACCCAGAATTATTTGCCATCAGAAAGAAAAAGAAGGTCCAAGTTGTGGAATGTTTGTGTTCAGGGGTTAACATGCCCTTCTTGGAAGCCACTTGTGCTCCAAGAGATGACCAAACTGTTTATAAAACAATACAAGACAGAGATGCTTCACTGAGTCCNAAACTTCTTTACAGAGAGAGTGCTCAGGCATTGGAATGGGCTGCCCAGAGAGGGGGTGGATTCCCCATCCCTGGAGGTTTTTAAGGTGAGCTTGGCCGTGGCACTGAGTGCCATGATCTGGTGACGGGACTGGAGTTGGCCCAAGGGTTGGACTTGATGATCTCGGAGGTCTTTTCCAACCCAATCCATTCTATGATTCTGTGATTATATGAGTCATAAATCTGATGCAGCTTCACAAAAATGTCAACACATTTGGCCTCCACACCTTTTCCTTCCTTTCCTTTCCTTTTTACTTCTCCAGTAAAATACTGGAATCACAGAATGGTTTAAGTTGGAAGGGACCTTAAAGATCATTTAGTTCCACTCCCTACGACAGGCAGGGACACCTCCCACCAGCCCAGGCTGCTCCAAGCCCTGTCCAACCTGGCCTGGGACACTCCCAGGGATGAGGCAGCCACAGCTGCTCTGCCCACCCTGTGCCAGGGCCTGCCCACCCTCCCAGCCAGCAATTCCTTCCCAATATCCCATCCAACCCTGCCCTATGTGAGTTTAAAACCACTGCCCCTTGACCTGTCACAATCTGTTCAATAGAGATGGTCTGAAGAACTTACTCACACTGACTGATCAAAACACAGAAACCACATTCTGGAAAACAAAACTTAATTGAGGAGCAAAAGAGAATCCCACATTTAAAAGAAAAATCTTCTAATAATGCTGAGCAGCCACACTGGGACAGATCCAGAATAAAATATACTAAAAAATTATCTTTGTGGTTACCTCTTCACCCTTGATCTGTGCTGGTTTCTTGACCACCTCCTTGACAAGATGCAATATGGTGTCAATTTTCAGTGTATTTAGGGCACAAACCAAGTCCACAAGAATAAGCTGAGCTGCAGTGGCCACTGGAATAATCTGACAACACAAAACAAATCAAAAGACAAACACCTCAGCCCCCTGGGCCACACAAACCAGCTTTTTGTGATTACCCAAATACCAACATTTACACAAAATGTGAATTATGGAAGTTCAATCAAACACAACCCTTTGCAATATACAAATCTCCCAACACCTTATGGCAACAACTGGATTATGCTCCAATGAAACAAAAAAGAAAGAGGTGTTCTGCTCAGAAAAGAATTCCTCAGTTCCAGAGAATGGTACAGCTCTGACCTTTCTCTGGAAACTGAGTTGATTCTTGGTCTTTAAAATACAATTGTCAAATTGCAATCCTAAGAGTACAATGCAGTGTTGAATAAAACAATGGCTGTTACTTTTAAACTGCCACACTGCCCTTGATTTGATTATTTTTTTAGGTTTAATTGTAGTCCTGATGCTTTTTATAAGTAAGAGCCCTCCAGGTTTTTCAGTCACTTGTAAAAATCCCCAAAGGATGTACAAACAAGCCCAGAGTTAGAAGGGACCATGTAAATGTAATGGAAAACTGGAAAACTAAGAGTGCCTTTCTTTATGTTCACCTTGGTTTTACTCTGACTCCTGTGAGGTTTCTTGCTGTTCCAAACTGATGCAATTGCTGCCATCAGCTGCATTCCAAGCTGGGCTGTCAGTGGATTCAGGAAGTCCAGTATTTTCATTCTTAATGTCTGTAGAGGGGGGAAAAAGAACTGTCAGTGCCACACTTTGTAAGGCAAAGACTATCTCGAGGTGCTCAGAAAATACACAACAGAACACTGTAAAATGCACTGGTGGGTGCAGTTTAAAAGGACTCCTACTTTGGTTGCTTTAAAGTAGACTGAAGAAGAGCCTTTAGTTGTTCCAAAGAAGTCAGTGGGTCTTTTTTGGGAGTCCTCCCTCTTGATAACACTCCAGAGAAGGGACATGGTGTTGATAATGCGAGGCAGTTCCTCCAGGATGGCATTCCTGGCATTCCTCAGGTTTGCAGGTTCAGCTAAACATGACTAGAGAAAAACCCCCAAAATATGAATATTAAAATATATTATATCAAGTACCACAGAGCCTAAAGACTGTAGAGAACACATCAACATGTTATCAACTCAGAAGAAAATAGAAAGGTTTGTTAGTGACAGAGCAGAGAAGGAACACAGGACTAATTTTTGCATCAACAAGAGCACACTTAAAATTTTCTGTCTTCAAATAAAATTAAGTTCATCTCTGTCTCTCACACTTTGACTTAGTTCCATTTTTAGGGTGTGCTATGAGGTTTCTTTAAGGTTATCTTTTTGTACAAGGGGTTTACTCCCTTTATTCATCTCTGAGGAAATGGGGTGTGGACTCTGCTGAACTCTCAGGTGAGTGGTGGGCATTAAAACTTACCTTTTTTGTCAGATTAGGATGATCCAGAAGGCAGAAGTGACCAATGGTTGTCAGACCTTCCAGAAGGGTTAGTGGGTAATCAGGAGTCACATTTTCTCTTTTAGAAGTTAAGCTTTGGAGGGGAAATAAAACCCAAAGAGGTTAACAGGCCAAATGGTTATCAGCAATAGGACAAGGGGGCTCAAGCTCTGCCAGGGGAAATTGGAGAGCAGAAAAAACTTCTTTGCAGAGAGAGTGCTGAGGCATTGGAATGGGCTGCCCAGAGAGGGGGTGGATTCCCCATCCCTGGAGGTTTTTCAGCTGAGCTTGGCCGTGGCACTGAGTGCCATGATCTGGTGACGGGACTGGAGTTGGCCCAAGGGTTGGACTTGATGATCTCGGAGGGCTTTTCCAGCCCAATCCATTCTATGATTCTATGATTCCTTCATTAAAAATTCCATTTTTGTTTCTATTCAACAGTCAAAACTGGAATGACCAGATAGGAATATCAAAACAAGGAATTCACAGACTGTGCTTGGACAACCTCATTTCATTGCTGAGATCTTTGAGAACATTGTAATTCCTATGACTATAAATCTTTAACATTCAATTACTTTTCCCTACTCCTTTCACTTACTGCCTGTTCTGAATGGTGTCTCTTTCTCCTCCAGGGTGTCTCTCCTAAACTAGCCCTCCAAAACCTCAGTCTTGTCAAAACTGGGACTTCTTTACTGGGATAGAAGGCAGAGTGGGACAGGAAATACCACAGCTGCTGGTGCCCTTTCCTTTCTACCTCCACCTGCTGCCACAATCCTGTCTTCACCTCACCTGGGCTCCAGGGGCAGGTGCAGCAGGATTTGAGGACAGACTCTGGGAGCCACAGCGAGTTCCTACACTCTCCCCACTCTGCACAACAAATCCCACGCTGCTGACTCTTACCTGGCAGAGGTTTTGGCAGATGCCTTCACAGCTTCATTCTCATACTGCTTGACAAGCTCATCCAGGTTTTTACAGATCTGTACCACAAATGGTGCCACGGTCCAGCCCAAGGACTTCCCAAAATAGGGCAGGGAAGATGTGACCAAGCCCACCCAAGTGGGATGCATCCCATAGCCATACTCTGGCTGCAAACCTCTCACCACGGCCGAGACAAACAATCCCTGGGAAGTTATAGGATGTGGATACACATACTGCATGGCACCAATAGCCTGCTGGAAGTTCAGAGCCTGCTGCCACTCCTTGGAGAGGTCTGGCTGATTCTCCTGCTCCTCAGGGCTCTGCCCAAGGTGGTGCTCCAAGACAATCAACACCTGCAAGAGCTTCAGCAGCTCAATCTGGAGCGGGTGTTCGCTCCAGATTTGGTCATGTCCAAAATTGATCAGGCTCTCTTCCAGGAGTTCTTCCTCAGCAACGTGGCTGGCTCCATCTGCCAGGAGCAGCTCGTACCTCTTCTGGCTGATGTACATGGAGGCTGACAGGGACAGGAGGACAAACTCCTGCACTTTGCACCGTCCCAGCAGGCTGCGGATGAACTCCACACTCTTGCTCTCTGTTGCCTTTGCCATGGTGGCCAGCTGGGCCATCACCCTGATCAGCACCTCCACGCTCTTCACCTGCACATCCCTGTTGCCCAGGACGTCCCTGTGGGAGACCTTCAGGCAGCAGGGGTAGTAGGAGCGCAGGAAGCTGAGGCAGAGGTAGGTGAGCAGCTCTATCAGCAGGGAATGGGGACACATGGTCGGGGACTGAGGCTGGAGCTTGCCATAGAAACTCTGGCCCACAAGGGCTTCCTGGTGGCGAGCCAGGAGGTTGTAGATGAGGTTCAGGTGTGCTGTGGAGCTGGTGTCCATGCTGGTGCTGGCCACAGCCTCGATGAATTCCTTGGGGTTGGTTTTCAGCACGGCCTCCAGCACGGAGAAGGCGTAGAGCACCCGCCTGGAGTCGTAGGGCTGCAGGTAGAGCAGCATGTGCTTGAACAGAGCCTCTACCATCTCCTGCTTCTCCTTCTGCTGCTTCAGCAGCCTGGAGTGGGTGATCTCCTGCAGCTCCAGGTCCACCTCTTCATCACTGGACAGCGACTCTGAGGCCTGGGTCCTCTCGGAGTCGGCGCGCACCAGGTTGGGCGCTGCGCTGGATCTGGAGCTGTCAGACAGGAAGGCACTGGGGACATTCCTGGGATCTGGGGGCTCTCTGCCATCGGTGTCCTCATGGCTGCCTTCCTGCAGCTCCAGAGAGGGAGAGAAGGAGGATGTGTTCTCACTGTCATGGCCCGTGCTGGTGTCTGCGGACTCCGTGTGCTCGCTGTTGTCCTGGTCACCATCTGCTCCCTGGGAACTCCTGGGATTCCAAGGGCCATCATTCTCAGGCTGCTCGGGTTTTAACTCGGGTTTCTCCGGATCTTTTTCCACTTCTGCCCAAATTGCTTCTCTATCCACGGTCGTGAACTGGCTCAGTGGAAGGTTCTCCTCGGAGTTGCTCTCAGACTCTTTCAAAGGGGCCTTTTTCTCACAAAGCCAATCACGGATAAAGTCTGAAAAAAATAGTGTTTGTGTCAAAAAGAGCATGTAATTTTCTCCTTCAAGTATAAAATCCTATCATAGTTTGGGTTGGAAGGGACGTTTAAAGGTCATTTGGTCAACACAACATGCTTTATATTCAATAAGTAATTGTTTAAAGGTTATAATGCTATTCTGCTCTAGCCTTGTATTAATTGTAATTAGTGGGGGTAAAAAATTGGGGTGAGGCAAGAATTATTTCTTTTTAAAGTGGTAGAGCAGTTCTAACCTACTGCAAGGAAAGAGAACAAGACCCAAACATAAAGCACGTGCTGTTTCTCTTAGGCTACAACTCCTTAGATTTCTGAACTTGTTAATATGCTTCCTGAACATTAAATGTTTGTGGAGATCAGGAGGGAAATGGGAAGGACAGCAACAGAGGCATTAATTAATTAATTCATGTTCTCCTTGATTTAATGCTGTGTAAAAAGCTCTGTGTTTCTATAGCATCTAAAAACCAGGTCCCTGTGAAGTGTAAATCCAAGTCTTTGACAATCCAGACAAGCTGCCAGCCTGTTAACACTCATGGAAGTTTCTTTATAGAAAACTCCCAGATGCTTCTCCACTGTTTCCTGCTCTGCTCCAGGAAACAACCTCAGCTATTTGGGCCAAATCACACAATCCTGGAACTGTTAAGGATGGAGAAGACATTTAAGACCATTGAGTCCAACCATCAACCGGCACCACCACCATGTTCACCACTAAACCATGTCCTGAAGTGCCACGTCCACATGATTTGAACACCTCCAGGGCTGGGCACGCCAAACCTCCCTGGGCAGCCCCTGCCAGTGCCTGCCCACCCTTTGCAGGCAGAAATTCCTGCTGCTGTGCCCCCTGCCCCTGCCCTGGCCCAGCCTGAGGCCGTGCCCTCTGCTCCTGTCCCTGTGCCCTGGGGCACAGCCCGACCCCCTGTCCCGGCTCCCCCCTCCTGGCAGGGATTGCAGAGCCAGAAGGTGCCCCCTGAGCCTCCTTTGCTCCAGCTCAGCCCCCCTCTCAGCTCCCTCAGCCCCTCCTGCTGCTCCAGCCCATTCCCAGCTCCCTGGACATTCTCCAGCCCCTCAGTGTCCCTTCCCTGAGGGCCAGAACTGGGCACAGCTCTGGAGGTGCCTCAGCAGTGCCAGTACAGGGGACAGTCCCTGCCCTGGGCTGTGCCCACACTATTCCTGACCCAGCCCAGGTGTCCTTGGCCTCTTGCCCACCTGGGCACACCTGGGCTCGTGCCCTTGGCTGTCACAGCACCTCCAGAGCACTTCCCAGCCCTTTTGTCCCAGCCTGGAGCTGCAGGAGGTTGGTGTGACCCAAGGGCAGGACCTGGCACTTGTTCAACCACACACTGTTGGCCTGCCCCATTATCCAGCCCATAAATGATGCAGTGTCTCATATCCATTCCAGTGCCAGCAATCCCAAAGCTGAACAGACTTTGAAGGACAAACCCTGGCTCCATCTGTGTCTCAGCCTCCCTCAGCTGCTCCCCACAGGAGTCTGTCACACTTTTCTGTTCCATGTTTGACACACACACCACGTGCTGCTTCACAGTGGTTCTCATCAGAGGTCTTCAAAGGGACATGTTGCAGCTGTCAAATTTAGTCTGCAAAGGCAAAGAGGTCCTGCCACATTCCTAAATTTGGGTGGCTGGAGGTCATCTTTAATTCCAAACATCTCTCTCTGCTTCTCCACCCTAGCTCTGGGATACCTCTGTCACGAAGGCTCAGCTCTCCTCTTGAATCAAGACAGATTTTCTTTGGACACAGATATTTTGACTTTCAGAACTCAGCAGAATTAGGTGTGTCATTAGATGTTCCTCCCAGCCTGGCTAATTGTTTTAATGTCATGCTGAGGGAATCACGGACAAAGTGTATTCTGAATAAAGAAACCTGGTGTGAAGGTACATGATGTGCTGGGGCAAGGCTGGACAGAGAATCAGATCAGCCTGTCCATCCTCCCTGTGGAAGAGTTCCTGGACTGACACAGCCACTGAACTGCTCCTGAATTCTTTAGGTTGCAGACCCAGTTTTGCTCAAGAAGGGATCCTGGAAATAGTGAACATCTGGGAGGGTCAAGGAGAAGTGTGGGACCAGATCCCAGAGCAGAGCAGGGAGCAATCCAAACCAACAGTGCAGGTGCAGCTGCCACAACAGAAATGGCCTTCAACCAGCATGAGGTCCTCCTGAACTCTGCTTTAGGTACGTGGATGAGGAGAAATCCATGGATCTGGTGCAAAATAACTCAAAGCAATGCCACTGCCTTTCAGAGACTCCCTTCAGCACCAGCTCAGGCACTCAGTGCCATGTCAGGGCTCAGAGTTTGAGTCTGTGTTAGGCTGAGCTCCAACTGCCCCACAAAGAGAGAGATAATCCACCCACCCCCCACCAAGGGAAGAGAAGGGAGGGAAAAAAAAAACAAAGAGGAGAGAAAAAAAACCCCAAACCCCGAAAGAGAAAGCTTCTTATATTATACAAAAGAGAGACAATTGAAAACACTGAAGCAGAGCAAAACCCAGAACCTAAAGAGTTACAGCTTTTAAAAGGAATATAGTTAAGTCAGGAAAAATACCTAACATACAGACAGACCAGGAATAAGGGATCATTCAAGAGATAGACCTTGAGACTCATCCAAAACAGGACAAAGTATGCATATCTAGGCATATAACAGAACAGACTGACCTGGAGGAAGAAGATAAGGAATTCAAAATAATCCATTTGGCAAAAAACAGTGAAAAACCAAGCAAAGTTGAAAAGTTCACTGAGGATGAGGAGCTGAGATACGACCCCTACCAGAGGAAGTAAGAGGAACTCCCACCATAATATTCCTCAAAAAGGATGAATCCGCCCTAACTCCGCCTGAACTCCACCTGTTATGAATATTATAATCAAGTGTTGCAATAACATGAATATGTATGTTAAAATGATGTAACCTCTCACTGAAAATGTAGAAATACTGTAGCTTTACACTGCAGACTTTGGAACTCTTTTGTCTGACGCTAGTCAGGAGTTCCCCAACGTTGCACCAATAAATACCTTTGCTGTTTATTGACTAAAACTATGTCTCTAAACACTCTTATTACGCCTCTTTGGACATCAACACAATATAATACAGATATATAAATGTGAGAAAAAACAAACCAACAACAGAGAGTGCTCAGGCATTGGAATGGGCTGCCCAGAGAGGGGGTGGATTCACCAACCCTGGAGGTTTTAAGATGAGACTGGACATGGCACTGAGTGCCATGGGCTGATGAGCAGAGTGGGGTTGGATCAAGGGTTGGACTTGATGATCTCAGAGGTCTCTTCCAACCCAGCTGATTCTATGACTCCATGAACACAACCACCACCGAGTCACCCACCCAACAACACAGACCTCCACCACCTCAGCTCACAAAAACACTCCAACAACCTCCCCCCAAAGGATACCTGGCAAGAGAGGAGAAAACCAACAAAGAAAAGAAAAAGGTACTTTCCAAAACAAACAGCTGTGGAGTGGTGAGTGAGGCCCAACTCCCCCAGCAAGGGTAAGAGCAGGTCTGTTCAGCACCAGGCCATGAATGTACTGAGCCAGGCACCTCCTACACCTTCTTTTACATTTGTGTTATGGGTTTAGCCAGGTGTAGGCCTAAAGTCAGGCTTTAGATTTCAGAGTGGGCCTGAGACTAGCAGCTGAAGTGAGCTGGGCTGGGCTGGTTGACAGCTGACACTACTGGCCAATGGTATCCCTACCATATTCTCACATCATCTCAAAATATAAAAGCTGGAATAAGAGGAGTTTCTCAGTTCCTATCCTGGGCACAGTGCTGAGAGGACATGCTGCTGCTGTGGGGCTGAGCTGGGCCTTGGCTGCTGCCCACTGCTACTTCACATTTTGTTTGAGTTCAGGGAAATAAAAACATTTTATTGTTATTCTCTTTCTTTTGCCTTGCTGGGTGTCTTTTGGAGTGCTTTTTAAATGCAGAATGATGGGTTCTGTCTTCAGTGGGAAGCAGAAAATTGTTGTTATATCTAACTTGTGTAAGTGCGTGTTATATTGTCATTTTAACTTTCTCTTTTCTGTATAAATATATATAATTACTTTGAGTTTAAACCTGTTTTGAGTTTCCAGTTTTTTCCTTTC